>OY728153.1:1507224411-1507824411 GCA_963277665.1 Viscum album | reverse complement strand
TAGGAACAAATGGTTTCTAAACAATGATTTTCAAATGATCCAAAAAATGGGGAGGGTTGTTATGTAAATGGAGGAACCGTGGAATTTCGTCATGATATAAAACTTTTTGGGTTTGGTTAGATATTCTAGTTGGTTCATGGAATGACTCTAAGGGTTGGTAATTCCATTGATTTATCTTACATTTAAAAGGGTGGTGTTTGTTTAGGAAATCATAATTTTAGGAACCCTTTATCATGTTGAAGTGGAAATTTCCTTTTTATCCTATCCAAATTTTACTTGAATATGATAGATCGAGAGTCATTGGACATGACCAAATTATTATATTTTACTCCTACTAAAACTACATTAGTGGATGTAGGGTCAAACCCATAAAGAAAGTTTATTTGAAGCCAAGAAAAAAAAGAAAACAAAAAAACAAAAAGGAAAATAATGAAATAGGCAGTGAAGTGATGTAGGAAGTAAGTATGAGATACTAAATAAGAATAATTTTAAACAGAAAACCCAAAGTAAAAAATAATTGACAAAGTATGTGAAATTTTTATTTTCAGTTATTTAATTGATTTATTCTTATAGAATTGAAAAATTAGATTTTTAGTATTCATGGTAGTTACTAAAAACTACTAAAAATGGTTACAGAACATATATAGATCAATTCAATGATCTTTGTACCGTTGAATTCATTAATCTTGTGAAAAATATTCAATATTTTTTTGATAGAATAAAGTTTTCACTTGATCTTGATTAACATTATTCCAAAAATATTAAAATAAAAATAATGAATTTAAAAGATAAACGATCTGAAAATATTATTTCCACTGAATTTTTTTTTAAAAAAATCTATTCCAAAGAAAAATTAATTCCATAGGAGTAATGTATGAATATTATTGAAATAAAAGAGGAGTCTTATCTATTGAATCAGCTCAAATTTTATCTTTGTCTTCTCTTGTTGCTGAGGGTTCTTGATTATCCAAATTGTTTTGATGTTGACCTTCTATTCATGTATGTGAATCCTTAATCTATTTTTTATCTCTCTTTCTCTCTCTTTCCACTATGGGAAAAGTGGGTATTTGTGATAGGCCAGTGTCTAATCGCAAATAGTCCATCAAAAGGGATTTTTGGCGACGAGAGAACTATCCCATTGCAAATAATAAGGTTTTTGAAATGGGGCGATGGTTCTCATCGTAAAAGGTTTGCGAGCACTGCACACCAAACTGTGGGAAAGGTATTTGTGACTAGATTTATATCTCATCCCAAATACTAGGTGGGCAGGTTGTCTTTTCTGATGAGTCCTGACTCAAAAGTCTCTTTAACCACCGCATCTAATTAATAGGGGCAGTTGGCATTTATGACGAGACTCGTCGCATATAATCTCATAGCAACTAATCTAACATATATATGCCCCCACCATTTTATCATTTCTCTCAATTCTTTACTCCTCTCTATCTCATTTGGAAAATTTTCCCTTAAAAATTTCCATAGTTTACAATTTTAATATGGACCATTATTCCCAAGTTATATCCTTTAAAATCTTCAGTTTTAAGGTAGTTATCTATTTATTTTATTTTTTACTTAATTCATTTATTATAATTATTGTTCATTAGCTGCAATTAATTTTAATTAGAATTAGAGAGTTTTATTTATCATAGTTTATATTTTTATTACAAAATAATTATGTGTGATTAGAAACAATTAGAATTAATTAATAGTTACCAAATTATTTATTAGTAATCAGTAGTAATTAGCAATAAATTCTAAAAATTGGAATTAAATTCTAATAATTAGTATTAAATTGTAATAATTAATAAGAAATTATATTAATTAGTAATAAATTGTAATAATTAGTAAAAAAATTCTAATAATTACAAACGAAATGTAATAATTTGTAACAAATTGAAATAATTAGTAATAAATTGAAATAATTAGTAATAAATTGTAATAATTAGTAAAAATTATAATAATTAGTAATAATTAGTAATACATTCTAATAATTCGTAATAAATTTTAATAATTAGTAATAAATTCTAATAGTTATTAATAAAATCAAATAATAAGTAATAAATTACAATAATTAGTAACAAATTGCATTAATTAGTAATAAATTGCAACAATTAGTAATAATTAGTAATAAATTCTAATTATTAGTAATAATTTCAAATAATTAAAAATAATTTCTAATAAATAGTAATATATTCTCATAATTTTAAAAAGAATTTAATAATTTGTAAAAATTATAATAAACAGTAATAAATTCGAATAATGAGAAATAAATTGTAATAATTAGTAATAAATTTTAATAATTATTAATAAATTTCAACAATATGTAATAATTAGTAATAAATTCTAATAATTAGCAATAAATTCTAATAATTTGTAACAAATTGTAATAATTAGTAGTAAATTCTAATAATTAGTAATAAATTATAATAATTTGTAATAAATTGTAATAATTAGTAATAAATTCTAATAATTAGTAATAAATTGTAATAATCTGTAATAATTTCTAGCAATTAGTAATAAGTTGTAATAATTAGTAATAAATTATAATAATTGGAAATAAGTAGCAATGAATTCTAGTAATTAGTAATAATTAGTAATAAATTTTAATAATTACTTATATATTCTAATAACTACAAATAAATTCCAATAATTATTAAAAAATTCTAATAATTAGTAATAAATTGTATAATTATTAATAAATTGTATAAATTAGTAATAAATTATAATAATTTGTTATAAATTGTAATAATTAGTAATAAATTTTATGAGTTAGTAATAAATTGTTATAATTAGTTATATATTTTAATAATTAGTAATAAATTGAAATAAATTCTATTAATTAGTAATAAATTTTAATAATTAGTAATAAATTGAAACAATGAGTTATTATTAGTAATAAATTCTAATAATTAATAATTAATTTATAAAAATTATCAAAAAATTTCAATAATTAACAATAATTAGCAATAAAAAATAATAATTAGCACTAATTAGTAATAAATTCTAATAATTAGTAAAGAATTAATAGTTAGTAGAAAATTGTAATAATTAGTAATAAATTATAATAAGTACTAATAAATTGTAATAATGAGTAATAAATCATAATAATTAGAATTAAATTGTAATAGTTTGTAATAAATTGTAATAATTATTAATATATTCTAATAATTAAAATTAATTATAAATAATTAGAAATAAAATATAATAATTAGTAAGAATTAGTAATAAACACTAATAATTAGTAATAAATTCAAATAATTAGTAATAAATTTCAATAATTAGTAATAAAATGTAATAATTAGTAATAAATTATAATAAATTCTGATAATTAGTAATAAGTTTTAATAATTAGTAATAAATTGTAACAATTAATAATAAATTTGATCAATTAGTAATAAATTATAAGAATTATAAGTAAATTGAACCAATTAGTAATAATTGGTAATAAATTATAATAATTAGTAATTAAGTTTTTTATAATTAGTAATTAATTTATAGTAATTACCAATAATTAATAATAATTACCTATAATTAAAAATAATTACAAATAATTAGCAGTAATTACTAATAAGTACTAATAATTAGAAATAATTTCAAATAATTATCAATAATTAGCAATAATTAGCAATAATTTGTAAAACATTGTACTAAATTGTAATAAATTGGCACAATTTCCAGCGGATTGGCATCTAACTTTTTCATGACACCTCATCGACTTGCAATTTTCTCCTATTGAAATTATTATGAAAAAGTTATCCTCATGTATGTATATATATTTTCCTATACAGGTGAATAGATGGTAGCACAGCGAGGTCTTCCTGCTCACCATTGTCGTGCATATGAAAATGGATATGCAGACATCGAAGTATATTTTTCATACTAATAAAAGCTGGAGAAAGTTGCAAGGAGATGATCTGTTGAGAAAAAGAGACTCTTTCTTCTAATGACTCATCTCTTTGCAACATTCTACTATTGAAATCAATATAAAAAATCTCCTCTGACATATGCATATCCATTTTCGTATGCACGATGATGGAGACCACCATGGTGAGGCCTCCCTGCTCTCCATCCTCGTGCATATAAAAATTGATATTCGTACGTCGAAGAAGAATTTTCATATAGAGTTCACTCGGAGAATGTAAATATGAGTGGTCGGGAAAAAGTGTCACCCCCAGTTTCTAGGAAATTATGTTTCCTGTAATTATGAATTATAAGTATAAATTAGCTGTAATTAATAATAATTAGTAATGACTAGTATAAATTATTATAAGTTAGTGTATATTAGTATAAATGTTTGAAAAAATTATTATAATTAAATATAAAATAATAGAAATTGTTATAAATTGATTGAAAAAGGGAATTTTATTGTTTTCTATTTTTGTTATAGTGTTTTTATTATATAAAATTAAACAAAAAACTAATTATTTTATAATTTTTAGTTAAATATAGAGAAAGGAAGATGAGAAAAATCATTATTAGATTATCGCTATTGGATAAATTAGTGCAGGAATCCAAATGGTTCTAGTTTAAATCTTATAAATAATGATGGTGTTGAAGCTTTATTATCATTTGAATCATCAAAAATTGAATTTTTTCCTGAGTGGACAATTATGTTTCCTTATAAAAGATGTTCTCATAGGACGTTTGACATATTTCAAAACATTGTGGGTCATTAATTTCCTTTTTATTTTCAACCATATTATATTTTTTAGTATCAACATAGTGAATGTAGTTCCAGAGAAGATAATAATAATATGGTTCCAGATCCAGCACTGTTTAAAAATTTAGTACGTGATGGGGAAAATCCATCTTTTCAACAACCTGAAACTCAGGATTCTATTTATTTTACATCTAATTTGGAACCATCTCACTTTTATGAGTAGTTGATGTATGTTGAAGTTTCCTTATATCCTGGTGGAAAGATAAGAGAATTTGAAGCAGTTACTATATTTATGGATATTAAATCAGATAATGGAATGTCAAATAGCTGTTGGAATCAGATATTATCTTTTTTAAAGACACTACTACCTAAAGGAAATATGTTACCTATAAATTTCTATTAGAGATAGAGGATGGTTCGTAATCTAGATCTTGGTTATCAAAAGATTCATGCATGTTCATATGATTTCATCTTATATTGTGGTGAAAATGAGTCGTTATAAAGATGTACCACATGTTGAAAATAATACTATAAAGAGTCTCAATAAGGTATGTTTGGATTGATTCCTATAAAAAATTGATATATTTCCTGCTTACACCCATATTACAGTGTTTATTTGTGTTTCATAACATAATGACATTGATGTCATGGAACAAAACCACTATTCCAACTGGTAAAACCTTAAATCATCCCTCTGATGGTGATTTATTGAAACATTTTGACCATGTGCATCTGTATTTTTCTTCATAAGGATGAATCATTTGATTGGATCTTTATACTGACAGTTTTTTTCATTTGGTTCTTATGGTAGTCGGTATTCATGTTGTCCAGTGTTTATAACTTCGTACTATTTACATCCTTGGATGTTGATGAAGGAACAATATATCTTTTTTACATTATTAATTCCAATACATCTTAAAAAGTATATTGATGTTTATTTCAATCAATTTATTGAGCAGTTAAATTCATTATGGTGTAATGGTGTTGGTACATTTGATGATGCTACGAAACAAGATTTCTTGGTGAAAGCTGCATTGATGTGGATAATTAGTGACTTTATTGCATATGGCATGTTATATGGATAGAGTAAACATTTTCAAAAATCATGTCTATATTTTAAGATAGAAAGAAAATCATTTATGCTCATTAATGGAAAAAACATTGTTTGTTCGACTATCATCGTAGATTCCTTCCAATTGATTATAATTTTTAGAGGAAAAAATATCATTTCAGAAAAGTCATAATTGAAAGAGATGGACCTCCATCATTGATCTCAGGTGTAGAGTTAAATTTAATAATCTCTTCATTACCTCCCATCACATTTTCACCAATAATAAACCAATAAAAAATTGATG
The DNA here is from genome assembly GCA_963277665.1 of Viscum album. Classification (NCBI taxonomy): domain Eukaryota; kingdom Viridiplantae; phylum Streptophyta; class Magnoliopsida; order Santalales; family Viscaceae; genus Viscum; species Viscum album. The sequence goes on along the minus strand of OY728153.1, from coordinate 1,507,818,399 downwards.
GATTTGGGAAAGAAAACAATTGGATTAAACAAATCATTTTTTGGGATCATCTATATTGGTCTGATTTGTTGGTTTATCACTTGTTGGATGTCTTCAATGTTTAGAAGAACTATTTTGATAATTTATTTCATATAGTTTTGGATACACCAGGTAAGATCAAATATAATTTAAAGGCATGATTAGAACTTGCTCAAACATTCAAGCGACCAAAACACGAACTTTTTGAAAATGCTAGATCACATAATTTAAGGAATCCAAGAGTATCTTACACATTCTCAAAAGAGAATCAATTATTATTTTTTCAGTGGATTGTATATTTGATACTTCTACATAGTAATGCTTCCAATTTGGGCGGATGTGTCAGAAATGGTCATATTACCAAAATAAAAAGCCATGAATGTCATGTTATAATGGAAATTTTTCTTCCAATTGGATTAGTAGGATTGTTGAATTTTATTACTTGTGATGTGTTAACTGACATATCATATTTTTTCTGAGACATTTGTGCATCGAAAAGTGACTATGATGCATTATGTAGACTATAATAATATTTTGTATTAATTTTATGTAAACAAGAAAAAACTCTTCTAACTGGATTTTTTTTACTCAATAGATCATTTGGCATTATATTATCCATATGACACAAAATGTGGAGGTCCGTTACAGTTCTAGGGGATGTACCCATTTGAGAGATTCATCCATAAATTGTTGAAAAAATCTTTTTACAAAGTTTCGGTTGAAGGTTCAATTGCCAAAGATTATTTTCAAGAGGAAATTTACTTTTTCCACTCTCATCACTTTCAATGTGAATATCCCTAAAAACACAATCATACTGTCCATAATGAAGTAAAAGTTGATGATGAAATGGGAAATCAATTATTAGTTTTCCATCATCTCGAACAAGGCTTCAATGGTGTACATGAACGATGGATTTCAGATGATTGACATCACAGAGGTCATATATATGTTTTTCTCAACTGTGAAAAAATGACAACATTTGTACAGTGATTTCTCCTATCACTTATTCAATAATTTTTGTTACCATAAATTAATCCTATTTTATTACTAGAATATATTATAATCATATCAAGACACAACTTCAACAAATTAAAGCAACTTATCATGAATAACGTCAACAAAAAAACATTTCCTATTGGTTTCAGAAACTGGTAACATAAATATTTTTTTGTTTAACATATAAAATGAATTTATTATATGTTATATTGATATTATTTCTTCAAAATTTCAGGTATCTCAACATGATGATAAAATTGATATCTGATTCTGTGTATTGAGTAGTCCACTATAAAAAATATATAAATATTGTAATGTATATGTGTTGAATGGTTTTCTATTTCTTACACATACTTATAAGAATCAAAAAAACAATGAATAGTGGTGTTCTCATGAGAGGGTCTCATTATAGAGAAACCGATGTTGAATTTTACATAATTATGGAAGAAATTATTGAACTATGTTATCTAGGATAGCATTACAGAATGATGTTTAAATGTGAGTGGTTGGAAACTGAGAGAGGCTTGTGTGTTCATCAAAACCATGGAATATTTGATATTAAATACTAAAGTCTTCTTGAAATAAATGAACCATTTTTATTAGATCATTATCCACATAAAATTTATTATTCAAAATATTGTTCTACTTTAGGAGAGTTGAGCGGTTGGTATAGCTAATAAAAATTAATTCTCATAAAAATCAGTTTACTAAAAGGTTACGTGGTTACACTGAAGTGGAAGGAATTGAAATTTTTCAAGAGACTGATCCAAATATATCATGTTCACGAAGAGACATGAATATCAATGATGAAACCCCATAGTTAATGGTCTATGGTGATGATGTTAGTAATGATGGTACAAATGAATTTTAAATGATAAGATATGATGAAACTAAAACTCAAATGGAAATTGATGATACTGAGGAGGAATATGAAGACATTGAAATCTTCAATCATGAAGATGGGGATATATATGAACATTGGGATAGTTAAATACAAGTTATAATCATATATAATATGTATCTATGTATAATATTTTTTTAAACTTTTTTCGAACAATAGTCATTTCATGTTTCATATGGAATAAGATCTGTATCAATTGTTGTAGGAAGCTGATCTACCTTTGGACAAGAAAGAAGTTGGATCAACAGACCCTTGGACTACTAGAGGTTCATGTGGGGCTCGGAGGGGGTGTCGTCTTGTGTGATTGATGGTTCCTTACCCTATCCCTGAGTGATGTCCACGTCTTGGGTTTAATCCACACGTGTAGAGGTATTTTCACCTATGTATTTCGGTTATTTTTCACTAACTTATTTATATACTAATTTTTTGATTGTCATTTCTTTTTTTTCACAACTTTATGCAAATTGCTACCGGGCATGGGAGCACTATATTGCAAAATTATTTTTCTAAAGAATAGGTCTCATGGGATCAGATTCCCATTGATGTGAAGCACCCCATGTTCGATCATTAACAGATACATAAATAAATAAATATTATTTTGAAATTAATTTAATTAATAAATTGATATTATATATTAATTGTAGTGTTTATTGTATCCCATCGATGAGAGTATGTCTGATGCTATCTGGAAATCATGTTAGGGGACAATGTGTCATCATTGAAGTCATGTTTTCACAATTTTAGAAGGAAAGAAAGGGATACATAAAGAGTGACTAAGTTTTATAAGTCTTATTGTGCCCACTGACCTGATTTCATTTCACCCCAGTTTTGGGATGGATTATGTTCATACTAGTTGGGTGGTAATTTTTAGAGTGGATCGCCAAAACGTCAAAAAAATTAGGGGAGACTGGAGATGACACATTGATCCTGTAATCATATATTCAGTATGCATAGGGAGGATATGGTAAGTACTTATTTTAAAATATTTATAACAACATTAAATGTAAATGGTTAATTTTATATTGATATATGCAGTGGAACAACCTGATATTATGAAGTTCCATGTTTATAGGATGATTTACAGTGATCCAACAACTAGAGGTTTTAGAGGTTCTCACTAGTGTCAAATTATGGATAGTATATTTACTTTTAAAGATTAAAATTTTACTACAAATAATATTTTAACTACTTTAATTTTAAATTTAAAATGAAGGAGTCATATGAGGTCGTGAAGTCTCGGACACATACCGAGAGTCAGGATGAGACCGATACTCAGACCAGTGCCCACTAATTTGATGAGACATCATAGATTTATGTGACCTAGTATGCATTTGAGAAAGGCTGATTTATTGGTATAGACTCTCTATTGATTCATGTGGATTATTATGGAATTGTTGTGATGTTAGCCTCTGGCTCTAGAGGAGCTCATGTAGAGTCATCATCTTCTACTTCATAGTATTAGGATCATTTGTGAGCTCAGTGTGACCTTATAGAGTGTATGCATAAAGAGCAAGAGATGGTGCATCAATGGTAGCATAAGTAGCAGGAAGAGTTCCTACAACAGTTGTAGTTGTATCAGTAGTAGGAGGAGGAGATGAAGGAGGAGATGAGTTGATGGCAACAATAGCAGGAGTAGGAGCAGTTGGAGTACATGCGACATCTGACTTATGGTTAAGGGATTGAGTTCCCTCCAGCATCTACTCCATCATTAACCATGCTATATGTGGAACATTATCCTATGGTAAATGATTTAATTAATGATGGCCTAAAAATTATGAATGAATGAACTAATTATATTTTGTTCCATGATTTAGTGAAGTTGATATTGTATGATATAATTAAGAATTTTCATAAGGAAGACAATGATTTACATGAAAGGATGTACTTGTAAATAAATGTAAGTTACCTATATTTATCATTGAAAAGTATTATGTTTTGATAAGTGGGAAACTAGTTTGTGCTAACTATATATCAATTAAAAAAGGAATAATTAATTTATGATCACATTTTTCTCATTTATTTTCATCTTGGAAGTAATAATATATAAATAGAACTTTAAATGTATTAATGATGGGATATAATAAAATAATATATTAAAGATTTTAACATGAAATTATTATATTTTAAATTTGTTAAACTCGAACTGATAATTACTAAAACAGATGCTTTATCCTTTTTCATTGATAGAGTAAAAATGGTAAAATATATTCATTGATTTCATGGTGGTATTACTAAATAAATCTCAAGGTAAAAACACAATTTGTTTTATTTGTTATTAACAAATTAAATATTCTCATTTTTATCCAATTTGAGATATTGTATCCTTAAATTAGCTTTCTTGATTATACATGAAATAGGTAGTCAGGTTATAAGGATTTTCACTTTCCATTATGTCCAACCATGACTAAGGTTGACATTTATTTTTCAGAAGGCATTCAGATGTTTTTGGATACTATATTAATTCTAGTATAGATATTCATCCTCAATCAGATGGTTAGTCTAAGAGAATAATTCATACTTTGAAATACATTTTATGTGCTTGTTCGATGGATTACCTATGTTGTTGGGACGAATATATTTTATTTTTGAGTTTTCTAATAATAATTGTTTCATTTAAGTATACAGATGGTACCTTGTGAGGCATTATATGGAATGTGGTTTATGACACCAAATTGTAAGGATTAGTAAGAGAAAATATGTTTTTGGGACATGAGTTAGTAGAATAACTGGTTGAGAAATTAAAAATTAATCATAAACATATGGGGGTGGCATTGATTAGGCAAAAAAATTATGTGGATAACCAGAGGAAATAAATTTATTTTGAGGTAGGTGATCATATTTTCATAAAAGTATCTCCATGGAAATCTATTATGTGGTTTTTTTAAAAACAATGAAGATAATTCCATGAGTCATTAGACCATCTGAAATCCTAAATAAATTTAGATTAGAAGATTATCGAGTGGCCATTAATTAATGCTTAGCTCATGTACATGAATTTTTTTCTTAATTGTTAGGAAGATATGTGCAAGATGCATGTCATTTTTTGAGCCCTAAATTGGTAAATTTGGAAAAAAACAATTTTTTGGTGAATAACCAATATAGATTCTTAATTATATAGAGAAAAAGTTAATAATTAATGTAATTCTTCAAATTAAGGTTTTGTGTAAAAATCATATGGTCGAAAAGTAACATGGGAATTAGAAAATGTTATGAAGGAAATATATCCCCTATTTTTTAAGTAAGGAATAAAAGTAAGAAAACTCAATTTAAAAAAGGAAAGAAGAATATAACTACAAATGTAAAGTTGACAGCAAATCAATTTCATGTCATATTTTTATTCATGAATTATATTTTATTGATTGATATTAATTATAATAATAATAACTAATTTTTATGTTGAAAGGAAACAATTTATTTCAAACTAAATTTTATCTTTTTGAATTATATGATATTATTAATAAGACAAATTTTCTAATTTTAAATTTTTTATTTTAAAAAATGACGTCCAATATTGAATCTATCATCTAAAAATTATCTATGTAATATTTTTTAAATTTTTTTATAATTTTGTTTTCAATGAATAGTTAAAATACTAATTTTTATTGACAAATATTTTTCTATTTCAAGTATAACAAAGTAAAATTATATTTTCTATTAGTTTTAAAATTTCATTAGTTCCTTCTCAATAAATATAATCCAGTTATGGTATTTTAAAATTAATTTTTTGCTATTATTTGGTATAAAACATTTTTATACTAAAAATGCATTCTTATATAAAACTTATTTTTATCGTATGTTTTGAGTTTAATCATAAATTAATTTATAGCCATTTTTGAAAGTATATCCTGAATAATGGATCCAATATTTGAAATTATAAGGTCTAAATTTTTTAAAATTTTCACTTTTTTTGGTCATTATTAATGGAAATCATAAAAAATATTTTTCACCATAGTAATGGTAAACAATGTATTTAAGGTTTAAACTAATGTGATAAGGATTTAAATTCATTTAAAACATGCCTCTTTTTCCTTGAATGAGTTTATTTCATCCATAATCATCGCAACATTGAAAATGTGACCTTTTTTATCCATAATAGCCTTAATATAATTTTAAATAAATAATAAAAACAAAATCCCACTCTCTTTCTTTTAATATCTCTAATTCTTTTATAGTTATTTAAATTTTTTTCAATCAATTATAAATGGTTATTTTAAAGATAAATTAATATTTCTTATCATGGTATTTTTATATATATTTAATGAAATAATAACATTAAATGCTTACGTAATGCCGTAACAGTGCTTTTATAAGCATTAAAAAAATCATATTAATAGTTTTAGAAACTATAAAAGTAATTTTGTATTGGTGAGTTATAGTTTCCCCAGAATTACTTAAATCAATATACCATAATTAGGTATGGGTTAATTTTTTATATTCTAATTAAATTAATTTCTTTATGTTATTAAGGTCACATTTAACGAATTGTTTAAAAAATGACATTAATGATATTTTAAAATAAGGAATATTTAATAAAATTGTTTTAAATTTATAAAATTCTTACCTTTTTTTAAGTGAATGGGATATGTTTTAGAATATTAACCATGGTTAATTTATGTGACACTTTTCCTTTTTTTAACATTATTGACTCCTATAGTGTGAAACACATTGATATAAGAGTAATCATGAAAACGGTTAACAATGGATTCAAACAAATATACAATGGTGAAAGCATCACATAAACATTTCCATATTTAATGAATGATACGATTTTTACACATCCTCAAATTATCATATAATTATATCAATTTTTATACATTTTTCTATTATTGTTAATTTATATTAATATAATATTTTAAGTAATTCCCAGAGTTCCCCTCCCCTCATTTATAAAAGGAAACCTATTACCCTTTCTTCATCACACATTTTGAACATTATAGTTTTTCCAAACCATAAAATGTCTCTCCAAAAAATCATTCCCCACATCCCAGTTGTCATATTCTTAGAAAAAACCCCAATCTAGGTGGATTAAGGTGTAATCAAGAGAGGTTGTCTTGGGAGATGGTATATGTCCTAACCGTCTTATATCAAGTTTATTTATTCTTGAACCTAAATAGAATATTATTTTAACATATTTAAATAACAAAATAAACATATTCTACATACTAATATGTTATTAAATTTATTTGACAATACTTTTTCATGCCATTCTCAATCTCATGGTGAATGAAAACATCATTCGTGTGTGCGTGTGGATCACCACCTACATAAAGTGACATGTTTAATTTTCCATTACAATATCTCATTGAGGTTTTTATGATCGATTTAAATAATATTTAATCAATTAATGAAATAATAATTTTTTTAGGAAGATAATATATCATCTAATTTCTTAACATTCCGCCACTGAAAAAATACAATGTTGTTCGTACGTAAGTAGTGAATGAAACCCCCTAAAAATATTTGATTATTTTTTCATTACCAAATCACATTGATGATATATATAAGATAATTTAAATAGATAATATGATATTTGTTATATAATAAACATTATTCAATTATTAAATTATTATTATTTTCTTTCCATTATTATCATTCAAAATGGAAGCGTTACTCATGCAAACACAATTCCTACTATCTCCAAGAATATAACATAGTTCAATTTTAATAACCATATTTCATGGTTTTTATCTAAATTATATGTGATTTATTAAAATAATAATTATTTTGTGATTATTATTATAAATATTATGTAACAATGGCCATCTTTCCATAGTAAACATACAAAATTCATTTTGGATATTTGATCCGAATATATTCAACACAATTTATGTGAAGTAAATTCATTAAGTAATTATATATGATATTTTAATGAATAAAATAAAAGTAATTGAAACTAGAAAAGTTTTCTTAAACAAGTAAAAAAATTAACATAAGTTTATTACTTATGAATATAATGATTATATGCGATGAGTCAGACACATGGTAAGTAACACTTTAACAAAAAACATTGTTCAAAATGTTTTAAAGATTTATTTTCTAAATATTTTTATTCCTTCTCCATACTCTTAAATTTTCTTATGGATGTATTTATTGGGAAATAAAATAATTATAAATTACATTTTATCTATATTTTAAATTACTTTAAATGGTTTTCAAAATGAATATTTTTAAATATACTTTTTCTTTATTTTCAAAAATAAAAAAAGTGATGTACTATTTTAATGAATACAGTGTCAATAAATTTTCCCATCACTACAAAAAATATTTTATGATTTGATTCCATTAAAAGATTCAATTTTCTGTTCAATTAAAATACCTTATATGCTATGTTCTTGGTATTTTAGTTTTGAATTTTTTTTAAATGAAAGGGTAATTTTAGGTCTGCAAATTTTTTTTATATGTTCAAAGGAGTATTTAAAGGGATTTATGATGAAAAGGTGAAATACTAAAATATTTTATTAATGTTTTGGTACTTGAGAATTAAATATTAATGGGTAGTGATCCTGATACATCTTATATAATGGGTGATCCTGATATAGCTTATAAGATGGGTGTGCTCGATACAACCTATGGGGTTGAGACCAATACAAATTATATGATTGTTGAGCCTAGTATAAATATATAATGCATTGGGTAATTTTACATGTCTTAAAATTATATAAGGAAGGATTTAACTGTTGTGGATTCTCATATGGATTTAATCGGGCCCTAGTTATTTCTAAAATGAGTTATGCATGTAACTCTATTAGTTTTCAAAAAGGGTTTCAGTTTTCATGAAAAGGGTTTTAAGGGATTTATTTGTGAAACAAATATGATTTTTTCTGTTGGATATAATTTAATTCAAACAATAAAATGAAATTTTTCAATAGATAAGGATTTTATGGGTTTTTTTATTTTTACAGGACTATCATATTTCTTTCTTTTTTGTCCCTTATTGATATTTTTTGGGCCAATCCCATTTTTTTAAAAGTTTTAAATACTGTTTATAGATGATTAGTGACAAATAATAATTGAAAATCAAGGCCATGAATATTTTTCATGAAAATAAAAATATATTTCATTTTAAAAGGTTTATATTATGTGAAAAATGGATTTTGAGGATGTGTTTTCACTTTAAAATGTATTGTTTTGTCATGTAATAGTTATGACCTAATTATAAAAAAATATAAACCTAAAAGTTATTTGGCAATTAAAAAAATAATAATTCTAGTATAAAGGAATTATATTATATAATGTTTAAGGCCATGTCCTCATAGTTATGGGAAATGTGACCATTGGGATCTTAATGTTACTAGAACGCTATAATGTAACTATTATATAACTGATTGATTGGTAATAAAACCCAATATAATAGTGAAATACCAGTTTAAAAATATTTTTTAAATTTTTATATAAAATATTTAATTTTTAATCAGTACTTATCCCACTATTAGAAAATTATAATTCATTATAGTGAATAATTAATGGGTCTTCCTTTTAAAAATATTTAGAGAAATTATTTAATTTTTATTTAAAATAATTATTTCTCATGATTAAGAATTTATTTTGGTAAAACAAAAAATAAATTTGAAACTATTAAGTCAAATTTATTTTAGGAAGAAATTTTAAGAATTTGTTGAAATACTTTATTTCATAGTGAATTGTAGTAAATATAATTTCTTATTTTTGATATATTCTAGGACTTAATAAATATGTAATAATTATTAAAATATTAATATAAGATAATATGTTAAATTTTTTTATTTTATTAATATAATTTTTTTATTTAATTAAAATTATTTTCCAAACCTATTAAGAACATTTGAAATTATAAAATGGAAAATAATATTTTATAAACAAATAGTTTTTGGAAATACTACTCTCCCATGACCTAAGTAATATTAAAAATTATATTTTAGTTTTTTCATGGATAAAATTTATATTCCATGAATTAAAAATCAAAAACTGTGTATTAAAACCAAGATTAATCCATTTTATTTCTATATTCAACAACGTAGATTTCTATGGTTTATATTTAAAAATTAATAAATATTTATCCTCATTTTTTTATAAATACCCACCCCTACCACATTTATTTTATTATGAATATCTTAAACGTGTCCCACCCTCTCTTATTCTCTCATTAAATCCCTTGTTGAGGCTCAAAATCTCTCAATTAATCACCCCTTTATGATTTGAAAGCTATTTTTATAGTAAGCATTGCGTCCATCATCTTTTAAATTCAAGAACATTCCCTATTAGAATATTTTATATTTACAAGTTTCTATGTTATCATATGTTCATAATAATCCCTAATTATCCAAAGGATTATATATTAATGTGATACTACCATTTTATATCATTAATCCCCTCCATGAAATTATATATATACTCATTATTCAATAGAAATTATCCTTGACAATTCTTACCATACCCTTGTGTTGTGAATGCCGAACCCTATTTTCATTCAAGGGTATTCACTAAGATATATCTATCCACCATTGATTGGGTACCTACATGTATGAACCCCACATTCCTTACCATGGGATTGAAATGATGAAACATATTCTTATGTTATATTATTGATATGGAACACGTAAAGTTTGAAAACATGAATAGTTTTCCAGATAACACTCTAAGGAATTGGGTAATGTTTACATCTCATGTGATATAATTTATTGTGTGTTTTTGGTTATCCTAAGAACACTATGTTATAATTTCATAGTGGTTAGACCCGGATTAAAATCATAATGTCACACTTTTTGTAGTTTCCACATTCCTTTGATACCATGGTTATATGATATCATTCTCTTATTCCATACCCCAAAGTGAGTATGTATGATTGTCACCTATTTATATTTCCATAATATAACTCTTTTATAACATGTATTTTTTATATTAATAGTATTATCTTATTACCCCCTACTAGGATTAATAACTCACCCATTCCTTTTTTATGTTCCAAGGTTTTCCTACGCAATACAATGAGTTCCATGGAAACTATGATAAAATTTTGAAATTTCAAATAATTATGTTGAATATTATTTTAATTTATTTATTTAATTTATTAAAATCACTAGGACTCTCAATATTCAATAATTTTATTATATGGATATTATGTAAAAATCATAATATAAAATTCATTTAATATATGGGTTGTTAAATTAATACTTATATATTTTTGTCTACTCAAACAGTTGATTTATTGTATTAGATTAAATAATTTCCAAATATACTTGATGTATATTTTTATTTTTTAATACTAAAATCAATAGCCATGGATGAATCAAAGTAAAAATGGTAGAGATGAATTGATTTTAATCATAATGAGAGAATATAATTAAATAAAAGGAATTGATGAAAAATACCAATAATTGAAACCCACAATCAATTTTTCAAAAAATCAATATTGTATATACAAGAGGATAATATGAAATTTTTTATTAGAGATATAGAAGAAATAAAAATAACTGGAGTCTTGTTTTTAGATATAGAAACTTTTCCTCTCACTAATTCACCTTCATATTTCTCCGCCGAAGAAGCCCTGACTCATGCCTCCAATAATTACTATCCATTTATTTATATATTCAAATCTCCTGTCTCCCTAAAGAAAAAGTTTACCTTTATGGATTTATTCTATAAAATGATATTTTCTTATTTTTAATAAATATTTCCCTCAACTGAAAATTAGTATCTCTGTTTCATTCTTGCAGGAAGTATTCTATTTCCATCTCTGGTTCCATAAACCACCAAAATCCACATGTTCTCAGTTTTGTAACCACCTAAAACTAAATATTCCCCAATAGTTCCAATCTAAAACTATATTTAATTATTTCATGACCCAAATCATAATCACCTTTTGGGAATTTCAATTCTTCCTCAAAATCTTGTTTCTATTGATTATGTTTTCATTAATATATGTTAAACATGGAAACTAATTCTTCTTCCATTATCAATCTATCTTATATTTATGAATTCATCTCACCCAATTCAATCTATCATCATAATTTCGTGATCAATGATCTAGTTTGAGGTACTTGAAAATGTTCTCAATTGTGAATTAAGATCATCATAATACTCTATTAGGACTCTGTAACACATTTTGCATCTTCATATTCCCTTCAGACCTTCATAAATCAACTGAACACGAACCATCAAAACACTAGGACAGTAATCACTTCATTAGAAATGACATTACCCGGCATTAACTTTATATGGTTTGAAAGAATTTTTTTTCAAGAATATTGAGTGTATTAATTGTCATCCTACAATTCACAAAAATTGGGAACCCAAATTTAATTAATCTTCATAAATTAAAACCTATAACAAAACCGAAAAAAGAGAACAAATTTCTTCAACATCAACTCAATTGTGGATCATATTTGGAATATCCTTATCCTTTGAAAGAAACTAAATCAATCTTATAAATTATAAGTATTTTAGTACTCATTTTTTTTAATATTTAAAATAACATTAAAACTAATGTTATTCATAATAATTAATACTGGATCACATTGATTTCCTCAACTTTACAATTGTTCAATTCTATAGTGGATCATAAAAAATTCATAAATGGATAAGTAAAAATCATGGTTCGGGCTTGATTCTACTTTGATATGGATCTCTAATTATATATTTATAAGTTAATATAAAAATATGTTTTTAGAATACATTTGTGAGTTTCTTGAATGCATTCAACATACTTCAGCAGTCTCAACATCTCTTTCTTTAATTACAAGTTAGTTCATCATCTTTTATTGTATATCTGTTCTTAAATTAATTCAATTTTGAATCATTATCCAAACATGAGTAAATTTGGGCATTAATCTGAGATTCACCTATCCATGATCGAGGTGTTCAATCTCATTTGGCCTTATTCCATATATAATCACCCATATTCAGGTTCTAGACTCTTAGTTATTCTTCATTCTAGTAAGAGATGTATTAGTTGATAGAATTTTCATGTTTAATAGTTTACTATTACGTTGTTTTACATTTAACCCATATATTGCAGCATCCTTACTCCAAAATTACTATATGAGAATTTAAATATAGTTGTTTTAAAGAAATCACAATGAATCAAATGTTTCCCTCTAATTCATGAGTTCACTAATGTAAAGTTTGAATCATGCATAATTATATGACCCAACAATATTATTCGTCATAAATGAATAACACTTGCAAAATTTATCAATTGCATTTGTAATAAAAAAAATCAATATAAGTGAATAATGAAATTTTAGATTTTATAATAAAACTTAAAAAAATATTCCAAATTTTTTTATTAAAGATTAAAAATATAGAAAATGGAAATATTTACTTCCAAAACCATAAATTTTTTTGAATCCACATTGAAATATTATTTCATTTAATATTTTACCCAAAAAATGAATTTTTTTTCAAAACAAATAGAGTTCAATATTTGGAATATTTAAGTTATTAAGCACTATAAGAACTTATTTTCATTCAAATATAGAATTAATTACAATCTCCACTAAACAATAATACAAAATAATTTTTTTTATCAATTTAAGCACATTTTTGACAAAAATTTAACAAATTGTTTTGAAAAATATTTTCCAAACAAGTAATAAAATAAGCCCACTAAATATTCCAACTCACTTAATGCATTATTTATTTATGAGAAATCAGTTAAACATATTTAGTGTATGAAAATTATTCTGACAATGAATTAATTTAAATGCCAATAAATAATTATTTTTAAATATGTGTTTCCCGATCGACTCTCTAAAACAAGATATGATTATTACTCTCTTAAAAAATTATGGTGAAAAGATGATTTATAATTTTAAAAATATTGTTGGATTTGAAAAAATTAAAAGGATTTAAGACAACTTATTTTTTTTTGTATTGTTTTTTAAACACTCATTGATGAAAAAAACACATAATTTTGAACAAAATGTTACAAGAAACATCATATTGGTTGGTGAGTTTAATAATTAAGAAAAAAATAAATAATTCATGTAATAATTTTAGCATTAAAATAAAAAACTCAATTATGATTATGAATTCATTATTTGTTTATTGGAACATAAATAATATTCAATTAAATGTGATCTAGATATTTAAATTAAATTAAAATTGTAAACTTTATTCAAAAAAATCACCCAAAACACATGTTTTTGATATATAAATGGAAATATGTTACCCAATTCAATTCAAAGAGAAATTAAAAAGATTAACCACCATAAGGTAACTAAAGAGGTTAATTTTTTTTAACAAAATTCACCCACCGAGTATGAAAAATAATGGTCAAACCACGTCAATTTGAAAAAAAAAATTAGAGTTAGTTGGATGTGTACATTGTGAAATACTATTTAGTGAAAAAGATAGAACCCTCCCCCACAATACAAACCTAACAGTGTCCAGAACATTGAACATCAATTTGGGATAACAACTATAATTTTTTATGTTCAATGATATTTTAAGTTCATTTTAGAAAAAGAATGTCTAAAGATTCACATTGAAAGTTAAAAAATCATATTTACCAGTCAACATAATTATCAGAACAATTTAGATTGTCTAAAGAGTTCTCCTAGATTGTTATATCATAAAAATACATAGTAGTGTAATTATTTTTAAAAAGTGCATGATAACATTATTTTACCCTAATGATAATAAAAAGGATTATAAAATAGTATGTTTCTCCAAAATGTTTATAGAAAAATAAAATAAAAATAGTGTAAGATAATAGAATTTCTCTGATGATTTTATCATGTATCAACACTTTTAAAAACAATTCCGACCATTTAATTCAAAACTAAAATAAATTAGTTGTTTTCAAAAATTTGAGGAGAAAACGGTATAGAAATTTGAACAGAAACTCCCCTGATAGTGAAGCCTTATTCTTTTAAATTCAACTAAAAAATATCCCCTCATTTCACCTTTATAAGGCCCTTTTGTTTACCAATTATAGATAAATATAATTAAATTGATGAATATATGAATTTAAAAATTTAATACAAAAATTAAATTGAACCAGGGTTTGAGTTAATGGGGTTATGGTTCCAAGTTTCTTAAAAATTCACCCCTTTTGGATTTGAAAAATAATTGAGTTTCTTCTTTAATAATTCTAGAAGTGTTCTATTAAAGTGATAACACAACAAATCGACTTCTTGAATGAACACCAAGGAGTAATAAGATAATATTGTCCATTATTTTTAGAAACTGAATGATTTTGGGAATAATTATGATGTGTGTAAATGGAATTGTTTCCATTTATCCACTCATCATTCAGTTTAATATCATAAAAAACATAGTATCACATTAAAAATTATTTTTAAAATTCTTATGAAAACTAAATATTATTTTTAAGGTTTTTAATACAATATTTTTAAATGTATAATTTTTTTTAAATAGATAGAATAAAGAATCACCCAATTTCATGAAAGAAAGATACATCATGTAATCAAATTTAACCATCATTATAATTAAATTTCACCCAACCATAACTAGATTTTTTTAATAATATATATAACCTAAATAGTTTTAGAAAATAATAAATTTTTAACTAACTCCTAATATTAATATAACAATCAAGGTAGTGTGAAATAGATTTAATAACTTAAAATTTTAAAATAGAGCGAGAAAGATGATAAAAACCCTAAAACCTAGAGACATTACTTTATAATTCAATTCGATCTATCTTATTTATAACATTTGATAGTATATTAGGTTTTTCCAATTAATTTACCTAAAATAGTGTAAAAAATAATCATTATTTGAAAATAATGAAGTTGTATAAAACAGTATGATGTTAAGAAATCAAAGAATGTGGCAATGAAATTCCTAGCGCTGATGATTGTTGTAGTGCATAAAACTCAAAATGAGAGTGATTCAATAGATAATATTCATTCCAAAAAGGCTACATTTTACATAAAAGAATAATATTTGTAGTTTGAATCATTTATAATATCAAAATATAATCTTAATAAAAACAATTTTATTAAATGGTAATTGTTTTATTGAAAACAATGAAATCATGGGTTGCCTCCAATTAAAAAAAATTTAAAGTCCTTATCCCAAATTTCCTTAGAATTTATCAATAATAATTTAATTTTTTTTTCTGTCTATAAACCACCATATATTTATAGTGTTGGGTCTATATCAATATTTCAATTTATCCACCTGATTACACATCACTAGAATGTAACGTGTAGAAGAAAAAGCTTATGAATCAACTCAAAAAATAACACATAAAACATGGAGTGAAATCCCACCATAGACACCACACCATAATGAAAAACCACTAAAAGAACCTTAAAAAGAACAATCGATAACATTTATTGAAATTAAACATGAAAGGTAAAGAAAAACAACAATTATTAAATGGTTCAATATTTCTCCATATTCAATCAAGGAATGTTGATTCACTTTTATTCAAAGAAACAAGAGGATGTTTATAATTACCTAATTTCTATAGTGTGTTGATCAAAAGTGACCAATCCTCATTTAATATCTATGTCTATTCATTGAATCTAATTTCCACCCCCAATTGAATTTTGTTGGTTAAAGTCCACAACCTAGGAATTACAAAGAGGATCCCTTTGTCTAGTCAAAGCACTCCACTGCCTCGATGTTCCCAAAAAGAATATCATTCAAAATCAAGTTAAATCACTATGTTTTTCTCCTAAATTATCTTATAGTTAATGAACTTATGATAGACTTACTCTTAGTTAATCAGAATCCAAATTTAGGTGAACTAATATCCATCCATTATTGTCTCATATCATTATAGTTTTAATAAATAAGGCCACTAATGTTTCTCATTCCAAGGGAGTTATATTTTCATATTTTAATAAATGAGGCTCACACATCCATAATCACTCAATTGAGATTCATTTTTTCTAATACTATTTTGTCCACTAGTAACCATACATAATTCCTCCTTTAAATTTTCATAATGTTGCTTAGTGTTTCCACATCATTACTTCCTTTTTGTTAACCCAAAATTACTGATCTGTAGTACCTCATCAATACTTCCAATGTAATGATATTTGTGAAAATTTCACCTAGATTCGACACTCCTTCGATATTCCATAGGTCTAATAAAACTAAATATGTGAATTAACCTTCCTGGATTACAAAATATCATTCCATCAATCCACATCCATCAACGATCCTCTAGAAACCACTTAACCCACATCAACTCCTTCGGCACTACCACAAAAGAGATGTAATATACTTACATTATAGAAAGTGAGACCACAAATTAATTTCTAGATATTGAATTGATCATCATTCAACAAAAAATAAATACATATATGGTATTTATCTTCCATAAACATACATATCTAGAAAAAATAATTTATAGAAAAAATTAAAAAGGATCGTACATTATAAATCAATGTTTTAAGTCTATATAAGATGTAAAAACCATATAATCCACCTCATGACTTATTAATTATCCCTTTTAGTGTTTAATATAATTATTATAATAACTTCAACTAATTTTTGAAATGTTTGGATGAGTAGAACTATGGAATTCATCTAAATATTGACACGTACTTCATATAAAATCATTACAATGTTCTTGACTTCAAATTCAACTTGACATGACTTCTCCTTACTTAGCTTGAAATTTTGTTCGGTGGGTGTGATTATAGACTTTATTTCTAGAAAACTAATGTGTTACCCCACCATCTGAATGTAGTCAAATTAAGTCAGGTACAATGTACCAGATCATTAATATCATTCAATCTTAATCCAATTATTTTACAAACCCATGATCCTTTATCTCGATGCATTTAGATGACACATATTTTTTTCTCATAGATCCTTTTTTACCAAACCCAATATCATCATGCCTTCTATGTAAATTAGAATTATGATCAAACTCCCATTATAAAAAAGCTTATGATAATAAAAATGTTCAATATTACTCTACATGTACTTCTATTCTATCATGAAATCATTAAACTTATGATTTCAATTTATTAACACCTATTCTAAACAATATGGGCAACATTTTAGTAGACACAAAAGATATTGGTTTTGTTAATTAATGAAACTGGTTGAATACTCAATATAGATCTATTCATTTAACTCCATATGATGGAATAGAATATTCACAACCAAGTGGTTTTGATAAGGATTTTCCAATATACATATACTCAACACTATTTAGATAGTCATCTGGTTTACTACTATTGAAAATATTTCAGTAAAATCCATTCATTCCTTGTATTTAAATACCTTTACAACATTACTAGACTTATACCTCTTCCTACCATATTCCTATTAATTTATTCTATATATACATTTATTTTTAATAATATACTTCTTAGAAGGTTTTACTATCATCTCTCATGAAATAAATATATAGTGGGACTCAATTTCATCCTGAATAGGTAACTCTCCCAATTTCTAATCAATTAAAATACATTCTTACTATTTTCATTCAGACTCTTTATCATATTTTATAAGTAGATAATTCAATGTACTCTGTTACCTTTTCACGTAACATCACTCCTTGTAGATCTACGCACACATCCCTATGACTAAGATCATTCTGGTACAACAATATTCAGAGTATGAAATTTCAGTTCTCAATCTTCCACAACCCATAGAATTCAATAATACATTAATAGTATGAAATATCATTGGATCTTTAACCCCTTATGATATATTCACCAAATTATATATTCTTTCCTAAGATGAAATACATGAAGTATTAACCAAAATTTTATAAACTTATGATTTCCTATCAATCTGAACCTCATCTTTAGATACTACTTTTCATTTATCAAACTTTTCCTCCATATTCATTCCTTATATAAGATATCTTTATTTAATATTTCACTTTAACTTCTATAGACGCTTCAAGAGTCATTATCCTTGATTCAAAATCCAAAATCTTCATCATCACAGCCAATAAAGTAACATTATGGAAACTTAGACTCCATATTTTCTTGTTTCATGGAATCAATGTGGGGTTATGATAGTTTTATAAAGAATTTTAGGATGATTAAATCAAACTTTTTTATAAATAAATAGATCTCTATAAGTTACTCTCTAATTGGTAATGGTAGACTTATATTAATTATGTATGAAAAATTCACAACTTCCACTCAAAACACATTTAGTAACCCTATGTGAATTCACATAATTATTTCCTTCTCCAGCAATGTTAGATTTATCATCTCCACAAATCCATTGAGTTATGGAGTCCTTAGCATGGTTTTAAGGAATGTTGATTGAGTTTTTTTTATTGGTTTGATGGAATGACCTATCGAATAGAATATTAAATGTTCTAAATTGGAAAATCCTAGGGAAACCCAAGTATCTAAGAGGGGTATACTAGTGTTAAGTATCCTTTTGTATCAGACAAAAATAAATAAATATACTATACTTGGATGAATTTTGTGGTACCATGGATGGGATTTACAACAAGTCTAGGTAAAGGCACATATTTCTTAGGTGTTGATTCGACATGGTGTCATGGATAGGTGTCACCATGATACATTGATAAGTCACAATCTCCATAGTTGTTTGTGTGCACACATGGATCGACCACTAGTTCACAAGTTGATACATTGACCTTGGGTATACAAAAACATGACATGACTTAGGGATATCACATGTTTCATGTTTATAAAATGATAATTTTAATGAAATTTACTTTTATTTTCCCATTTTTAAATAATGTTACTTATTTTAGTTCCTTTAAAATTTAAGGACTTACATTTTATAGTTTATTTAAAACTAGAATTCTTGTGTTTATCTAAAATGAGTTTTCCAAGAAACAGTTACAAGGATCTTATTGGGATATTTTTCCTCACAACCTGTATAGGCATTGTTTTGAAAATTTTAGGTAATGTAATGGAACCACATGAAGGTAGAGAGTATTCTTATTAGGGGACCCTATGTTGGTGAATGTTAAATGGCGAGGAATTTCCCCTCTTGTCACATGGGTATGGGGTTAATTTTATTATTTTGTTTTGTTTTTGACATATATTTTATATCATTGTTTCCATCCATAAAATCCATTTTTTACACTTGTATATATGAATTTACTTTTGGTTATTTTTTGGATGATGTTTATATTGATTTTTTATTGGTAATAGCTCTTTGAAATGTTATATAATTTTGGTTTATTTATTTTTTATTAAATTTTTTATATTTACTCATGGTCATGCCATTCCAATATATAGAATTTTCATGTTAGGTTTTGGTTACAACCTGCCCAATGATTATTTTTAGTGAAACTATTCCCAAATAAATGTTTTCATGCTCAAGAATTAGATTCCAGCCTATACGGATTATGAATTCACTAGAGGAATTATTACATGCCTACCAGGATTCCAAGTATAGATTTATCTTGGGTAGGTTCATGAATAAATTGAATCGATCCAGGAATTATTTTAACTTATTTTAGAATTTAGGTATCCAAGAGATACGATTGTTGAGATGCATGTAAGATATGTGAAGGAGTGTCTATCCAACACTCTCAATGTCCTCCATTGAGAGTCTTTGGGATGTTGGGAATGTTTTCTTGATTTTAGGTTTTTTCAACATTTCTTCTGGGAAGATTTCTAGGGTTGTGAACCTTTCAAACTTTCATAATTTAATAGAATATTGTTGGTTTTTATATTTTCATTATTTATGATTTATATTGACATTTGTTAGATATTATTATTATAGATTGAGGATTAATTATTAGTTTTTACAGTTTTCCCTATTTTATTTCTTGTATATAGCATCATTACACATAATAATGGAATTTAAACCATCTATAGGATGATACAGATAACATTCTATGAGAAAAACATACAGTTCATCGGTATCTCATTGTGTGTATGATCCGATAAAAACTATGCAATAGTCCTAGTAGAAGATGTTACCTCTTATGAATATAAATAAGTAGTTTATACTCTTGAAAAAGAAAGATCATTTAAATTCCTTCATTATATGCCACCATATTTATATCAAAGTAATGATCCTCAAGAAGTTGAGGATTGGTTGGTAATGTATAAGGGGATTTCGATGTTCCTTGATACATTGACTTAAATCATAGTGTTATGACAACCCAAATCTTTAAAACATTTTTTTCGTGATTTATTATATAACGAAAAACATAATACAATCATAAAAGATCATTATGTGTAGTGTGTTTGGAAAATTAGGTATATAGAATATCACCATGACACATAGATACAAAAAAATTATTTAAAATTTCTTTAAAATGATCTTAATTTCAACTTTTCTTTTAAAAATACATGGGATAAGAAGGGGACATAAAAAAGAAAGGGATGAGATGGAAAGCATAGTAAGGGAATAATAATGTTATGAAATTAATAAGTTATTACATGATAGTCAATAAGAATTTTATTGGGACATAAAAGTGGTGAGAATCATAAGCATTAACATCGAATATTGAAATTAATTAATAACATGAAGGAAACATAGGAATACAGAAAGAATGTAATTCATGGAATTATAAATATAGGTTAAGGATAACCTTCCTTACAACATAACATAATGTTCTTAGGATAAAATTTTGTGCACCATACACGAAATCACATGAAATTAAAATACTTCTCAATGAATTAGATGGATATATAATTCTGATCCCACACACCAATTTTATATAAAATATAGACAGAAGTAATCTACATAGATCATCTGAAAAAGGATAATATTTCATCCAATTTAATCCCATGATTAAAGTGGTTGGTATAAAAAAATGGAATCCATCAATAAATAAATGATAAACATATCTTTGTGAATACTATTAAGTGGAAATGGGGATGATTATTCACAGAACTAAATTTTTTGTTGAAAAATCATAGAATAATTTTGAAAAAATAACAGGGGAAATCAAGGATTAATTAGAGGGATTAATGATAATGAAAGGGGTATATAATAACTTCAAGATAATAAGTTTAGCAATAGGTATATGTGAGAGCATATTTCAACCTGAACATTTGGGGATAAAATGGAAAAATAAAAAGAATTTGCTTGAACAATGTGGAGAATGAGAGGATCCATTACCTAGAGAAGGTGATTCCAAAATCTCGGGAGGAGATTATTGAGAGATTCTAGGAACCTTGGGATGGTAATAGAGAGTAAAGGAAAGAATAATTTCATACTCCAAGTTTTTTAGTGATGATAAATGTGTGATTGTGTGTGTTTATATAAAACATGAGAGAGAATTTATTTCTTATTATCCAAAGGTTTCTTAATGACTCAACACAATAATTTAATTAAAAATAAAATCTTCAGAATGGTTTTTCCCTTAGTGTTTTCCAAAAGTGAAGTGGTTTTCATTAAGATATCACCATTAGGGATGAGGAAGTGATTCATCTTAATAAAGATATGATTTTAAAATATTAATATATAATATTGGTTTTATAGGATTCATAAAGGGGTTTTAAATTTAATCAAATAACCAAAAAACGACTTATTTTAAAGTTGAAATATATATTTGTTCAGTGATTACTTTTATGGAATATATTACGTCAATTTTTTTGGATTATAATGTCATAATACACATGATATATTTATACCGTATTTAATTTTGGTTTAAAAATTAGACTGTATCCGAAAACTATGAAAAAATTACTCATTGGATAATTTTGATATGATGATTTCAAAATTAATAATTTTTATCCAAAAAAACTCTATGTTTGAGAATTTTCATTCTTAAATAAAAAATATAAATTTATTGAAAAATACCCATTTTTTATAATAACATTTTTCTAAACCTATAAATTTTTTATGACATTGAAAAAATATATTATCATTTGTATATAATGAATATTTTTTATTAATAATATATTATTAAAATTTTACTTATTTCAAAAAAATATTATTCAAAAAAATTGGTAGGCTTGATTGAAACTATACATTTCCTAAAAATACAATTTATATTTCTTTGTATAATTTTTGTCAACCTCATTTTTTAATCATTTAATATGAATTAATAAAAAGGGAAAATTATAATCATTGTTTTATTAAAATAATGTTTAAAAATTCATATCATTAAAATATAAATTCTCAGAACAATATTACACCAGAAAATTTCATAAGGGCAAGGTGCATGATGGTGATATTTTTGTGGGGGTACTTCAACATACATGGTTTGGGTTGTGATTTTTTTGATATTAATCTTCTCATATAAACAGTTTCATTCATTCTTTAGTTTTTGTATATTAACTTGGACTTGACCATGGTTAAATCCAAATGATTCTAACTCCATAAAAATCCATGATAAATTGCCTTCATAGGGTTTGATCCTATTAGTCAAGGACAATGACTCATTCATTTGTATCAATTGGGATTTATCATAAACCATTATATATAATTCCCATATTATAACTTTTCAAAAGCTATATTTTCAATTGTTATTGTTATTAACTTTATTTCATATCTGAAAGGATATTACATTCAAAAATAAAAAAATTAGTGCATGTGTTTTCTATAATGACATAACATTATAACACATTTATTCATTAAAAAGGTAATTAAATTTATAAAAGTTGTGGTCACCACATTAATCCCCCCTTCAGAAATTTCACTCCTGAAATTTTCATTCCAAACACTAAAATTAATGATAGTACATACAACATTTTTATAACTTTTTATGGTTCTTATGTCCCTTCCTCAAAATTGTTGTTTCGCCACAACATTTTGACCAGGTGAGTGGTCTTGTTTCGTAGAACATTTTCTCTATGATCTAAGATCATAAATAATTGATCCTAATATGAAAGATCATTATTAAATGGTATGAACTCTTGATTCGGTAAATATGAGGGGTTTGATATGTACTATTTTAGGATAGATCCATGGAACACATCATTTAATTGTGATAGGTTTAGTTGGTGTGTTATTCCATAGGCCACCACTTTTATGTGACCAAGGATCTCAAGGGGGTTAACATATCAAGGTATAATATTTCCCTTCATCCAAAAAATCATTAATTTCTTCCATAGATAGATATAAAGGAACAATTTATCACTAACCTCTAACTCTGGACTCATAACTAATTGTTTGTATAGAATTTTTTTTGAATTTTAGGGGATTTAATATATAGCTGAATAGTTTTGACCTTCTATATCATCTCTTAGATAAGATCAAGTCCCATTAGTTTCAACTACACAATAGTATCCCAACATATTAGAATCTCTCACCTCTTCCTGTACAGAGCCTCATAATGTTCCATTTGAATATTAAAAAGAAACTATTATTATATGTGAACTATATTGGGGGAAGGTATTAAAACCAAAATCCGTGTAAATCCATTGATCATGATCTCATTATATCCTCAAGAGATTGAATGTTCCTTTCAGAATAATAATCCATCTCAGGGTGATAATTAATGTTGATGCTCAGTTCTATATCCAACACATGTTGAAGGCTTCTCCAAAACCTCTATATAAACCTCAAAAATCTGTTAAATACAATAGAGAGTGGATCTCCATGTATTCATACCATTTCTACTGTGTATGTATTAGAGGGTTAGTCAAGAGATAAATAATCCCTGATAGTAATGAATTGTGTAAACTATGCAAGATGATGAACTACCACCCATATAATGTTTTATCCTCTAAATTTCTTGGGGAATCTTGTAATGAAATCCATGATTATGTTTTCCCATTTATATACCGGTATAGGTAATGGTTGAATCATACACTTCTAATTTTACTATTTTGAACTCACATGTTGGGATACCATGAATCAATATAAAAACCCCATGATCTCCCCATTTGTGATATACAACCAAATATTTGTCCCCAAATATCTATATATATTAGTGATTCCAAAATTAATAGAGAAGGATGAGCTATGTGCATCATTCGGAATTCCCCTATTCAGTTTTTGTTTTTATGGGTCATAGATCCGGGATCTAAACCTTACAAATCCATATTTAGAAAATTTTTACTCTAGAATATTCATAACATTAATCTATACCACCTCATCATCTTTCTATTGCTACTTGATCCTTTAAGTAATTGATGATTGGGTTTTTGTTTTGAGAAAAATAGGATGAATTCCCTTTTATTATTCTTATATCAAACCTTTTAATGTCCAAAAACATTGTCCCCTTGAAATCCTTTTCAGGTATAGAGTAGTGGGATCCATGATACTCAGTGTATCCGCCACATTACATTCCTACCCAAGAGGGTAATAGATTGAAAAATCATAATATATGGTCAGTTCAAACCACCTCTATTGGAATGTATTATGTCCATTTTGAGTGAATAAATACTGAAGGATTTTATAATATATATATATATAACACTTTTCTAGGTATAGCTAATGCCAAAAAATATTTAATAGGAAGACCAGGACATCTGATTATAGAACAGTGGATTGTTAGTTCTTCTCATTGATCTTTTCTTGTTAAGAGGAATAGGCTATCACCTTTTCATATTGCATGAGTACAAAACCCAAGACCATTTTGGAGTCATCAATACAGGTAAAAAATCCTTCCCCACTGGTGGGTAATGTGACCATAGGTTTTGTCGAAACCCTCTTCTTCAACTATTTAAAATTTTACTCACATTGATGAATATAGAAACATTTCACTCCATTCAGATTTATCCTGTTTAGGGGTCTTGATAATCATGATAAGTTTCTAAAAAATTATTTATAATGCCTAGATAATTAAAGGAAACTATGGATTTTCATTACACGGGTGGTTGTTTCCCATCCTTATATTTCAATTTTTTAAGGTTCCACAAATATCCATTTTTTGGTGATAACATGCCCTATGAATGTTACCTGCTCCAAATAAAATTTTTATTTACTGTACTTCACATACATATTTTCTTTCCAAAATGATTTAATTATTGTATTCAAATTCCCCTAATGTTCCTCCAATCATTTGATGTAAATGATAGTATAATGTGTAAAAAATGACATGAATTTATAAATATAATCCCAATGAACTAGATTCGTCATGTCCATGATTATTTTTGGATAATTAGTGAAACCAAATGGAATCATAATGAAAGTTTTAATGAAATTTTAGCTCCCATACCTCATTTTTTAAAAAATCTTGTGAATGTGTTTCCTCTTCACCATTATAAGCTATTATTCTGACCAAATAACCACCGTAGAGAAATATTGACAACCATGTAGCTGATAGAATAATTCATCAATCCATGGTATAGGGTAATTTTTCATTTTGGAGGTCTTGATGAGCACACAATAATCAATGAAGAGGAAAATTGACCCATACTTCTTCTTGATAAAGATGAATGGTGTAACCTATGGTGAAGAACATGAGTGTATAAACCCTTTATTTATATTTTATTGTATTTTATTCATCATCTCTTAATGTTAAACAAAAAACATTCTATATGGAGTATTTTATATTTGAAAAGATCTAGGTGTATGATTTATAGAGAATTAAACCTCTTGAATAAAATAAAGACCGGGAAATTCTTTGGGAAACACATTAGTTTATTCCCTCACAATGGGCATTTCTTCATGGATGAATTTACCTTAATCTCAATCATTTGATAGAGATATAATTTCTCACAAGGAAATAATATCCATGTATGATATTTCGTGTAATGGATCCTACCCTAATAATCCATTAGTTTGTCAAATCATGATGTTTTAGGTATCCTTAGGACCATCGGTGACTCATTGAGGAGTTTTCAAAATTCAGGTTGAAAGAATGTTGGCAACGATCGGCCAATGGTGGAACCGATGGAAATCAGTGGCACTGATCGACCGACAGTGGCTCCACTTAACATCTGTGGCACCGATCGGCCAGTGGTGTCACCAATCAGCCAATAGTGTCACCGATGGACATCAGTGGCATCGATCGACTTGCGGTGGCACCGATCGGCCAGTGGTGGCACTGAGGGGAATCAGTGGCACCGATCGGACATCGGTGGCACCAGTCGTCCATCCGTGGCACCAATAAATAGTGGTGTCACACCCATATATTCTAGGGCATCAGTGTTACGGTGTCGGTGACTCACCCATCGGTGATTCATTTCCAATTTCACAAGGAATTTCCTATTTCACACCCATAACGTCTCTTTTAATGTAAGAGTGTTTCAATGCCTCTTTTAAAGTGATTTAAGGCCGTTTTAAAGTCCATAAATGATATTTTAAATCCATAAAGAGTCGGTCGACCCTTTATTTACCCAAACTTGTGGCCATTTTATCAGTGTCACACCCTTCTAAGTGTGTTCTATTTTTTCCCATTATTTCCTATTTCACCCCTATTACATGTTTTTTTCCGTTTAAAGTTAATCTATCAACTCACAGTCATCCACTGATCCATCTCCACCATTTCAAATGAGAATTAATAAATATCAATTAATTCCAATGTTTGAAACCACCAATCCATGTGGTCAATCCATGATACGAATTTTATGTAACTCAAAATGGTCTCCCTAATTTTAGGATCTAGCCTCTTCTTAAGATGAGAACATCTCTTCCTTCTTCATTTTCATTTCTCTAAGTGAACCTCGAGACTTCCTCTAGAGATGAATCATGGGACCATGTTGGAGTCCTTTTCGCCCAACCTTGCAGTTCTTCATGCAAGCCGTATCATCCCCTTTTCATGGCCCAATGATAAAACTTCGATCATTGATCATATAGGTAGGGTTTCATCATCTATCTCTCTTTTTTGGGCATCATGTGGGGTTGGTATGATAATGTTCTCTCAGGACGTAGATTAAACCAACCTTAATGAAGATAATAAATAGAATTTTAAATAATGAAGGGGTGGGAAAGATAATGATGTTTTTGTATTTTACCTTCATTTTTAAGTTGTGAATTGTATGGGTTCGTGGCCACTGAAAACCATGGGCGTTGGTGGTCCTTTCGTACACACCAACAAAGATTTGTTTTATGGATAATCTTGTGATTGAATAACTATAACATGGTAACTAATTAATCATGAAAACATGGTTGAATAAATGGATGCCTAATGGATAAGAACCCATACGTGATCACCCCAGTTAACTAAATGAAAAGAAAAAACATAATGAATGGTGTTGGATAAATATGATAACTCCCTTGCTCTGTTCTAGTGATATGTATGGTTTTTCTATTTTATGTTTTTGGGGTGACATAGAAGGTAATGGAATCTCTAGTTGAGAGGTTGTTTATTTGTGAATCTGAGGCCATGTGGATCCAGCGGTAAATGTTCTGGACCCAGTATGTTGGGGGTTGTTTTGGTTCCAGTACTTCGAGGGATCTTAGAGTATCCCATTTTTATGTTGTTATTTAAAAGAGAACCAGGAGTGAATGCTTAAACGTCTACGTGGATGTTTACATTCATTTGTTGTTATGGCTTGTGTTTATTCCTGTTAGTTTCAAAATAGTGAAGGAATATTTAAATGGAATCACTTGAACATGATAACGAGAATCGGTACAATGGGGAATTGTTTTCAGAAAAGGTTTGTGCTCTGGTTGTGGATGTTTCATACTTGTGCATGTAGGGGTATCATCAAGAGTGGTTGTCTGTGGGATGGTTGTTTTTTTTGGGACCCCTAAGTTGTTATGAGTTCTTAATTACCTATATGTATAATATTTGGTTAATTTTCTTCTTATATAAACCCCAACCATGTTGAGAAATGTTTTCCAAACACCCCCATTACATGGGGGAGGGTCTTTTTCCCAACATTCTTATGAGTGGCTTCTTATTAGATCCTTTCTGCTCCCTCTTCCAGGTAACCCAAGACTCTTTGGGCATGGTGTGTTGTGCTGGGTTGGCCCAAGTGTGTGTGGAGATGTTTTTTTTCTAATGTGTCTTTGGGATGAGTCCCATGTGTCTATGGGTAGGAAGTGTGGTTGTGGTGGCCTAGATGTGTTTGTATGTGGTATGTGTGGTTCTTTTAGCCTAGGTGTTTTCAGGTGGGATAAACATGCGGTTGGGATGGCCTATATGGTTGTTTTTGGTGGAAGGAGTGGGACTACAGTGGTATTTGTGGGGGAGATCTGATGCATTGGATGTTCTAAATTACCGTTGGGAAGGCGGGACGAGGTACCCAAATATCGATGTGATATTACTATTATTTTATCTTTCTTATGTTATTAGGGGAGTGTGTCTTAGTGAGTTTGTGTGGATAGATATCCTTTCTAAATGTTTTAGTTACCTCTATATTTTCTCACAGGGAATTAGAATGTCTCCCCACTTGTCCATGAGAGATTTTGGTTTCCCTATTGACTATACTTGTATACTCACCCTATATATATAAAACTTCTATCAGGTTTTTGGAGGCCTTTGAGGATCGTGTCAAATATTACTAGATCGGGTGTCGTGACAGTTGTCGTTACTGCTTTTCATTCGTTTGGTACATTCCTTAATAGTTTTATTGTACTTTTTATTTGTTTATTTTGAACATGGTTGCGGGGATGGATTTCTAGATTTACTTTTATCTTTAGTTCTTGGTGTTGCTGGGACTTTCCATCTTATCTCACAAACCTGTTCTATAAAAAGGGTAATTCCATCCATCTATGTGAGATTCTATAACTTTGGTGCTTGTCTCTACTTTGGGGCCTACTGAAGATGGGACTCATGGGTCATTATCTCTCATTCACCTTGAAAATTTAAGGGCATGGCACCACTCCATCCTTTCTCTCATCTTGGAGACGGCAGGTCAAGATAGAATGGTTTCATAGGTGATGGTTGAGAGATAGTATGGAGTTCAGGGTTTGTAATAGTGATGATTGAATAGGATGGTAGGGAAAAAATGTTAGGAAATCATGGTGTGTAAAATAGGCTAGGTAATACTGGATTGGTCACATGATTTAATCCAACCCCCGCTTTATCTAATGCAATGACTCTAGACCTATTGAACGACCAAGTGAGGCTACACTGATTGATGGGTAGAGACCCTAAGAAAAGGTACATGCATCATAAAGACTTATGTTCTTGGCTGTCCTGGTTGTTTTGGTAATTGAAAATAATCAAAAATTTCAAACTAATTTTAAATGGAAATTTTTGCACTACTCAACCTTATAAATTATTTATTTATATTTTTAGCTATGGAACTCAGACGACGTCCACTAGTCGTGCAGGAAGTCGAGGCCAAATAGGTTGATATGGTTGATTAGAAAATGGATGATTGAGAGGAGGAGGATGACCAGTGGTAGAAAACACTTTCTTCCTTCCAATGGTAGACTCTAGGAATGTACGAGGGAAGTTTCTTGGACATAGACACGGATAATTGAATCAAGGAGTTTGTGATCTATTTGTACTTGATTTAGGCTCTGACAGAGTACTGGGTTCCTCTGGCTATGAGCCATATGTGGGGAGTGGTGTGTTAGTGGTGGACACATTATCTCTAAGATAAGAAGGAAACTTAGGTTTTATGTAAAAACATTGAAAAGGAGTTCTGGGTGGAATTCCATTCATCCACGATGAAGGTCGAAAAAAGGCAAGAGATGCTCTCCCTCTTGAAAGGGAGTATAATGGTGAGGTAACTAGGGATAAAGTTCAAGGATCTCCTTTATTTTGATCCGGACCACTTTCCGGATGAGGATTCATGGGAAAGAATATTAGAGGAGGCACTTTGAACTTCTCTTCAGTATGTTGTTACCCCCTTCACTCTACCAATGAACATGGATGTTTAGAATAAGGCTGAAGTAGTGGAGAGGATTCATATGATGGGAGGAGTTCCAAGATAGGGGATCTAGTTGAACTCGTCAAAGAGGAAGTTCGTCATCAGTAGGCCTCCAACATCAGGGCCTTCTAGGTATCGGTCGGTGGGGAGCAGGTCGTAACAGTACAAGTTTCGATCTCTTAGTCCCCACCCTTTCACCATGGGCCTATGACTAAGGTGCTTTTCTTGAGGAGGATTTGGGATCATCCATAGATGATTCTATATTTGAGCTCAGTGCAATGGGGTGGGCAGGTCCAGTGACCACCTCAACTATAGCAGTTTCCATCCAGTCCTTTTCAGCAGTAGGGTCAGTGAGCTCCCGCTCCACCGAGGGAAGACAGTGCCAGAGGAGGCCAACCTTAGGGACCTCATCCAGGGAGTGGTTGGGCAGGCATCAAATAGCTGAGGGGTAGAGGATTTGGGCATGTGCATTTTCACACCATAGAGGTAGCTATTCCAGCAGGTCTCGTGGTTGTTCGAGGTATGATCAGTTTGTTTAGAAATTTTGCATGAGTCTTGTTTGATTCTGGATCTTCTCACTCCTTTGTTTCACCCAGTCTAGACCATGCCTTGGGTCTAGGTGTAGAGATAATTTTTATACCCCTGGTGTTTAGTAAACAATTTGGAGGTCTTTCCAGCATATTTTATGTTTGTCGAGGATGCATACTGATGTTGGGGCCAGATCAGTCTAGTGGGGATCATTTTCTTCTACAAATTCAGCCTTACTATGTCATTCGGTGCATCGATTGATTGTTTTTCATGCACACAGTTATTGACTAATTCCAGAGAAGGGTCACATTCTCAGATATGGGGGTCCATCAAGTATCTTTATTTGGAGATTGTAATTTCTAGGAGGGAAGTTGGTGTGTGGAACCCCTTATTTCTTTATTAGTCAAGCAGTCAGTGGAATTAGCATACTCATAGATGGTAGAAGTTCCGAGGATTTTCAGTGAGTTCCTATACATCTTCCCTATGGAGGTTGTGACTCTACAACCTTGATGTGATGTTGAGTTTGGGATAGAATTACAACCTTGTTCCCATCTAATTTTTATGGATACCTATTAGATGGCACCTTCTAAATTGCGGGAGTTGCAGATTTAGTTTGATGACTTAATAAAGAAGGGTTTTATCCCACCAAGAATGTAGCTATAGGGTGCTCCAGTATAGTTATCAAATAAAGAAGACGATGGTCTTAGGCTGTGAAAAGAATACCATATACTGATTCAGGTGATGGTTATGAACCGTTACCCCCTCCCGGGGATTGATGACCTTTTTAACCAGTTAAAGGGAGTAGGCTGGTTCTCTAATATTGACCTATGGTATGGATATCGCCAGTTGAGGGTGAAGGTGGGTGACATCCCGGAGACTACTTTTAGTTGAAGATATGGGCACTTTGAGTTCTAGTCATGTCGTTCGGCATTACAAATGAACCCTCTATGTTCATGGGGCTCAAAAACACTATTTTCCATGAGTACATGGACCAGTTTGTGTTCGTGTTCATCTATGAAACCCTGATCTACTCAAGATCATAGGAGGATCACCCTAAGCATCTAAGGACAGTTTCTGAGGTCCTTTGACACCACCAGCTATACGAGAATTTTTCTAAGTGCATGTTCTAGACACGATAGGTTCAGTACCTTGGAAAAGTGGTGTCCCAAAGGGGAATAACAGTTGAACCATTGAAGGTATAAAAGGTTGTTTCTTGGGAATCACCCAAGAACGTGGAATAGGTTTGTAGTTTCCTGGGTCTGGAAAGTTACTTTTAGAGGTTTGAACCAAATTTCTCTCGAGTTTCATTTCCTTTGACATCATTGACAAGAAAATACCATGATTTTATATAGAGTGAGATGTGCCAGACAACATTTGGTTATCTTAAAGGTATGATGGTTAGTGACCTAGTGATGGGGTTTCAATAGGAAGGGGTAATGTTTGAGGTGTTCTGTGATGATTCTCGGCTAGGATTGGGATGTGTGATAATTCAGTAGCAATGAGTAATCTCTTATGCATCCAGGAATTTACACCCTCATGAATATAACTATTCCTCCCATGACTCAAAACTCTCATTTTTTGTGTTCACGCTGAAGCCGTGGAGACATTACCTCATTGGGGAAGGATTCATGGTATACACAAATCACAAATGCTTGAGGTATATATTCTCCTAGTGAGACTTGAAATATAGATAGTGAAGGTCAATGGAATTTCTTCTAGACTACAATTTCAAGATCTTCTATACATCAAGAAAGGGTAATGTGGCGACTGATTCCTTGATTAGGAATTCATAGAAGGATGTGGTTCATCAGTTAGTATATGATTGGAAGGTAAAGGAGGAGTTGGATGCTTTACATCTGGGCATGAGAGTGGAGGATGGTAGAAGTTTTCTATTTCATATGAAAGTGCATTATTCCATGGTACGACATGTGGAGGAGTCTTAGTTGGGAGACTAAGAGGCTGAAATTCTGCATGATCATGTAAGCTAGGGTGATGATTCAGATGAATGGTCATAGGATAGTCAGAATTAGATGTTGTTCCATAGGATGCTATTTGTCATGGTGGAAATGTGCGAGGGATTTCTTGGTGAGTTACATTACTCCCCCTAGAAGTACATCCAAGAGTCGCCAAGATGTACTAGGGATTGAGAGGTCAGTTTTGGTGGCCCAGAGTAAAGAGGGACGTTTTGGAGTTTGGAGAAATGTGCCTCGTGTGTCAGCAGGTGATGGATGAACATCGTGTTCCCGGTGGTCTGTTGCATCCTTTATACATCCCTGAGTGGAAGTGGGATGAAGTCTCAATGGATTTCATCATAGGACTGCCAAGGGATGAGGGAGAATATGATTCCATCTTGGTATTGGTGGACCGATTCATGAAATCGACTAACTTCTTAGCGGTTAAGGAGTCGAGCACAGTGGATGCCTTAGCAAAAAAGTACATGGGTGAAGTTGTGTAGCTTCTCTGAGTTCCAAAGACCATTATATTGGATGGCAATACATGCTTTACATCATGAGTCTGGAAGGGACTACAATGTGATTTTGGAACCAAACTATTCCTTATCTTTTATTTCCAACCTCTGAGGGATGGGAAGATAGAGAGGATTATCCATACATTGGAGGATATGTTGCGAGCGTGTGTTCTGGACTTAATAGGATCTTGGGTACAACACTTTCCCCTAGTGGAGTTTTCCTACAATAATAGCTATCAATCCAACATTATCATGGTACCATTTGAAGCCTTGTATAGAATACTGTTTCATTCACCCATGTGATGTACAGAGGATGGGGAGGCAGGTGGTCTTGTCCCAGAGGTGGTGTAGAGCATGATAGAGAAGGTTCAACTGGTGTGTGAAAGGATGAAGTCCAGTTTGGACTGATAGAAGTTGTTTTTCGATCATAAGAGGGTACCCTTGGAGTTAAAGGTTGGAGACCATGTGTTCTTAAACGTATCCCCTTGTCATGGAAAATGGAGGTTTTTTAGGGGGATTAAGCTTTCTTCTAGGTTCATCTGACCCATTGAGGTGTTGAGACAAGTTAGTGAGGTGGAACATCAGCTGGCCTTTCCACCGCTGTTGGAGAGGATCCAAAACGCCTTTCATGCCTCTTAGCTCTATCAGTATATACACGATGACTCCCAGGTACTTGACTGGGAATAGTTTAATATCAAGGATGATGTGACATTTGTGGAATGACCTGTGATAATCAAGGATCATAATGATAAGGTGATGTGTCGATTGACTATTCCCTTGGTTCATGTGTTATAGAGGTAGGATGGAATTAAGGAGAGTACCTGGGAAAAGGAGACACAGATGTGTGCCGAGTACCTAGATCTATTCTGAGTTTTTTACTTCTGTTTTTTTGTGCCTTTATTATGATGAAATGTTTGACCTCTCTTCATGGATGATAAGTTGTCTTCCCTATTCTTTATTTTTGTGTGAAAATTACTAACCATGTAGAGGGGAGAACCAGATCCCTAATCAAGATGCATTAATTAGGATGTAGTTAAACATGTTCAAGAGAGTCATTGTTACCCAAAGAAGATAGTATCTTAACAAGGAGTAAGGAGCTCCCAAATACATGAGTTTGGACATGTGACTTTTGATGATTGGGGGGTCACATAGTACTTCTACAGTTGTTTAGTAGGCAGGTGAGAGAGGTGTTCCTAGATGTTGAACTTTCCCCTCTAATTTTCAATACAGGGTTGTTTACTCCTTTGAGGTATCTTAAGAGATAGTTGTTTGGACCTCTTTTCTTCAGGTTTACTCTTGAATTATCGAGGGAGAGAATATTTTGATAGGTATCTGATGTAATGTAATAGACCCTCCTGATCCATTACTTTTTAAAATCCTGATATTTGAGGTATTCTTGAAACTATTGGTGACTCATTCTGGAGTTTTTCAAATTTCAGGTTGAATGAAAGGTGGCACAGATCAACATCGGTGGCACCGATCGACCATCAGTGGCCCCAATCGGAAGTGGTGCAATACCCACTGGTGCGAAGGAATTGGTGATAGGGTGTTGGTGAATCACCCATCGGAGAGTCATTACCAGTTTCTCCAGGACATTCCAGTTTCACTCCTGTGACGTCTCTTTTAATGTAAAAGTGTTTTAATGCCTCTTTTAAAGGGATTTAAGGCCATTTTAAAGCCAATAAATGATATTTTAAATCACTTGAGAGTCAATAGACCATTTATTTACCGAAACATGTGGCCTTTTTATCGGTGTCACACCATTTGATGTGTGTTCCAACTTTTCCCAGTTTTTACAGTTTCACACCTATTATGTGTTTTTATCTATTTAAAGATAACCTATCAACTCCCGGTCATCCTCTAGTCTATCACAATTGATTATGAGGAGAATTATTAAATCTAAATTACTTTCAATGTGTGAAACTGTTGAGATGTGTGGTCAATCCATAATCCCACGTTTAAGTACTTCGAAATGGTCGCCCTAATTTTAGGATATGGAATCTTCTTAAGATAAGATCCTCTCTTCCTTATTCCTTTTTGTTTATCTCAGTGTGCCTAAAGACTTCCTCCCAAGATGTATCATGTTCCCATGATGTAGTTCTTTCTGCTCATCCTTGGAGTTCTTCCTCCAAGTCGTGTCATCCTCTATTCTTTGCCCAATGATAAAACTTCGATCCTTGATCATCCAGTTAAGGGTTATCCCTCTGTCTCTCATTACTGTGCATCATGCGTGGTGGGTATGATGATGTTACCTCGTTATGTAGATGAAACCAACCTTAATGAAGATAATAAATAGGCTTTTAAATAATGAAGGTGTGGGAAAGGAGACTATGTTATTGAATTTGACCATCATTTTTATGTTGTGAATTGTATGGGTTTGTGACCAATAAAATTCGTGGGAATTAGTGGTTTTATATTTTGTACAAATGAAGATATTTTTTCTAGATAATCTGGTGATTGAAAGACTTTAACACAAAAACTGAATAATCAAATAAAATTGGTTTATTAATTGGATGTCTGATGGATAAGATCCCTTGTGTGATCACCCTGGTTAACCAAACGGAACGAAGGAACTTAATGAATGGTGTTGGATAAATCTGAAAAATCCCATTCTCTGTTCTGGTGATATTCAAGGTTTTTTTGTTTGATTTTTTTGGGGTGAAGAAGAGTTTAATGGAATATATGGTTGAGAGGTTATTGTTTTTTGAATATGAGGTTGTGTAGAGCCGTCGGTAAATGTTCTGGACCCGGTAAGTTTGGGATTGTTTTTGTTACAGTACTTCGAGGGATCTCACAGGATCCCATTTTATATATTTTTATTACAAGAAAACTTGGAGTTAATGCTTAAATGAATCCTTGGTTGTTTTCATTCAGTTTTCATTTTTGCTTGTGGATATGCATGTTAGTTGCTTGGTATTGAAGGAATGTTTAAATGGAATCACTTGAAAATGTTAACTAGCACATGTACAATGGGTATCTATTTCTAGAAATGGGTTGTTATCTGGTTGTGGATATTGTGTACTTGTGCATGTATGGGTAGAAACAAGAGTGGTTTTGTGCAGGCTAATTATTGGCTTCAAGACCCTTAGGTTTGGATGAGTTCTTTATTTCCTTCATGTATAAAATTTAGTTCTTTTGTTTCTTATATGCACCCCACCCATGTAGAGAACATAGTAAAAAAACCCCCATTTCTTTGGGAGGGGGGGTACTTACATTCTTATGAGTGGGTGGTTATTAGTACCTTTCTAATCCCCCCTCCAGGTAGCCCAAAATTCTTTGGGTAGGGTGTGTTGTTGTGGGTTTGCCCAAGTATGTGCGAGCATATTTGTTTACAATGTTTATTTGGGATGTGGACCAGGTGTCTATGGGAAGAAAGTGTGGTTGTTGTGGAAAATGTTTCTGAGGGTGGGATATGTGGTTTTGGTTTCTCAGGTGTTTGTGGGTAGGATAAACGTGTGGTTGAGATTACCCATATAGTTGTTGTTTGAGCCAGTAGTGGGATTGAAGTGGGACTTGTGGGGTAGGTATGATGTGTAGTATGTTCTAAATAGATAGTGGGAAAGCAGTGTGGGGTACCCAAATATCGATGTGATTTTATTATTATTTTACCAGACATGCGTCATTTTTGGAGTGTGCCTTAGTGATCCTAAGTGGATATTTTTCCATTCTAGGTGTTCCGGTTACATCTTTTTTTCTCACTCGACATTATAATGTCTCCCCACCTATGCATGAGAGCTTTTGGATTCCCTACTGAGTATACCTGTATACTCACCCAACTTATATAAAACGAATTTCAGGTTTCCAGGAGGACTTTGAGAACCATGCCAGATCTTACTATCTCGGGCGTCGGGACAGTTTTCATTGATAGGTTTCCTTCTTTTGGTACTTTCCTTTAGTGTTTACTTGTAATTTGTATGATATTATTTTGAAAATGCATGCGTGGATGTATTTGTGGCCTTAAATTTATCTTTAGTATTTGGTTTTACTAGGAAATACCATCTTATCTGATGATCTTGTTCATTAAAAAAGGTAATCACTTCCATTTATGTGAGATTCTAAACAGTTGGTGCTAGTCTCGACTCTAGGGCCTACTGAAGGCTATACTAAGGGGTGAGTTTCTCTCCTCCACCTTGAAGAAGGAAGGGTAGGGAACCTTCTGGTCCTTTACCTCAACCTGGAGAAGGTGGGTCGTGACATGTCGGTACTAAAGAAAATTCATCTTCCACTTTCACTTATATAGAATAAGAGGGTGACTTGTGATATAGAGGGTCATTTCCTTCGCTTGAAAATTTCTTTTGGATTTATATAAGGAAATCAAATATGTACCCAAAATAGAATATAATTTCATTAAATGTAGTATCACAAGGTTCACTGAAATTTTTATCCAAAAAATTCTTATAGGGGAGGAGTTATGTATAAGGGATTCAATAATTTAAACATTTTCTATTTTTAATGATAGCTCTACTTTCATGTTTTGAAGTGTTGTTTCAATAGTTAAACTAAACATGTGAGATATGAAGAAATAAATATAACAATAATCCTAATGTATGTTCATTTTATTTGGGTGGACAAATAAAAAACCTATAAACCACTTCATTTTAGGTATCCACCTCCACAATTGTCATGTAATAAACTTTCCCTTTCTCTGTTGGCCTTGGTGGTTCCTATAATTGGATGACATAAAAAACCCTTTTAATGTTGCATTGATTAAAATAGTGTCATGGCTCCTTTTATTAAAAATAGTGGACAATGGGATGATTGTTGACCAGATCATTCCCTAATTCCATCACATTGGTGGGTTTCTCCTACCAACAATATCTAGTTTGGTTCCCTTACAACCAACACCAAAATTATTACATAATCCCCTTCAATAATTTTTTAGGGTTCTTTTTCCCACACCATTGATAAGTGGATTATTGAAATTTTATACCGCAATTATATTTATCTATTAAACTGTGATAACTAAACTCCCCTTTATACATCATATCACCATGAGATTATTGAGATTCACTAATCTCTATTTTGAATTTGAGGGGATATTGGAAAATTTCTTCATAGCTATGAATTATCGAATTTCCGAAGTTTTAAGTAGACATGACTTCATCGCACCAAAGAAGTGGTCAACTTTACATTCATGGGTTATAATAAAGTTAGAGGTGTATCATGTAAGTATAGTCTAGTTTTCCTCATTCATACAAATGGATTTGTCATCCATTTCAATATTGGAAAAGAAATACCACACAATTTTAAGTTGGAGAGGGAGAAGAAA
The DNA here is from genome assembly GCA_963277665.1 of Viscum album. NCBI lineage: Eukaryota > Viridiplantae > Streptophyta > Magnoliopsida > Santalales > Viscaceae > Viscum > Viscum album. The sequence goes on along the minus strand of OY728153.1, from coordinate 1,507,779,682 downwards.
TTATTTATAAAAAATCATTTTTCAGAATTCCTTTAATTCCATTACTCTGATATCATCCTCAGGATTCATATTTTTGACTAATTTCCACCATCAATTAGTTTCTCTCTCCATATAATAAATAGTTGGCATGACCTTAGATTACTAATATAATTGAATCATAGAGAGGATATTTTCAAAGGAGTCGATCTATTTCTTCCAATAAATGGATTAAAATATATAGTGAATGTTAGATTCCTTTATCACATAAAGATACCAATTGAATATTTCTCTTTATTAGGAAATTTTGGGTGTTCCTTATGATTTATATTTCAGTTAAAAACATTATTTAATTGAGAAATTGTAATACCCCGACCCAGTTACCCAGAGTCAATGCATTATTTTATAATATTAGCATGATCACAAGGGATCAAATCCCAAAAGACCGATCAGTTTAGTAGCCTTGGAAGTACTATATCCATTCATAAGTTTTACATTACAATATAAAATGTAAAACAACAACAAAATTGTCTCCATTGACTATATTCATATCCCTTAGACTATCCCTACAGGTCAGTCATAATATATTTCTTCACATCCTGGAAAAAATAAAACATATAAAGGGGTGAGCTCAGATGCTCATTATGGATAACAATATAACGGAAACATTAATAAATAAGCATAAACATTTAAGGAAATGTATAACACTAAAACATAATCCTTTTAAACATAAATTTATTCATAATATGGCTAGCATAAGTCAAATAATTCCATTTACATATTCACATTGATATTCTACTAGTCGTATAATCACATGCAATATCTATAGCCAATTTCATTATGATGGAATGCATAATTCCAGGCTTCATAACAATATAGTCAAGGACTTGTTCCAAGACTACAAATACGATTTTTCAAGGCCTTATTCCATGACATTAGTTTTCCTCATGATACCTACCGATGCATCAAGGAGGTACAGCGGGCTCCACCCGTCACTTACTATGTCTAATGCATTCCTCATATGAAAACGTTTAAAGATAACATAAACATTCGTATTAAAAATATCATAAAAAATGTCAATAAATTATCCATAAACCATGAATGGTATAAAAATAACACATCAAAAGTCAAACATATCACAAAACCTTCAATAAAATATGGTATATTTTTATCACAATGAATCAATTTTAAGCAACAGTTAAATCCATCAAAGGTTGTTGACATAGATGAAATCAAAACTAATTGAGAGAAATATATATTTTCTTTTATGGAAATCATTTTAAAGTCACATAATTATAAATGAAAATATTTATTTAGAAAATATTCTTATAATCTTGTATGTGGAGCTTCGATGATGTTATAATAGCCTAAAATAGTTGCACCCACCGAATAAGTTAAAAAAAGACATTCTTACCTAAATTTTTTCGAAATGGTCATAAATCACCATGTTTGGAAAACGATGGAAAGATTTATTTCAAAACATATATGGCCAAATTAGGGTATAAATTAATTTAACCCATATTCTAGTAAATATTAAAAATGTTTTGAAATACATTCTTAAGAAAACAAGGATGTGGAAGATAAAGAGGTCCCAATAGATACTTACGTATTAACAACCTTGGATAAGTAAAGTGATTGTAGAATTAACCCATTCCTTTTACTTTTCTTTGGTCGAGGGTATGTTATCCTATGGTATAAGAGTTAAATTATTGTTATTAAATAATACAATAACTATATACATATATATGATATCATGTATGATCATTTAATATTTCTTTGTTAATAATATTTTAGTTGTATCATCATTTCAGGTGTTAACTGATCTGTTTTCCTTTAAATGATTGGTTATGTAAGCCATATTTGATATGTATAGTATGTATTTTACTCATATCTAGAATGATATTATGTTCTTAAACATTATTTTTAATTATAAAATGAAAATTATTCTTGAATGATTACGATAGGGAATGAATCTCATCACGTTTGTCGATACGGTAATCCGTACGTACGAACGAGATAAAATATAATTATATTGATGGTGAAATCCTATTTAATTGGATGGTATATCTTATATACAGAATAATTAGTTTGTTATATTTATTAATTCAATTAGTTATACTCATCATTATACCCATCCAATAATTAAGTGTTTGAATAACAAACTACACCACGACGTGGAGACGATAACCCATACGTAAGCACATATGGAGACTTTGTCATTCATATAATGGATAGAATAATTAATATTGTTATACCATTTTTATAATAACATCACAGTATATAGAAGATACTGTATTTATTATTTTAGAATGGAAACAACAAAGAAAGAGGATGTGGAAGAATAAAAGAACTTGAAAGAGGGTGGTAAAATTATTACCTCAGCTTCGGGTGTTTCCTTAAGGGGAGGATATTTGGGAGGATATTTGGGCAGTGTTTATCCGTGCCAAATGGATTTGGAGGTGTGAATTTAAGATAAGGGGAAGTACCCTTTTATAAGAGAGGTGAGGTTCACTTTCAGAAAATCTTTTAATATTATTTTATAATAAAATCATTTTCGGTTTCTAATGGATCTAAAATTATTTACTTCAATACTAAGGTAGGGATTGGTCAAAAACATCTCTACTAATAGGTTTTAGATAGTTTAGGTCTCCATATTATCCTTATCGTTTATATTTAACTCTTAGTTAAATAGTTTGACATTTACCACGTCTCTTTGTAGTTTTACACTATATGGTTAATAAACATACACTAAAAATCCAATAGAACCTCAAGTGGTTCATTAATGACATATATAAAATTAGTTAAGACCTTTGGATGAACATTAGATTTTTGATAATATTATATCAACTAATAATACAGAATTTGTTTTAAAAACTATTTTATGTCAATTTTGACACTGTTGTGTATATTGTTTTTTTGAAAGTTATAAAAACCTTATCACCTAGAATACAAATTATCCAATAATTCCAAACAAGTCATATTAACCAATAAAATTCGTGAAATTCACCAAAAGTCTTAAATTATATTTATTTGGATATTTATAATATCAAATATTTTAATATTTTATTAAGAAGGTAATTACTACATCATCATTGTGTCATAAATAATTTTAATTATTTAATCTCTAAAAATTATAAATAAAATAAAATTATGTAGTAAATATTTTTATCTTTCTAATAAATATTTATAGTCAAATTTATCTTATGCATAACACTATATTACAAATGTTTTAGTCAATAAACTTTTAATTCAACACTTTTAACTCTTCTTTAAATAAAATAATAATAAATTTGATAATCTAATACATGTCGACGAAAGGACCATATTTTATTCCTAAGATTGTTTTTTGGTCGATTTAATCTTATCAAATGGAATTAGGACATGTTTTAGGGTTATTATAATATGCTTTTTAACTTTAATTACCTTATTTACTTTTAACCGTGGGAAATAAAAGTCAAATGTTGATATTCACCAAATATTATTTTTATCCTATTTAACCACATTTTACTTACTAATGTCAACAATGTATCTCTGAATTTTGAAATTAATCTCACAGAAGCGGTAAAATCATGTTTTATGCAAATTTGCAAATGCTTCTAGAAGGTGGGTAAAAGACTGTAAAAATTTCAATAAAAATTTATATATCTAATTTTATTATAAAATTTCTCCAATAAATTAAATTTAACTTATATAGTTATTATATATATATTTTGGCTTAAAATAAATTTTAATAAAATAAGTAATTATTTAAATAAAATGTCGATTTTAAACAATAACATAGTGTTTTTTACTATTTATAAAAAATTGAATGTTTCCAGAAAAATAAAAAAAAATTCACACAAAGATAATTTTGATATTCTAAATTAAAAAATTAAATCTATTTTACCAAATTCAAGACATATAAGTTGCATTTATTAATTTAAAATTAATTCTCATTGTCAAAAACAAAAGGTGGGTTTTTAAAAATGTAAAAACTTTCAAAAGATGGACATGTGTTTATATCAAATTTAAATGTAAAATTACTTATAATGATCGAAATTTTATTAAATGATAAAAATGTAATCTAATTATACTTAAAAACCATTTAAATTTATAATTTAACACTATAAATTATTTTTATTAAAAAATTTGTTTTCAATTAAAATTTAGAATCTTTCATTATTCATCAAAATATGAAATTTATCAGAAAAACACTGAAAATTTATCCAAACTAAATTTTTATGTTCTACTTTTAAACAAGAATTTTTTTTGACAAATTTAATATAAATTTTTTAGATATTGGATATAAAGAAATTCACCTTTAGTAGGCGGTAAAATTTTATTTTAGAAAAATACTTCCTTTATCTAAAAATTGAATTTATTCTTATATTATATCTAAGAAACACATAATATGGGTGTTAAAATTACATATAGTATATAAGATTAAAAATTAAATTCATACTATTAATAACCACTTTTTGAATGGATAGTTTGGTAAGTTATAGTGCGCTCGAACTCGGGGTTGCGTGTAGTGCAAGCTATTGAATTACTTTAACGAGATAAAGTACTATGAAATCTTGGGGTGTTACATTCTCCCCTCCTTCAATAAATTGCTTCATATAAATTTGAAATTTTTCTTCAAAAATAAATGGTTTAAAATAGAAAAATTCCTTTGAGGAAACCTGTAGAGACCCGAAGATTAACGTACATGAACATTACATTACTTTTGCGGAATACTTAGTACATAACAAAAACACACACACACAAGGATCGTAATAGTTTAGTGTCTTTGGAAACTCAGAACGTAATCTTCTAATCGTGGTGAAAGATCTTCAAAATCTCCCATAAAGATCTTCCTTTTTTTACCTAAAACCTTTCTTTATATCCTGGGGAAAAGAAAACATAAAAGGGTGAGCTCAAATGCTCAGTAAGGGTAAACAAAAGAAATATCAATCACATCATATACATAAGCACATAACTTTTGGAAATCTTAACCTGCAAAAGAGATCATAATTTCATAACATGGGGTAAATCATGGCAGTGAAATGTAATCACAATAATCATAACTTAAAACATGAAACTTTGTGGCATACACACATAATCATAGAGAATCATTTCTTGTTAGTCAAGACTCATTTCCAAGACTATCTTAGTGGACAAAATCCCTTTCTGAATCGAGTAACCCTCGTTTCAGTCCTGTTTCACTGAACCGGTATAACCTACCATTCCAGCCATGTCTATCGCATGAGATATAAAATCTTTACCCAATGCATTGGAGGAAGATATAGGTCCCACCCATCTTATAATGAATCCTTTCTTATGTGTGCCACATAATCATAAATCATACATCATTGCATCACCCATGTAATAAAAATTGGAATCTTAAACATCATGACATCATAAAACAATTAATACAAGATAAAGGAATTCATAAAAATAATTCAATCACAACATGATCGAATAAATGTAATAATAGGGATAAAAACAGAACCCATTATTATCTTAGATGGAAAATAATTTTGATAAAACACTTGAACTCCATTCTTGAGGAAAATATCCTTTCTTCTTCAAAAAAACAATTTTCCTTTCATAACATGTCATACGACTTTAAAATAAAAGAAGTTGGTTAAAAATAAACATGAAAACTTGTAAAGGAATCTTCTTGGAAATAATGTTTTAAAAATCCATACATTCCATATAAGTTAAAAAAAACATTCTCCGTACCTTTGTCGGAAAAGTCAAAAAGTACCTCGTACGAAAAAAAACGACGAAAGATTCTTTTCATATTCTTTAATAAAAACTCACCGAAGGGTAAAATTGGATTTAAACTATTGTAATTAGATGGAAACAATATTACATATTGAGGGAACATGGATGTGGATGATAAAATACACCCTAGTGAATAAACAATCTCGGATAAAAATGAGATTGTGGTATTTTCCCTTACCTTAGGTCCGACTTGCTTTGTAAGTGTCCGAAACTCCAGTATAATGATTTAAATCATGTTATTGACTTATTACAGAATCATATTCATTGTTATGATATCATATATGGTTCACTTATGACTTTATATTACCCGTTCTTTTGTAAATTCCATGTTAAAGAAGCGTTTTGGGTAAAATCGTTTCATTTATCGTAGGTGTTTTGACTTGTTGTTCTTGACATTATTATTACTTATATCATGATTTACTTACTTCCACAATATAAAATATGATTTATATATCATATTTATTCAGTATATATATATATATATAATAGATAGATAAATGAAATGAAAAACACCGTTCATGGAGACGGTAGTCCGTACGTACGCATGAACGCTGTTTTCCTTTCCTTATTGTCTTGAATGGAAGTAAGTAGATGACATACATATATATATATATACATAAATACATTAGATTTATAATGTCATATATTTCATTATTATTTCTTATATATACTTTATAATCATTCTTAAATGGTTAACATGGAGAATGAATCTCATCGCGTCGTGGAGACGGTAGTCCGTACGTACGCACGAGCGATGATATCATTTCCATAAATATTGAATTGAATTGGAGTGGATTATACAACATATCAGAATCAATATGATGTTGTAATAACTATGTATAGTTATTATTTACACCATTATACCCATCCATGTAAGGTGGTGGTGGAAAATAGATTACACCACGGCGTGGAGACGGTATTCCGTACGTACGCACGCGCGGTGATTTCTTTTTCCGTATGATGGATAGATGGTGAAATAGGGTTGTTTCATACTTATAATAACATATCAGTATATGAGTGATACTGATGTTATTACTTCATAATGAAACAACCTAAGAAGAAGAAGTGGAAGAAGAAATATAGATGAAAGAATTGGTAACGGTAATTACCTCTTCTTTGAAGCGCCTCTTTGAGACCTCCTCTTAGGGCACTAAAATTGGTCTTTGAGGAAGACCAGAACCTCTAGGATGTTTCTAGGGAAGTGGAGAAGAGAATTTGGCAGGGGTTGGCCGAGCTTGAGTGCTCAAATTGGTGTGAGGAGGAGGGGGAGGAGGTGTCCTTTTATAAGGGAGGAGAGGGGCACCTTACGAATATCTCAAAATATTATTTTATATTAATGTCAAAATCGGTTTATAATGGTTCCAAAGGGTCTCATTTCGAAGCTAAAGTGGGGATGGGTCGAAATCCTATCATCCAATAGGATTTAGACAAGTTTAGGGTATTATTTTAACCTTATCAATTAGATTTAACTCTAAGTTAAATAATTTAACTTTTACCGTGTCTTTTTGTTTTCTTTCACTATATGGTTAATACACTTACTATAACATGCCAAACGGACCCCAAATTGTTTATTATATATATATATCCTTATCTAACTCATTTGTACAAACCATATATTTTTAGGAATAAAATAACAATTAATAATATAATATTTGATTTAAAAACTATTTTGTGTCAATTTTGACACTATTTGATATATGTTTTTTGTGAAAGTCATAACAGAATTATATGTTCAAACCAAGTTGATTAAATCAAAACTAATATATCATAGTAAACTATAAAATTAGTGGAATTCATAAAAAGTCTCAAATTACATTCATTTGATCATTTATAACATCAATTATGTTAATATTTCCTTAAAAGGGTAATTACTGCATCATCGTTGTGTCATAAATAAATTAATTTATTTAAAGTCTAAAAATTATAAATAAAATATCATTATGTAGGAAATCATTTTACCTTTCTAATGAATATTTATAGTTGAATTTATCTTATGTATAACCCCATAGTAAAAATGTTTTAGTTATTAAACTTTGATTTTAACTATTTTAACTATTCATTAAATAAAATAATATTAAATGTCATAATCTAATCCAAGTGGACCTAAATGGTCATATTATATTCATAAGGTTGTTTTTGGTCGAATTACACTTATCCAATAGAATTAGGACATGTGTTAGGGTAATAGTAATATCATATTTACCCTTAGTTACCCTATTTACTATTAACCGTGGTAAAAAAAAGTAAAAAGTTATTATTCACCAAAAATTATTTTCATCTCATTGAACCACATTTTAGTCCTTGATATTAACCGTGTCTGTCGGATTTTCGAAATTCCATTCACAGAAGCGGTAAAATTAAGTTTTATGCAAAATTCAGTTTTTAACCTACCACTTAGTGGTTTCACTATTCATCAAAAATTGAAGGTTTTCAGAAAAATGCCAAAATTTCATCCTAAGCTATATTTCATATTCCGAATTCAAAAATGAAGTCTATTTTACCAAATTCATAACATATAAATTCCATTAATTAATTTTATAATTAAATCCCGCTGTTAAAACAAATAGCGTGTTTTTAAGAAACAATATCTATCAAAAGATTGACACTTGATTATGTCTGGTTTAAATGTGAAATTACATCCAATGACCAACATTGTATTAAATTGTAAAAATATATTCTATATATACTTTAAAACCACTCAAATTAATAATTTATCACTATTAATTATTTCGATTAAAAAAGTTGTTTTTAATTATAATTTAGTAATTTTCACTATTCATCAGAATATGAAAGTTATCCGAAAAGTACCAAAATTTCACCTTAGGCTAAATTCGATACTCCGAATACAAAAATGAAGTCCATTTTGAGAGCTAAAATTTCTAAAATTTTAAAAGGTGTTTATTACTATTCATAACGGCTAGTTATAATAATATTTTAATAGCATATCGTTGTTTAGTGAAACTCGGTATTGCATACTACACACGCTATCGAGGAAGGTCGCGATTGCGTGTAATGAAAGGCAAGTCAAGGATGCGTGTTGTGCAAGATCCTTTTGGTGTAGCGTACAACACAAGACATTAGTGAAATAAAAAAGAATATTTTTCATAAAATCTCGGGCTGTTACAAAACCCACATCAGAAATTGGGTTAATAAAATTTGGTCTAAATAAGAGGGAAAGGGAAATGAAAAAGTCTAACCCAATTATGATCAATATTAGGAGAACAATGGTGGAAATTTGAGACAGATAATTGGAGGAAAAACATAAATATTTATAGGGAGTGATTGAGGTCATCAATCACAAACAAGTGTAAAATTCAGGGCCTCCAATCCATCAATCTAAGATGATTTAAAATATCATCGGTTCAACAAAACATAAGGTATTAAGATTACACATTGTTTAGTTTTAATATCTCTTCCATAAAGTTTGAGAATTAATTTATTCATAGAATAAGAGGGATATATATATATATAAATATATATATATGACATGTAGAGATTCATCCTTCATCTAATTCTTACCAAAAACTCATCTTTCACTCCAAATGATATTAGAATTCCAAAATATTCTATTTATCCTAATCGTATAGGGTTGAAAAAATATTTAATTTATAATTAATTTTTCAGAATATTTAAAAAAATACATTATAAAAAACATGACATCACATTTGCCAGTGATAGGTGATGCACCCTTGTCACCCTTCGATTTTGGGTTCAAATCTCGCGGCCTTGCCGGACGCGACAGTTTGTCGCCCGTCCTCCGGGTTGTCCATTTTATGAAAATACAAAAATAATTTCAAGAAATTATTTAACCTTTACAATAGTATCCAATTTAAAACTTAATCTATTCCAACCATTAGACTTATCCACAATCCTTCTTTTCGAACTCACCGTCCAAAATTTATAAGGATACATAATATATATGTGAATACCTTCATCATGTATTCTCTTAAAATTTCGTAATAAAATGAATTGAAAAAAAAACATATTTGAATAGGTATGTACTTCCTTATTACGTCATTAGATCATAAAATACTGGATATACTCCTAAAATCACAAAATTTTGAAATCAGAAACAATGATGGAATAAAAAAACCATTAATTAGTTTCAATGTAGTCAATAATATCCAATATAATTTATCCAAATCAATTATCTCTTATTCCAAAATCAATACCATAGTATCAGGACCATATTAAAGTTTATTTTTCCATAAACCATGTATTTTCCAAAAAGATTAACTTGTCATTTAGCGACTTTTCTTAGTACCAAACAATCTAAATTTTTTAATGAAATATTAATACAGTACAATACTTATATACTCGATAATTATTTTAACCAGTACATCATTGATAAAACATTAAAATGACATAATTATTTAATATCAACACAAGAAAACTAGTCATTACTCTTCATCTGTGGTATTATCATAACTTGATTATTATCCAACAACATCATTTGCGGTATACTCTGATGATTGAGACATTGATTCGTATAGAGTCCCAACTCGTTACAGATGAAGCATTGTACATTTGAAACCCTTTTCTTACCCTTTAAATCACATACTTGGTGTCCTTTTTATCTAGACTTATAACAAACTCTCATTCCCTTCAAGCATTTACCATGGTCATTTTCTCCATAGTGATCACATATGGGAAAATCTTTTATTCCCTTATTCCCTTTATCCATATTTCTTTCTACCATCCTTTTCATCTCTAGCTTCCCTTCAAAGCCATAGGACATAGAGAATCCTTTACCTATCTTATTAACACATGACATTATTTCTTCATATGATGATAATACGTGGGAGACTATTTCCCTTTAAAATTTTGGGTTAATACCATGAAATATATGATCCTTATTATTCTTTCGATCATGCTTGCTGGAAGTCTCATTCCTTCTACTAGGCACCATTTCTAAACAATGGAATACACTAGGTTAGTTTATGAATTGCAATGAATAATTCCAAACATTTATAATACCTAATTTAAATTGAAAAGATCAATAATATAATCTATAATCATAAAATGTTTTCTTTGAGGAATTATTTACTCTTAAATCCTCCATAATGGCTTGTAATGAAAATGTGAATTATCCTAAGCATATCCCCTGAGAGTGTCGTGACCAAGAGTGCAGCAAGGCCCGTTGTCGTGTACCAGGATACTCCTTGTCACGATCGAAACTCCTTGTCATTGTTTTCACTCTTAGGTACATCTGTGCTAGAGCCGCCTCTACCTACTCGTGTCCAGATAGGGATGTATTTCTTGGAAAATACCCAAAATCTCTACATTTCCAAAATTATAGGGAGTTTTTTGATATTAATCCTTAAAGTATATCTTAAGGAAATGTTCTTTAATCATAGTTTATCTAAATCTAGTTTCCACGGTTTATAATAAACATCCTATGATACCAACTGTAATTCCCTAACCCCAGTTACCTAGAGTTGGTGAATTATTTCATAATAATGTCATGATCACAAGGGATCCAATCCTAAAAGACAGATCATTTTATTAGCCTTGGAAGTATTAGATACATTTATATGTTTAACATTACAATATAAAATTAAAAACAACAACAAAATTGTCTCCATTGACTACATTCATATCCCTTAGATTATACCTGTATGTTAGTCAAAATATACATCTTTGCATCCTGTAAATAATAAAACATAGAAAGGGGTGAGCTCAGATGCTTAGCATGGATAACAATATAGCAGAAACATTCATAAATAAGCATAAACATTTAAGGAAATGTATAAGACTAAAACATAATCCTTTTAATCATAAACTTCTGCATAATATGTCCAATATCAATCAAATAATTTCATTTACTAATTCACAAGGATATTCTACTATATAAATAATCACATGCAATATCAATAGCCAATTTCATAATGACGGAATGCATAACGCCAGGCTTTATAACCACGTAGTCCAGGAATCATGCCAAGACTAAAAATAATATTTTTTCAAGGCCTAGTGATAAGACACTTGTTTGTCTCACGAGACCTACTGATGCATTGAAGAGCTATAGAGGGCTCCACCCGTCACTTACTAAGTCTAATGCATTCCTCATATCAAAAGGTTTAAACATAACATAAACATTTGTATTAAAATTGGCATATGAAATGTCAATATTTATCCATAAAACATGAGTAGTATAAACATAACACATCTATAGTCAAACATATCACAAAAGCCTAAATACAATATGGAATATTTGTATAATAATGAATCAATTTCAAACAAGTGTAAAATCCATCAAAGGATGTTGAAAGAGATGAAATCAAAACTATTTAAGAGAAATATATCTTTCTTTGTTTTTTTAATCACTTAAAATCCAGGTTATTATAAAAGAAAAAATTAATTTTGAAAATATTCTTATAATATTTTAAAGGGATATTCAAAGATGTTATAACGGTGGAAAATAGCCGCACCCGAAGTATTAGTTAAAAAAATACAATCATAACTAATTTTTCTCGAAAAGGTTATAAAGTACCTTGTTAGGAAAATGACAGAGAGATTACTTTAAAAACAAATTTGTTCAAATTAGTATATAAATTAATTTAACCCACAGTATAGTAAATAGTAAAAAAATTGAAATAAACTTTTAAGAAAACACGTATGTGGATGATAAAGTGGTCCCAGTAGATACTTACGAATTAACAACCTCAGACAAGTAAAGAGATTATAGAATTAAACCTTACCTTGTAAATTTCCTTGGTCGATGGTATGTTAACCTCTTGAATAATATTTAAATAATTGTTATTAAATTATACAATAACTATATACATATATATAAAATCATATACGATCCTCTAATATTTCTTTGTTAATAATATTTTAGTAGTATCATCGTTTCGGGTGTTAACTGATCTGTTTTACTTTATATGATCAGTTAAGTAAGCCATGTTTGTTATGTATAGGATTTATTTCATTCAAATTAAGAATTTTATTATGTTCTTAGACATTATTTTTAATCATAAAATGAAAATTATTCATGAATGATTACGATGGGGAATGATTCTCATCACGTTCGTGGAGATGGTAATCCGTACGTATGCACGAGAGAAAATATCATTATATTGATTTTGAAATCAAATGTAATTAGAGGTTATATCATTGTGTCATAAATAAATTTAATTATTTAATCTCTAAAAATTAGAAATAAAATACCATTACATAGTAAATATTTTTATATTTCTAAGGAATATTTATAGTCGAATTTATCTTAGGTATAACCCTATATTAAAAATGGTTTAGTTAATAAACTTTGAATTGAACCCTTTCAACTCTTCTTTAAATAAAATAATAATACATTTATTAATCTAATCCATGTGAAAAAAAGGATCATATTTTATTCCTAAGTTTTTTTGGGTCTAATTACACTTATCCAATAAAATTAGTATATGTGTTAGGGTAATTATTATATAATTTTTACCTTTAATTTCCCTACTTACATTTAATTGTGATAAATAAATGTCAAAAGTTACATTGACCAAAAATTATTTTCTTCCTATTGAACCACATTATATTTACTGATTTCAACTTCTTCTATAATATTTTTAAAATTCAACTCACAGAAGAGGTAAAATTATGTTTTATGCAAATTTGAAAATGCTTCTAGAAGGTGGGTAAAAGATGGTAAAAAGTTCAATAAAAATTTATACATCTAATTTTAATATAAAATGACTCCAATGAATCAAATTGAACTTATATAGGTATTATATATCTATTTTTACTTAAAATATATTTAAATATAATAAATAATTATTTAAATACAAAGTCGGTTTTAAACACTAACACTGTGTTTTTCACTATTCATCAAAAATTGAATGTTTTCATAAAAATATACAAAATTCACCCTAAGATAATGATGATACTAGGAATTAAAAAATTAAGTATATTTTACCAAATTCAAAACATAGAAGTTTCATTTGTTAATTTAAAATCAATTCCCATTGTCAAAACTAAAAAGTGGGTTTTTAAAAAGTAAAAACTATCAAAAGATGGACATGTGTTTATATCAAATTTAAATGTAAAATTACTTATAATGACCTAAATTGTCTTAAATGACATAAATATAATCTAATTATACTTAAAAACCATTAAAATGTATAATTTTACAATATATAATTTTATTATTAAAAAGTTGTTTTCAATTAAAATTTATCAAATTTCACTATTCATCAAAATATGAAAGTTATCAGAAAAACACAAAAAATTTATCCAAACTAAATTTTTATATCCCAATTCTAAATAAGAAGTTTATTTTTTCAAATTTAATATAAAAGTGTCAGATATGCATTAAAAAAAATTCACCATTAGTAGGTGGTAAAATTGCATTTTTGAAAAATACTTCTTTTATCTGAAAAATTGAATTTGTTCTTATATTATGAATAAGAAACACATAATATGGGTATTAAAATTATATAGAGTATATTAGATTCAAAATCTAGTTAATACTATTCATAACTAATTTTTGAACGGCTAGTTTGGTAAGTTGTGGTGCACTCGAACCCGGCGTTGCGTATAGCGCAAGCTATTGAATTACTTTAATGAGATAACGTAATATGAAATATTGGTGTGTTAAAAAAATTATTCATGAAGTACATAATTCATACTCCCATTGGGTTGGACATATCATTTGGGCAGTCATCCGATTGACCCTCACAATGGTTATTGACTCGGTTCCTCCATTTTCAAGCCATTGACTATAATAAAGGGAAAATTAGGTATGAGTATTTTTATATAGTTAAACACATAAATGGGAAACCATGAAAATTAAAGTTATAACTCATAAATGAAATATATTCCTTAACCTATGAATTTATAGGATTCAATATAAGTTATCTATGATCTATTTTCTAATATGAAATATTATATGTATTTTTGTTCCATTAATAATGGTTAGTAGTGAGCTTTTGAATTAAGAAAAGTTTATCCCTTAGGATCATCAAACCAGGTTTGTAGAAAAGCCAGTTTTCAGTCACTTGTTCATAGGAATTTCAATGGTACATATAGGGGTGATAATCATACACATTAACATTGAATCATGATATATGATGATAACATAAAGTCAATATGGGAATGTTGAAAAATATAAACATGTAATCACATAAATTGGTCAAGGATAAAATCCAAGACAACATGACATAGTGTGTTTAGGATAACATATACTACATCATACATAGAATCTCATGAGTTAAAAACATTATGTAATGAATTGTAGTGCTATATAATTCTAGTCTTACCAGTCACTTTCATATCATATACATGAATAATTGGGCCACAAAGATCATTAAATATAAGATGATTTTTCAACACATTTAATTCCACAATTTAATAGTGTGGGAAAAATTAATCAATTTACCCCAATAAATTAAGTTTATATATGACGTGGTGAATATCCTTGAGTGGAAATACAGATGAGTATTCACAAAACAACAATTTTTCATGAAAGACCACATGATAATCTCATAAGCACAATATGGGTACTCAAAGTTTCATTATGGGGATTAATGAGAGCGAAAGTGGTATCTTCTCCCTTGAAAATAATAATGGTTTTAATAAGTACAATTAATATCATATTTTTACATGAATACTGGGAATAAAAAGGGAAAACACAAAGAAGGTTCTTGAATAAACTAGAGAAGGATATGATCCCTTACTTTGGGAGGGTGATTCCAATAGAATCAAAGGAGCTTCTTGAGTGCTTGGGGGAACCTTGTGTGGGTTATTGGGAGGAAATTTAAGAGTAATTTTTTCATATATAAATTTTTACGGAAGACAAATGGGAGTATTGTTTTGTTTATTTATCAAAATAGCAGTGATTTCTTTATGATTTTCCCAAAATATATATTAGGATCTATTAAATAAAGTATTCAAAACCACAAATAATCTCATGGTTTCTTCCAAACTGAATTGGTTTCAATTATATTAAACATTTATGAAACTATTTCATTAAAATATTACCCTTGGTGATGTAGAAGTGATTCATTTACATAAATAATTGATTTTAGAACCTTAATATATAAATTTTTTTTGGAGGATTCATAAACGATTTTTAAAATTAATTAAATAAACTATAAAACACATTATTTTAAAAGGTAAATCTATTTTTGGTCTTGGATAACCTTTATGTCATATATCACATTGTTTTTGGGTCATTATGGTGTCATAATACACACTGTATAATTATACAATATTTAATTTTGACCATACAAATTTATTATCCTAAAAAATTATGGAAAATTAACCATTTTTCAATTTTTCTATGATAATTCAAAAACTAATATTTATTTTATCCAAAAAACTGAAAATATAAGAGTTTACACTTTAAAATTAAAAATCCAAATTTGATGAAAATACCAGGGTTATTATAATAATTTTTTTTGACCATTACAGAAAGAAAATTTATGACTTCGCACAATTACATTATCATTTATATTTAATAAAAATTACTTAATTATAATATTTTATGAAAATATAATTTATTTAAAAAATTTATGAATTCATCAAAATATAGTGTCTTGATTAAAACAACATGTCCCCTAAAAATACAATTTGTGTTTCTTCATATCGAAATATAATTTTGTTGAAGATCATTATTTAATCATTTAAAAATTAATAATTAAAATGGATAAATATTATAATATTTAAATTAAAATAAATTTTACAAATTCATACTATTGGGGTCTAAATAGATATCATTTTATTACACTATGGAAATGTCTAAGGTTAAGGTGCATGATGGTGAGATTTTCTTTTGGTGGTTCGGCGTACATGTTTTGGGTTGTGATATCTCTGATCTAAACATATCACATAAATAGGTTTGTTCATGATTTAGTTATGGAATATTGTATTGGGGTTAATCAAGGTAAAAGGTTTTTGGTTTTATATCCCTCGTAATCTTCAATAAATTGCCTCCAAAGGGTATGATCTTATCGGTTGAGACCATCAATTATTTTTTCTATATCAATTGTACTTTATCATAACCCTTTATATATACTAGTCATATGATAATTTTTAAATGAATATATTTTCAATTATTATGACTATTAAAATTGTTTTAATAATGAAAAGATATGAAATTCCAAAATAACCAATGTAGGGCATGTTTTTTCTATAACTACATTACTTAATAACACATTTATTCATTCAAAAATAATATTTCATTTATAAAATTGTTGGTCCTTATAGGTTCAATGTGAAACATTTATGCCCAAAGTACCGATTCAAAAATGGTGGGAGTCAATTATTCAACAAAATATGTATGATCTACTATAATATAATTATTTTAAAAGGAATTTGGTGTAGATGTCTTATATAACCAAAACTGAACATGAATTATCCCAATAATTTTTTTCTCTCTATCAAGGAGATAGAATGGTTATGTAGTATGGGAACATATTTTTTGATATTGTTAAATTTCACCAATGTTGGAATAGATTGAGAAAATAATCGTTTATAAGTTTGAAATCATAATTTATCTAGATATACAATATCTGGTATTTCTCTTCAAGATCCCCACATATGATGAGGTTATGGATCGAGCGCAAATAGTAGAGATTGGTTTCAAAGGGATGAATGGTGTGCCTCCCATGTCTAATGGTAGTGGTTATTACCTTTATGAGAAGAAGAGGAAGCATAATGATCAAATAATAATGGGTAGTATTTTCTTGAGAAATCATCTCAATATTCAACATCAGCAGATTATGGCTGGGATATTAAATCGGTTATCAGCTGGCATGTCTGGGA
This sequence comes from Viscum album, assembly GCA_963277665.1. Taxonomy (NCBI): domain Eukaryota; kingdom Viridiplantae; phylum Streptophyta; class Magnoliopsida; order Santalales; family Viscaceae; genus Viscum; species Viscum album. The sequence continues at coordinate 1,507,762,204 of OY728153.1, read as the reverse complement.
ATTTGAGTTCCTCAACCCAAGATACCCATAAGGAATTACATTATTGTAAAAAACAAGTCCATTTACTGATGTTTATTAAATCTATTCCATGTCCCTAACGTAGTGTAGTCTCCTCAGAACCTAAGTAATTTTATAATCAATTAAATAACATTATGGAAGAAGAATGTCAAACTTAGGGGCGTAGAGGAAGGACCCACGCATATTATGTTTAGATTCAACTAAGGTAAGAACCTTAGGTAAGTGAAAAATCACATACACATATTTAGATTAGGATGTTGTATGTAGTGGTCCAACCCCAGTAGAGTCTGAGACTAGACCAATGATAGTGAGATGTATTATACTTATTGCATCACCCGTGGTTATTGATATTTTGGATTCTCATTCATTCATTTCTTCCCATGATGTTGAATTTTTGAAACATTCATCAAATATTATTTGATTTGTCATGATGATTTAGACACCCCTTTGAAAGATAAAGGAAAATTTCTCTTAATTTCCATTTTGCATTTAATTTATATAAAAAAAAGTGATATTGTGGGGACTCCCTATCCTTGATATGTATTATTTTCATCTCATAATTAGGATGAATTGGATGATTTCCTTCAAGGTTGATGTGGATTTTTATTTGAAAAGGTATACCTTCACAATTAAGGATGGGAACTATTCTACATTTCAAGGTGATTAAGACTTTAATTTGATCCGGGTAGGATGACCCTTTCCTCAAGAGGGTAGTATCTCATTCTAGATGATATCTCTCTTGGTTAAGGTTTATTAAGGTAATCTTGGAGGCAAAATTCCTCTGGTCATCATGGAGTTTATATTGGTGTATCCATGGTACTTCTTGGGCGTACCCCTATTAGTGGAAGTCAGTTTTATTTTCATCATGGTTCCCATAACCAATCCTTTTTCCCTTCCATCTTATGAAGTGGAATCCATAGAGATAAAGAATTTGAAAATCCAATTAAATGATCTTGAATTTATGGTATTTCTATTCCATATAATATCTCATTTTGTTGCTCCAGTTTTCTTTTCTATGAATGTATATGGGTCACTCTTTTTGTGTATTGATTTCGAGAAAATATATCACATGGTGATTAAGAACAAGTACTCAATTCCTTGTATTGATAACATATTCTTACTGAAAATTAATTATTATTTATGTTATCATAAGTCCCATTTTAATGGCTTAGGGGGAACCAAACATGACTTCAATGACAAAAGACTTCAAACCATGCTCAAACTGTCCAAAATCTACTATTGATAACCTCATCAATCAGTTAAAAAGGGAATTTTTTTTCAAATAGTTATTTTATTTGGGAATCATCATATCATATTGCATGAATATAATGTTCATGTGATAGTGTTTAGAATAATTTATAGTTATTTCAACGACCTAATGATTTATTTTATTTTGACTAATTTTATAGTGGTCTTTATGGCATTAATGAAGTAATTAGTCCTCCAGTAACATGAATCCTTTGGGGTGTTATTTTTGGATGAAATCCTAGTATACTCCATGATTTAATAGAATCATGAGCATAATATAAGGATTGTCCTGGGAAAAATGTTTCATCACCACCTTTATGTTATGATATCGAAATGTAGCTTCTGGATCCATGAATTGATTTTCTTTGACCATGTGGATTCTAAAATGGGATTTCCAAATGATCCAAAAATGTTGAGGGATGTTATTTAAATGGAGGAACGAAAGCATTTATTCATGATTTAAAACTTGTTGGGTTTGGTTAGAAATTATGGTTGTTTCAGGGAAGGATTTTCAGGATAGGTATCTCCATTGATTTCTCTTACATTTGAAGGGATAGTGTTAGTTTTGGAAATATGTATTTTAGGAACCCTTTATCAAGTTGAAGTGGGAATTTCCTTTTTATACTATCCAAATTCAACTGAAATATTATTGATCAAGAGTCATTTGACATGACCAAATTATTATATTTTACTCCTACTAAAACTAAAATAGTGGAAGTAGGGTCAAACCTACAAGGAATGTGTAGATACCCAAGAATGACTTACATGGACATTACATTTCTTTTTCTGAATACTAAATTCATGAAAAAAAATTCCCAAGGAATGTATAAGTTTAGTGTCTTTGGAAACATAGAACACAATCTTCTAATCATGGAAAAATACCTTCAACATCTCCCATAAAGATTATCACCTTTTTTACTACATAAACATGTCATTATTTAATGGAAAAAATAAAACATCAAAAGGGTGAGCTCAAATTCCGATTAAGGGTCTGTATGGAGAACATAAAACATACCATAAAAATTTGAACGTAAAAACATGAACTTAAAGTTTAAACATCAAAATTTTGAGCAATGACCTAAATCATGGTAGTATGTAAGGCATTGATAATAAAGGAACATTAACCATGATAGAATAGAACTGGCATAAAACATGTAATTATTTCAAACTAATAAGAACATATTATGATTTATATAGTATCCAAGGAATTGTTGCCAAGACCATCATAGTGGACAAATTCCATTACTGAACTGGGTTTACTTTCTTTCTATCCATGTATTACTGAACCGATTTTTCCTGCTATTCCAGTATTTCTATCTCATGAGATATAAATATTTACCCAATGCATTGGAGGGAGATATAGGCCCCAAACATATTATATTAAAATCATTCTTACATGTTCCACAAAAACATAAATCATTCATCATAGCATAACCAATGAAATAAAATGGGTTTCTTAAACATCATCCAATAAAAACATAATCCATATAAAATACCATTTCATAATTAACATAATCAAATTAAAGTAACAATAGGGATATAAACATAACACTATTTAAAGAGTGACATTCTTAGAATAAAAATAATTTTGATAAACAACTTAAACTTAGTTCTTGAGGAAAATATACTTTCTTCTTTAATAACATTTTCTGTTCTCAAAATACCACTCAATATTAAAAGAAAATAATTTTAGTTGAAAATAAACTTGAAATACTCTATTGGAATCTTCATTGAAATAATTAATTAAGAATATGTAAAAATACATTCATACTGTATAAGTAAAAAAAGATTCTTCTCGTATGTTTACAAGAAAAGTCAAAAAGTACCTCATATAGTAAAAAAAGAAATATTCCTTCCATACCTTATAGTAAAAATAAAAATTGGTAAAAATGACTTTAAAATACATAATATAATATTAAGAATTTTATTAAAACATTTTTATATAACATGGATATGGATGATGAATATATACCTAGAAAATACTTTCGTATAAACAATCTTGAATAAAAATGAGATTGCAAAATTATCCCCAACCTTTGGTCCAATTTCATATATATGTGTCTGAAACTCCTATATAGTGGGTTTAAAAATATAATTAACTTGTATAAGAATAATAATAATATTTATTATATAATATATGATTCAATTCTAACTTTATATTACCCATTAATTTTTCAATTCCATGATAAGGCAACGTTTTGGGTAATAATCGTTTTATTTATCGTATGTGTTTGGACTTATTATTCTTGATATTATTACATGGATCATGATTTAATTACTTAAAAAATTTAAAAATTAATTCATATATCATATATATTCAGTATATTAATATATATAATAGATCGATAAATGGAATGGAATACACCGTTTTTGGAGACGGTTGGATGTACTTACGCATAAACGCTGTTTTCGTTTCCTTATTAAATTGAATAGAAGTAGATAAATGAAATATATATACACATAAATCCAATAGAATTATTATATCAGATATCTCCTGATTATTTATTATATATACTTTTTTTATCACTCTTTAATGGTTAATATAGAGAATGAATCTAATCGTGTCGTGGAGACGGTAAGCCGTACGTACGTACGAGCGAGGATATTGTTCCCATAGTTGTTTAAAGGTATTGAAGTGGATGGTGTATAATATCTCATAATTAGTATAATGTTATAATAATAATATATAGTTATCATTTCCACCATTATACCCATCCAAGTAAGGTGGTGGTGAAAAACATATTACACCACCACATGTAGACGGTAAACTGTACATATGCACGCGAATTGATTTCATTTTTCATAAGATGGATAAAAAGTGAAATAGGGTTTTTTCATATTTAGAAAAAAAATATCTATATATGCTTGATTCTTATGTCATTAATTTATAATGAAACAACGAAATAATAGGATGTAGAATAAGAAATAAATTTGAAAGAATCGGTAGACGAGATTACCTCTTCCTCATCATGCCTCCTTTAAATTTCCACTTAGGGCACAAGAGTAGGTCTTTTGAGAAGCAAAAAACCTCTAGAATGTAAATATGGAAGTTTATAAGAGAAATTGGTAGGTTTTTACCTATATATAAATCTGTAAATTGATTGAATAGGATATGTAGTAGGTTCTTTTTTATAAGAGAGAAGACAGGCACATTAGGAAAGTTCTAAATTATTAATTTATTATAAATTAAATTTCCATTTATAATGGTCCAAAACTACATATATTTTATGATAATATGTTTTTAGTTTGAATAAATTTAATAAAATAATTTATGACAGGTTTGAAATATTTTTTTATCTATATCGTTTTGGTTTTACCCTTATTTTACCCTTTTTAATATTACTGTGATATCATGTTAATTACACATTGTGGGTTTATGTAATTACCATATCATGTAAACCCCCAAAAGTTATTTATGAAATATTTGGACTTATATTAACCATTTTTATGAATATTAGATTTTTATTAATTTAATATCATTTAATAAACTATTTTATGTATTAAATTATGAATTGTGTCAATTTTGGACACTATTCATACTTGATTTTGTAAAAAAATCATAAAAATCTGATAACATAGAAAATAAGGAATTAAATCAAATATAATATATAAATACTATCCAAAAACTTCTTTTATGACATCAAAATAAAAAAATTACATTTGTTTTAATATTTATAAATTCATTTATTTGAATCTTTCATTAATGAGGCAATCACTACATCATAATTGTGTCATAAATAAATATATCTATATAATGTCTAAAAATTATAAATAAAATAATATGATGTATGAAAGATTTTTATATTTCCAATGAATATTTATATACATAGATATCTATTATATAACCCTATATTAAAACTGATTTAATAAAAGATATATGTTTAGTTTATAATTATCATGACTTTAAATAAATTATTATAAAATGCCATTTTCACATCCAAGTGAATCCATGGAGTTCCCAAATATACCCAAGGATTCCCACGGTCTAACATATCACATCCAATATGATTATGACATGTGTTAAGCTAGTTTAGTATTATTATAATATTATTTTATTGTCCTTATTTACCATATTTACCCTTTTACCATGGTAAATAAAATAATTACTGAAATTACTATTCATAATGTCCAAAAAAAGTAAATATTTACACAATATTAACCTTATTATTCCAAATATGGAATTAAATTTTTCAAATTCAAAACACATATGTTGTAGTAATTAATTTAAAATTAATCTCATTGTCGAAAAAACAGGTTTTTGTTTAAAACGTTGCAAAAGATTGAAATGTTTTGACATATGAATTCAGTGTAAAATTAATGAAAATGTATGAAACTTTCTTCAATATAAAAATATATTCTATTAATACTTTAAAAAAATTCAATAATATATTGTAACCATATAATTTGTTACGATGAAAAAAGTTGTTTTCAATTAAAATTTAGCGTATTTTCACTATTCATCAAAAAATGAAAGTTATAAGAAAAATGTCAAAAATTTATCCAAGGTATATTTTTATTCCCCAATTACAAAAAATAAGGATATCTTGTCAAATATAACATATAAATGGGTCAAACCTACATTTAAAATGGGTGCGCCATAAAAAGGTGATAAAACTGCATTTTTTTGAAAAATAATTCATTTATTCAAAATATTGATTTTGTTATAATACCATGTGTAAGATAAATTATAGTATTATATAAAATAAAAAATGTGGTTTATACTATTAATAATGTCTAGTTTATATAATATTTTAATAATATATCTTTGTTAATGAAACTTGGTATTGCGTACCACGCAAGCTATCGAGGAAGGTCTCTCTTGTGTGTAACACAAGCCATGTTAGTGGTGTGTGTAGTGTAAGATTCCTTTGGTGTTGAGTATAACATAATACAAATGTATTTAGTTTATACATTGAAAAAATATATATACTCTGTGTTCTGTGAAATTAATTCTATCAAAATAAATAGAAATTGTGTGAAACACAAGCCAAGAATAGTGTTGTGTATACTGCAAGGTAATACTTTGGTCCATATAGCTGAAGCTAATCTTGGTGTAGTTTAAAATACAATAAATCAAATAATATATCTCATAAAATCTCAGGGTGTTATATTCTACACCCCTTAAAATGAATTTCACCCTCAAAATTCATCGGGGTGATAAATGGTTTTCTACATAAAAGTTCCTTTCATAGAAACCCACATAGTAAAAAGGAAAACTAAAACTTAATTTTAAAATGGAATGTTATAAACATAATGGTTACCCAAATTAACTCATAACTGGGTTTCCACATAGTATAACATAGGTGGAAAGTGAAAGAATGGATATGGAAGAGAAACCTAACCATAAATTTCTGATGGAAAGTGATAGAGATTATGGTTTGGAGAAAGTTAACTACCAGAAAGCCATAAATTTTCGATGATTTACGGGACCATATGATTCATCAAATAAGAAAGTACTAGGATAAAAATTTTAGTTTTCAATATCCTTTTCCTAAAGTTGTATTATTTTTACATTATAAGAAATACTTACTTGATTTCAGTTCAATTGATCATTCTGTAAACAATTTCCACTTCAACTCTTTTCTAAAGAAATGAAGTTGAATTTACAATTCTTGAAGTGTTAGCAGATCATGCTATAGAATGAAAGGTCATTCTATCTGTCTCTATCACAAAATGATTAGAAAAAGTAATTAAATATACATAAGTCCATATATGGTGAGATTAATCGTATATGGTTCCAAAAATGTACTTATTTTTCAGCACAAGTAATTAAATATACAGGCTGTTACCGATGGCATAGCCATACCCTCTCATTCTGACAATACATTTGGATTTTCTATGATGAGTGCACCTGATCCGAGTCCACTTATGGGGATGCTCCTTTTTTTAGTGTGTCTGGGGCCTTCATTCATGTGGCTCAAAGGCCTTAAGGTGGCCTGACGGCCTTGAGAATCAACTGGACCAAAGGCCTTCTGTGGCCCAAAAGCCTTGCAGGACCCGAGGACCAAACCGGTGACCCGAAGGCTCAGATGGATGAATAGTTCTGGCTGCTATAGCACCGAATAGTGCCTGCTATAGTACTTCTACAGTGCCCTAGAAATATGCCTCCACTTGGATTTGATCTCGGGTCTCTTTAATGCACCTAGCGAGTCCTCACCAACTGGGATGAGGCTCATGTGCTCCAACATAACACATTCCAAGATTTAGGCTTATCCAACATACTTCTGTCCAATATCACAGTCCAAAGAAAAAAATTACTAGAATGTTCATATAATAAGAATGTGAATACTATTATTTATCCCCACATATATCTTAAGATATATCTTGTTGGTCACATTTCGAACTTGTTAATGACTTCACCATGCACTGTCTTGAGTCATGGTAATAACCTAAATTACCATATATCCTTATTGAAAACATCCATGTTTCCTTATTCCAAAACTTATTGAATATATTCCTTAAGTCCTGAAAAGTTGTATACTTCATATGTGACAATGTAACCCAAATTTCAACAATTCCTTAACCAGTTCCAAGCTAACTAATATCATCCAACATATCTTTATAAAAATATCATTTTCTAAACATTAGGCTCATATTAAGGGTTATACTTTCCTTAATAATGTGATTATTTGGAATATCCCCTTTTTATTAAATCACTTTTCTTATCCGTTATAACTATTGAACATATTCTTTAAAATCCTTAGCGAAAAACATAAAGTGATAACTCTTATAAAATTCACCATTCATCTTTCATGGATTCAAATACATAAATAATTCAATCCTTATACCATAATGGTAGGCATGAAATAATCCATTCCTTATCATAGAAGTAGATCCTTATGTCTGTGAACTGATTTGTGTAATGCCCATGTTTTCCACAGATGAGACATTCAACTCCATAACAATTCGTCACTCTATGTCCTTTTTTCTGATAGAGAAAACATCTCCCCCCATTTTAGGTTTTCCTCAAGGTTCTTATTCCCTTCTTCTTGATATTTAGGAATCTTAATGTTCTTTCCTCTATGTTCTACACCATGGGAATATAAATGAGTGTCCATCTTCCTCTTATTTTAGGACTTAGAAATACCACTAAAGTTCACCTTGTTAATCATATACTGTGATGACTATTTCAGAATAACCACAAGATCATTCAATCTAGTCATTACACAATTGTTTTCTCATAGTCACTAATTGTTTCATCATATTCAATGTTTAGCCAATAAATTCTGGTTTACTCCATTGACTAAAACACAAAAAATAGTGTGAGAGTAAAAAATCATTCTATGAAAACAACATAATCAAGGGGGAGTACTTTCAATCTCTGAAATATTAGGTTTAATCCTAGATTATTTATGATTTTTACCATAATTCTCAGACTGTAAACTATAGTTGTACTTAACCTTTTTTACATCCCTAGACATACCTTAAAAATATTTCTTGGGATCTCACTAAAGTTTTCAGATCCTAGTTTCAAAAGGTTGACTAAACCTTCACTCTGATACCAACTATAGAAACCCATGATTGATGTACATGGACATTACATTTATTTTTTGGAATACTTAATACAAAACACAAACAAATTCCCAAAGACCTTATTCTTTTAGTATCCCTGGAAACTCGAAACATAATCTTCTAATAATGGTGAAATAACTTCAACATCTCCCATAAAGATCTTCCCCTACTATTATCCAACCTAAATACATTATTTATATCCTAGGGAAAAGAAAAAATAGAAAGAGTTAGCTCAAATGCTCATTAAGGGTAAACATGGAGAACATAAAACACAATATAAACATTTTAACGTAAAAACATGAACATAAAGTTTAAACATCATAAAATTGAGCAACGACATAAATCATGGAAGTAAGTAAGGAATGGATCATAATGTAACATTAACCAAGATATAATATCATTGGAATAAAATATATACTTATGGAAAACTAATAATCACATTTATGATTTCCATAGTATCAAAGGAATTTCATCCAAGACAATCATAGTAGACAAAGTCCATTACTGAACTAGGTTTACTTGTTGTTCAAGAAATATATTACTGAACCGGATTTATATACCATTCCAATAATGTCTATCTGATGAGATACAAATAATTACACAAGTGTTGGAGGTATATATAGGTCCGACCCATCTCATATTTAAAATATTCTTACATGGTCCACAAAAACATAAATCTTTCATCCTAAACATAACCCATTAAATAAAATGGGGTTCCTAAACATCATTCCATCATAACATAATCCATATAAAATACCATTTAATCATTAACACAATAAAATCAGAGTAATAATAGGGATTTAAACATAACACTAATTAAATAGTGACAAAAAATATGAAAAATATTTTTGATAAACCACTTGAACTTAGTTCTTGAGGAAAATATCATTTTTTCTTCAATAAAATTTCTTTTCTCAAAATTCCACTCAATTTTAAAAGGAAATAATTTTACTTCATAATAAACTTCAAATATTGAAGATGAATATTTTTTTTAAATAAGGCATTAATAATATGTAAAAATCGATTCATTCCATAAAAGTAAAAAAAATCATCTCGTACTTTTGTCGGAAAAACCAAAATGTACCTCGTATGGTAAATAAAATAAAGATTCCTTCCATACCATGTAGTAAAAGTCCAAAATGGGTAAAAATGACTTTAAACATATATAGAAAAATAGTTAACATTATATGAAAACATTTTTATAAAACATGGTCATGGATGATTAATATATCCCCTGAAAATACTTACATATAAACAATCTCGGATAAAAATGAGATTGCAAAATTATCCCTTACCTTAAGTAACATTTCTTCTGTATGTGTCTGAAACTCTTTTATAGTGGGTTTAAAAAAATCATAAACTTTTAATAGAACCAAAATTATATTTATTATATCATATATGATTCACTTATGACTTTATATTACCTGTTAATTTGTAAATTCCAAGTTAAAGCAACGTTTTGGGTAATAATAGTTTTATTTTTCGTACGTGTTTGGGCTTGTTATTCTTAATATAATTAAATAGATAATGATTAAATTACTTCCAGAATGTAAAACATGATTTATATATCATATATATTCTGTATATAAATATATATAATAGGTTAACAAAAGGAATGGAATACACCGTTCAGGGAGACTGTAGGACGAATTTACACATGAACACTATTTTCATTTCCTTATTAAATTGAATGAAAGTAAGTAAATGACATATATATATAAAAACATTAATACAGTAGAATTATTATGTAATATATTTCATTATTATTTATTATATATACTTTATAATCATTCCTGAATTGTTTACATGGAGAATGAATCTCATCACGTCGTGGAGACGGTAAGTCGTACGTATGTACAAGCGATGATATCGTTCTCATACTTGTTGAACGGTATTGAATGGGATGGTGTATAATACCTCAGAGTTATTAAAATTTTATAATAATCATATATAGTTATTATTTCCACCACATTACCCATCCGAGTATGGTGGGGGTGAAAAACATATTACACCACAGCGTGGAGATGGTAAGCCGAACGTATGCACAAGTGGTGATTTCATTATTTATAGGATGGATAGAACATGAAATAGGGTTGTTTCATATTTATAATAACATATCAATATATTAGTGATATTTATGTCATTAATTTATAATGAAATAAACAATGAAGAGGACGTTGAGGAAGAAATAAATTATAAAGAATCTATAGAAGAGATTACTTCATCCTCGACGTGCCTCCTTAAATTTCCTCCTACGACACTAGAGTTGGTATTTTGAGAAGACCATAACATCTAAAATGTTAATAGGGAATTCTAGAAGACAAATTAGTAGGGTTTTTCCGAGCATGAAAGCTCAAAATAGAGTGAATAGGAAAGGGAAGAGGTTCCCTTTAATACGGGAGGAGAGGGGCACTTTAAGAATGTTCCAAAATATTAATTTATTATAAATTAAATTTCTATTTAAATGGTCAAAAACTTATTTAATTCTAAGATAATAAGATTTTGGTTCGCATACCCATCATCCAATAATTATTTGAGATGTTTTGAATATTTTTTTATCCATATATATTTTTTACCCTTATTTTACCCTTTTTAATCTTACCGTGATATGATGTTATTTACACATTGTGGGTGATTGTAATTACCATATCATGTTAAAGAACCCAGAAAAAAAGTTATTTATGATATATTTGGACTTACATTAACCATTTTTCCGAATCATGGATTTTTTAGAATTTAATATCAATCAATAAACTATTTTATGTTTTATGTTGTGAATTGTGTCAATTTTGTACACTATCCATACTTGAATTCTAAAAAAACATAACAACTTAATTACTTCTAAAATAAGGTATTAACTCAATGATAATATGTCAATATCATCCATACAATTCATTGATGACATCAAAATAACCAAATTACATTTTTTAAATATTTATAAATTCATTTATTTACCTCTTGAAAGGTGGATTATCTAAAAAATAAAAAAATGAAGGCCTTAGATCCATTCTAACCATTTATTTGAATCTTTCATTAATGATGTAATCACTACATCATAATTGCATCATATATAAATATATTTATCTAATGTATAGAAATTATAAATAAAATACCCTGATGTGGGAAATATTTTTATCTTTGCAATGAAATTTATATACATAGTGATCTCTTATATAACCTCGTATTATAATCGATTTAGTAAAAGATATATGTTTAGGTTATAATTATCATTATATTAAATTAATTATGATAAAATGTCATTTTTACATCCACGTGAATCCATGGGGTCCCAAAATCGACCTCAGGATGCCCATTTCTGGACATATCTCATCCCACAAGATTAGGACTTGTGTTAGGGTAGTTGAATATTATTAAAATATTATTTTTTATCCTTATTTTCTAGATTTACCCTTATACCATGGTAAATAAAATAACTACCGATGTTACTATTCAAAGTGTCCAAATATAAAAAATTCCAATTTACACAATTTGAATCTTATGATTCCAAATATAGAAACCATTTTTTCAAATTCAAAACACAGATGTGGAATTAATTAATTTAAAATAAATTCCATTGTAAAAAAAAACAGGTTTTTGTTAAAAATAGTACAAAATATTGAAATTTTTCTACATATAAATTCAATGTTAAATTTGTGATAATGACTTACATTGTCATAAACTATAAAAGCATTTTCTATTTATAATTTTAAACCATTCAATAATATATTTAACCATATAAACTATTTCGATGAAAAAAGATGTTTTTAATTAAAATTTATCATATTTTCACTTTTCATCAAAATATGAAAGTTATCATAAAAATATCAAAAATATATCCAAAGTAAATTTTTAGGTCCCTCTTTCTAAGAAAAAGTTTATCTGGTCAAATACAACTTATAAAAGTGTCAACAATTAGATTGAAAATTGGTGTGCATTCAAAAGGCTTTAAAAATGCATTTTTTTGAAAAATACTTCTTTTATCAGAAAAATTGATTTTTTTCTCATATCATGTGTAAGAAGAATACTAATGTTATCTAAAATTCAAAATGCTTTTAATAATATTCATAACAGCTATTTTATATAATATTTTAATAATATATCATTGTTTATTGACACATGGTATTTCTTACCACACAAGCTATCAATGAATGTCGTTCTTTCATGTAACACAAGCCATGTCAGTGTTGCGTGTAGTGAAAGAATACTTTCATGTTGTGTATTTTATAATAAAAAATTGTTCATTTATAAAATGAACAAAATCTGTACTCAGTGTTGTGTCAAATAAATTCTATCAAAAGAACTTTAAATTTTGTGCAACAAAAGCCAAAAAACATGTTGTGTATACTGCAAGCTAATGTGGTATTTCATATAGTGCAAACTAATCTTGGTTTATTGTATAAAAATACATTAAATAATATATCTCACAAAATCTTGGGGTGTTACAAAAGGATTGTTTGAAACAAAGAATAAAATAAAACAAAAAAAAAACAAAAAATAAAATAATGAAATAGGCGGTGAATTGATGTAGGAAATAAGTATGAGATACTGATAAGGATAAGAAGAATTTTAAATAGAAAAGCTAAAGTAAAAAAACAATTGAGAATGTTGGGGAAATTTCGATTTCCAATTATTTAGTTGATTTATTCTTATAGAATGGAGAAATTAGATTTTAAGTATTCATAGTAGTCACTAAAACCTACTAAAAATGGTAAATGAACATAAATAGATCAGTTCAATGATATTTGTACCATTTAATTAATTAATCTGGTTAAAATGTTTAGTATAGTTTCGATAGGATCACGTTCTCACTTGATCTTGAATAAAAGTATTCCAAATTTTTTAAAATAAAAAATAACAAAATTAAAAGATGAAAAATCTGAATAAATTATTTTTCCATAAAGAAAAATTTTCAAACCAAAAATTCTATTTAAAAAAACAAATTAATTCCATAGTACTGAAGTAAGAAAATTATTTAAAAATAGAGGAGTCTTATCTATTGAATCAACTCCGAATTTGATCTTTGTCTTCTCTTGTTGCTGAGGGTTCATGATTATCCGAAGTGTTTTGATGTTGATCTTCTATTCTTGTGTGTGAATTAATAATCTTATTTTATATATCTCTCTCTCTTTCCAATAATAGAAAAGTGGGTATTTTTGACCTACTAGTGTCTCATCACAAAATAGTCCATCAGAAGGGATTTTTGGCGAAGAGAGCACTAGCTCGTTGCTAATAATAAGGTTTTTGTGACAGGGTGATGATTCCCATCGTAAAGGGTTTGGCGCGCACTGAATGCCAAACAGCATGAAAGGTCTTTTCAATGAGATTTATATCTATTGGTCAGACTAGATTACTCAAGAGGGGGGGTGAATTTAGTATATATAAAAAATTATTGGTTTATAAGTATTCTTAAAATAGTTTCCCCAATTAGGTTAAAAACAGCCCAGTTAATCATGTTTATACTATTATGAAAGTTTGACTATTTAAATAACTTCTTAGAAGATTGATTAATTCCCAGTAATCATAATATCAGTTATTAAGTTTACATTGGAAGTTATTCTACTAAGGAAAAATAGTTATAACTTATTTTCAAGATTAACTATCAATGTAAATTTAGTGATTTCTAAATTATATAGTAAAGCAGTAAAACAGAGAAGACTAAATTAAGCATCATATCAGATATTAAACAAGCAGTTCTATCTCAATATGAGACAAAATCCACTCCACATGGTGATCACCTTCCACCAAGTAGTTTATGTAAATAAACTTGATCCACACCCGAGATCTGGGTTAACAACAGTGCACAAGAATGTCCAGGTCACTTGACCTCTTCCACAGTTCTTCAAGGGTACCAACTACCAGGCCACAAAGGGACCTCTTCCACACTTATCCATGGGTATACAAGTGTAAACAGATGTTTGAGAAGGGATATCTTTTATCCTTTAGTTTAATGTAGGAGACAGAGTGTGTGGTTATACAGATTTAATCACTGCTCGAAAGCTAATAAAATGATACACAATAGAGAAGAAATATTGAAATATGTATTAAAGTGCTATGAGTTTTAGTCTTTGCAGCTATGGACTTATGAGATGAAGAAGATGCAGAAATCAAGTCCTCGAATGGAAAAGAGAGTGTTAAAAGTTAGAAAGATCCGGCTTGTGTTCTTCTCAATGTTTGAAAGTTAAAAGATATTCTCAATCCTGGGATTCAAGTATGCTTCGTGTGTTCTTCAGCAGCGCTGAGTTTCTTGGGACAATTTTTTCTTAAAAAATTCTCTGAGTTTTTTATTCGTTATCATCCTTTTTGTTGTTTTCCTCTCCTTCACCAGTATCTTTTTTCTGGGCCGCACTACTCTTTTATCATGGAGTGCATGTGTTGGAACCGACATGTTGAATTTATTCTGCACCTCGTATCTTATACTTTCAGGTGACATGTTAACAAAGAAACATTAATTATAGTTGTTCATTTAAAAACTTCAAATATGACTATTAGAGAGTAAAATGAAAAATGACAAGGAAGATTAAGAAACAGTGTCACAGTATTTCATGGAAATAGTTCCTCCATCAAACAGTGTCTGGATTGGTCACATTTTCTCGTTCAAGGTGTTTGGATTGCGGTGTCTCATTTACATTGTCTGGATTGCGGTGTCTCGTTCACACTGTCTCGTTCAATGTGTCTCATGGTTCATGGTGTCACGTTCTTCATTGTGTCTCATGGTTCATGGTGTCTCCTGGTTCATGGTGTCTCGTGGTTCACGGTGTTTCATGGTTCACGGTGTCTCATGGTTCACGGTGTCTCATTACTCTACTAGAAACACATAACTGGTGGTAGAATCACAGTGTCTCAGACTTTTCCAAATATCTGTAATCAGTCTTAAGTAGAGATATTCATATAATGGTATAGACTTAATCATTGTTCAAAGAAATTATAAAGTAAATCAAAATATATTGTACAGTAACCAAACTGAGTGTATAGAACTTAATAGCGTTGGATAGAATTTCCTAACCAACTGTACATTTGATGTTAGATAGATTACATAGAGTTAACATGGATTATAGACTGAATAGGATTTGTGATCATTAAAACATGAATTATACATAAGGAGTCCAACAATCTCCCCCTTTTTTATGATCATAAATCATGTATATTTAGAGTGTATATTTGTTCCAACAACATATTTCCTATTCGCATATAACATATATAGAGTTTTCTCCCATTGATATTTTTCCATAGATATTTCTCCCCATTTTGGGATTATAAAAAGGGTGAATAATGAGTAGACAAAAATAATGGCACAATGCATTTTAGAGAAACAAAATTCAGTAGAAACAGTAAATGCAACAACATTCTTATCGATGGAGAGTAATAACTATTCTACCACACTGGCTCGTCTTCTCTTTGCCCTTAGTAGAAACATCATAAGGAGAATCCATAGGAGCAATGGTTGAGGTAGAATAAGGGAGTGAGAATGTCAACAGGGAAGGTAAAGGAAGACCTTTGATGACAGAGGGAGCCAGGGTAGGTGTTATAGAAGACTGAGGCAATTGTTGATAAAGGATTAAAGGACTGATCTGGCTCAGTGCCAGACTGACATACATAGAGGTGGAGGCTAAGGTAGAAGTAAAGGTAGGAAATCCAGGACTCAGATGTGTAGCTGTAAGAGAAACTATAGTAGTACTCTATACATGAATATATGGCCTCAGAAGCATGATAAAATCAATAATGATCTCTCTACCTTACTACATGGCTTTCTCAAAGTCATCCTTGTTTTATATAAACTTATCCAACAGACGAGTGAACTCAGTGAGCTTTTGAACTCGAGTCTAGAAAGCCTAAGTAATAGGAGGAATCTATATATTTTATAAAAGGTACTTGAAATGATTGGTCATGTCAGTATTTGAGAAGATTTAGTTGATGTAGATGTCCACATTCATGGAAATATCTTGATGAAAATCATTAGCAATTTTGGAATGTATTTGGACCAGATCAAGAACTCTGTCACTGTTCTTGATAACTTCAAATAGAGATTCTTTATTGAAACCACTTAGCCCTATCTTAAGATCATTATTTGACCACTTTTATGAGAATTTCATTGTCTAAGGTAGGTTTAGATGATTTTCCAGAGGTTGTAGAAGCAGTGACAGCTGAGGTAAGTGATTTTAGTTGATTAATCACTTTTTAAAGTCACCCCTTCTACTCATCAGTGAGCTTGTTAAGACCAACAACAAGTTCACACATCTCTTTCACTATATGTTTGTTTATTTCAAATACCTTTTTAGCTAAATAATCTAAATGATGTTGAATCAGGGAAGCAGTATCTGGTAGGTTTTGAGGAACAAAAGGTTCAACGTGATGTGAAGCAAGCTCTAATATTTAATTCAACACTCTCTGCATGTCTTCAATCATACCTCATAGAGTCTTCACTTTATCACTATGAAGTCTGTTCTCAACTCTGACTTCCTAAATCTCATGAATAATTTTAGGTTAAATCATCCAAATTACTTTTTCCAACAACATTTAGGCATCTCTCTCTTAGATTTGTTACTAGAGCTGGTTGGGTATTCAGGAGTTTTTCAACCCCAACCAAAAGGGTAGCTCCAAATTCATTCAGTTCATCTTTACTTACCAAGGTTGGTTGTTCTGATGAAGGTTCAAATATAGAGACTAAGAAACGCTTAGGTTCTTTGGAAGAGATAGCTTTAGGACCAGATGTCATTTTCAACTGAAACATTGTGGAGAGGTCAAGATATTTTACTAAGACTTACTAAGAGTCATTCACATCAATGTAACTGGGAAATTTATACCATGTGTCTACTAATATTGGATCAACCGGGTTGGTAACTTCAGCAGATTCTAGATTGTGGGGATGATCCCCCTCAATAGTTTCATCCTTTTCAAGACTGAGAAGCTTAGAATCTTGATATATCTCCACGGATTCATCCCATAGTTCTTCACCCATTTCCCGTCTAGACAACTAAAAGGCTAGCTCCATCCTCTTTTCAGCCAAAAGAATTACATTAGGAACAGATTATTCCATTGGATGTTCCTAAAGGTCAGCTTCTTGCATAATAGGAATTTCTACTTCTATATGTTCTTCCATAGCATCCATTTCAGTTTCTTTGGAAACAAATTATTTTTCAAATTCGGGTTGATCATCCAAATCAGCAACATCATTAGGAGAAAGGATTTATTTTTCAATTACTACATGAGGAACATGATTAGTGTCTTCCTTATCAAAAATAATTTATCAGGCAGGCTCAACAACCTCTTATTCTTCTTCTACAAAATACTCAACAACTTCATCTAGTTCTAAACTAGGATTAGAAATACCTTTTTGTCTTGAGGGATGTTCCACTAGATTTTACTTTTCATAGATCCTCTCATTGTCTTCCACCCATGCCTTTTTCCAAGGATTCCAATTGATCTTCATCCTTTTGATAATGACTTTTAAAAGATAGAACTCATGACCCTTGATAACTTCTTCATTTGGTCCAACCAATACTTTGTCATGTAGCATGGATGAGATAAGCCGAGAATTGAATAGGGAGGTTTACGTGGATGTGGTCTTGTTCAATTCTCACATATGGTGTATTACATACTTATAAAGATTGATCTTATGTCCATTTTCCATAATATAAATAAAAAATATATCCTGATATTTATGTACCAAAAAATCACCTTTTCTAGTACTAAACATGTTTTTAATAAACTTAAATAGAAATCTAGAATCTCCATCCAGTTCAGCAGTGATAGCTCTCCTCTTAGTGCCATTTCTGGTTAAAAATTTCAAAGCATCTTCCAAAACAAATAATTCACTAGGTGGTAGAGGTCCTCTATGATAGTCCTCATAGTGTCCTTCATGAGATATCCTAATGAATTCATCCCATAATCTAGATGAAAAATAGAATCTCTGGCCATTTATACAACTCCTTACAACATAGCCACTTTCTGAATCAAACAAAAATTGTACAAAGTGATAAAATTGTGTTTCTAGCTTCGGGTAGATAGGTGTATCTTCCTTTAAAACCCATTCTAACCATCCTATATCTTTTAATACATTCAAAACCAGAGACTTACTCAACATAAGCCACTTAGGACTTATCACTTTCTCATGTACTACAGTTTGGTTCACTAGATTTGGATTCAGAGGACCCTCAGGATCTAAATTAGGCGTGATTTTCTTCTTCATTGAACTGTGTTTCTCAGGACTCAAAAAAGAACAGAATTTCATCCTGGGCATTCACCAAAGGTTATAGAGAGAGAAGGGTTGAAAGGTTGAGGAAGGGTTACAGTTTTAGAGAATTAAAGGGTGATTGAGTAAATAATGGGTGAAACTTCCTTTTATTTTATCATTTAGGAATACCAAACGTCGAAAAAGAAGAAGCACATGAAAGAAATAAGTAATTACTGTGATACGGGTTCTAATTTATAAATAAAATAACGAGAAATTTTTACACATAGATAGTAACAATTGTTTTACGGTGAGATAGTAAAATAATTAAAGAAAAAATGATTTCTAAATCATGAGACCGTGTTATTAGATATTTTAAGTGTCAAACAGTAACCAATAAAAACTAACTGTGAGACCGCAAACATGACACATTGAGATATAAAATAGTAATATATAAAACCGTGAGTCATAAAACAATAAAAAAATTACTTAATGTTTATCATGCCTAGTTCATGTATGATGTAGTATATTCTTTCAGAATTTAATGGTATGGTGAATATATCCGCAAGACGATATTCAGTTCCAATGAACTTAATAGTGATATCAACTTTTTGATAATGATCTCTCAAAAAGTGATGTCTTACATCAATATTCTTTGTCCTAGAGTGTGAAACATGATTTTTCGCGATATTAATAGCACTTGTGTTATCACAGTTTACAGGTACATTCCTGAATTGATATCCATAATCATGTAATGTGTGTTTCATCCAAAAAATTTGTGCACAACAGCTATGAGCAGCTATGTATTCAGCTTATACAGTAGATAATGAAACATAATTTTGTTTCTTTCTACACCATGATACTAGTGACTTGCCTAAAAGAAGACATGTTCCCGAGGTTATTTTTCTATCTAAATTACTGCCACTCAAGTCAGCATCAGAATAAATAAATAAATAAAATTATTTTTCTCTAGGATAGAACTGTCCTAGATTGGGTGTATGCTTGAGGTATTTGAAAATTCTCTTTACAACATTTAGATGATATTCCTTATGATTTTCTTGAAAATGATCACACATACACATACTAAACATAATGTTATGTCGATTAGCAGTTAAGTAGAGTAAAATTCCAATCATTCCTCTATAAGTGGTTTGATGAACAGATTTTCCATCTTCATCAAGATCTAACTTACAAGTGGTACTCATTGTAGTGTCACTAATTTTAATTCTATCCAATACAAAACATTTTAGAAGATATTTGGTAGATATAATTTGATTTAAAATAATACAATCATTATTTTGAATGATTTGACATTCGAGAAAGAATTTTATTTCACCCATTAAACTCATTTAAAATTCATTTTTCATTATTTTATAAAAATAAATACATAATTAACTTCTTCAACATCCAAATATAATTTCATCTACATAGATTTGAAAAACAAATTCATCATTAGAAATTCTTATTATATGATGGGTAGGATGAGTTATACTTTTTGTAAAACCTTTGGAAATAAGAACAGAACTTAGCCTATCATACCAGGCTCTTGAAGATTGTTTTAAACCATATAAATCTTTTGATAATTTATAAATATGATTTGGAAAATAAGTATTTTTAAAACATGGAGGTTTTTCAACAAAGACATCCTCAGCAACATACCAATTTAAGAATGAACTCTTAACATCCATTTGATATAGTTTGAAATTCAGATGTGTAGCATAAGCAATAACAATTATGATGGCTTCAAGCCTAGCTACTGGTGCACAGGTTTCTTAATAGTAAATCCCTTATTCTTGACTATAGCCTTGTGAAACCAATCTTGCCTTGTTTCTAACTATGTTACCATCTTCATCTACCTTATTTCGAAACACCCATTTAGTGCCTATGTTGAATGTGTCATAGGGTATTTGTAACAGTTTCCAAAAATCATTCCTTTCTAACTGATTAAGTTCTTCTTGCATAGCCATCACCCAAAATTCATCATTGATTGCATCACTAATGTTTTTAGGTTCAAGATGGGAAAGGAAGATGTGATGATAAACTATATTACTAAGATAAGATCTAGTTTGAGTTCCTTTGTCTAGGTCTCCTACAACAATATCTAAGGGATGGTTCTTAAGAGTTCTTATAGCACTAGATAAGGAAGGACTAGAGATTTTAGGTTCATCAACGAGTTTGGGATCATTGTGACTTTAGCATTAAGAATTTACAGAACTGGAAGTTTTCACAGATTCTTTAACATAATGGTTTGAGGATTTTGAATTAATGTTCATATTTGATACATCATCCTCCATGTTTTCTATAATGGTTTTAGGCTCATGTGGATCTGTTTCATCAAATTTGACATGGACAGATTCTTCCACACAATTAGTTTTTCAATTAAACCCTCTATAGTCTTTACTTGAAATGGAATATCCTAAAAATATGCCTTCATCACTCTTGGATGAAAATTTTTCCAGATTTTCCCTAGTATTAAGGATATAGAATTTGCAACCAAAAACATTAAAGTAGTTAACTTTGGTTTTTCGATTGTTCCATAGCTCATAAGGAGTCTTTTTAAGAATATTTCTGATCAACAGTCAATTGATTATGTAGTAATATGTATTTAAAGCTTTTTCCCAAAAATAAATAGGTAGATCGTATTCACTAAGAATTGTTCTAACAATCTCTTAAAGGTTTCTATTTCTTCTTTCTAAAACTCCATTTTGTTGTCGGGTTCTAGGGGTAGAGAAATTATGACTATATCCATTTTTCAAGCAGAAGAATTCTAACGGTTGATTTTCAAACTCACGACCATGATCACTTCGTAAAGATTTATTCCTATGTCTAGTAAGATTTTTTACAGACTTGGAATATTTAGTAAAATAAGAGCATGCTTCGCTTTTGTGAGCTAGAAAGATGGTCCAAGTATATCTAGAAAATTCATCTACAAGAACATAAACACAGTTCCTTCTCTTTAAACTAGAAACTCTTGACGGTCCAATCAAATCTATGTGAACTAGTTCTAGAGGTTAAGAAGTTGACAGTTTTTTCTTTGGCTAGGATGAAATTTTGTGTTGTTTTCCCTTTTGATAGGGATTACACAATTTATCATTTGGAAACTCATGTTTGGGTAGGACATTGACTAGATGATTTCTAGTTAAATTTATAAGGGAGTGAATATTACAGTGCCCTAGTCTCTTATGCCATAGCCAAGACTCTTTATGAAATACACTTAAGTATGAGGCATTTTTTGAAACTAACGAATCTAAGTTAACAGAATAAACATTTTCATTTCTTAGTGCAGAAAAAACTAATTCTTTTTTATAATTAAAGACATTGCAAGAATCATTTCATATTTAACATGAAATCCATCATCACATAATTGTTAGATACTATGTAGATTATATTGCAATCCATCAACAAACATCACTTTAGAAATCAAAACTGATTTAGTGTTACAGATTTGTCCAAGGATAATAATATTTCCTTTGGAATTGTCACTAAATGTGACATATCCTCCATATATTTTTATTATTTTATTGAGGCATGAGTAGTATCCTATCATGTGTCTTGAACACATGATTTCCAATTACCATTAACTTTTATATGTACTCTTTAGGTAACTTTCCAACAAGATGATCTAGCAAAAACAGATTTTGTTACCCATACTTGGTTGGGTCTAGTAACATTAGTGAAAAGTGATTTATGGAACCATATCTACCTCATAGGTTTCAAATAAGCATTGCGTAATGTATTCTAAAAATAAACATTATTTGGTATAGAAAAACATAAAACCGTAGAAAGTGTATCATAACTTTAACTAGTTGGTTTGTGTCCAGAACTCGGAGTAAAACTATATGTCCTATATTTTGAAACAAGGTTTGTTCTACCAAGATTTCTTTTTCCATGTTGATAACCAATGCCATTGTTGTATTTATGGAAAATTTGTTTACCTAGAATTCGAGTTAGAGTATTTTTACCTTTGGTAAACTTTTCTTAAGTCATTCATCAATTGTTCATTAGACATTTTTAATTCATTGTTTTCTTTAAGCAGTTGAGCATTTTTATACTTTTCAGTTCTGAGTTTAGATTTAACAGTCATAGTAAGAGCATACTGTTTCTTCATAGATTTATATTTGTCTTTTAGTTCATTGCATGTTTCTTCAAGCATGTTGAGGTATTAAAACGTTTCTTCATTAGTCATATTTTCATATTCACTCTCTTCTCAAGAATAGTATGAATTATGTACAGAGTCCAGTGATACCTTAGATATGTTTGTCATAAAACACATATTGGATTTCTTAGCCTGTTCATTAAGTGATGTTTCTGAATCACTTGAACTATCCTCAGAAGAATATCATTTTTCTTTCATTTCCTTTTTATACTTCTTGTCCTTTTCCTCATATCTCTTTTCATACTTGATCTTTGGATAGTCATCTTTGATATGTCCTTTGCGCTTACATTCATTGCAGACAATCTCATCAGTATTGTCCCTTCTTTTCCAATCCTTCTTACAACTTCCTTTTTGGTAATATCTTCCCTTAAGGTTAGGCTTTCTGAAAAAGTTCTTCTTTTTATAACATATTTTAAATCTTCTAGCTAATTGAGCCATATCCTCATCACTGTCAGGTGATGACTGCTCCCTAATGGAACTTTCTACAGAAGCTTCCAATTTCCCTTTATCTTTGTGTTTAGAGGTGGTGGTCATGAATGCCCCAGATTTCATTTATGGTTTATCCTCCTCTTCCTTGTTCACTTTAATATCTTCTTCATACATCATCAGTTTACCCATGAGTTCTTTTACATTTATCTTGATGATATCGCATGATTCTCTAATATAGAGAGGGGTTCCCCTATATCAGTCAGGTAAACATATGATAATTCTCATGATTTTCTCCTTAGTAGTGACTTCTCTTCCAAGAGAAATCATTGTGTTGAAAATATCATTGAACCTAAGATACATGTTAGAGACAGGCTCATCATGTTCCATTTTAAAGTTATCATATTTAATAGTATAATTATTAAGTCTCATTTCAATCACACTAGATGTTCCTTCATGTGAAACATACAAGGTATCCTGAATTTCATGGGTAGTTTTACAAGAAGAAATTATATTGGATTCATCATATCCTAAAGAGAAATATAAATCATTTATAGCAATTCAATTGTTATTATAAACAGTTTTGGAAGGTTTATACCAAGTTATTTTATCAGCTATATGAATCTTTTATTCATATATAACGGAAGACCAAATTTTAAAACCCCTACTTTCTAAATGCATTTTCATTTTAATTTTCCATTGACCATAGTTGGTTCCATTAATGATTGGTGGTATGTTGGTTACAGAAAAATCCAATCTATTATCCATAATAATGAAATTATTTGAAAGAGCTAGAAATTCATAATTAACAGAAATTTACAGATTTTAAAGTATAACTACAATCACAATTGAATAAGGATAAACAAAGTCTTTAATAAACACCCTATGATACCAAATGTTTTTCGAGGTAGATTACTCAAGAGGGGGCGTGTGAATTGAGTATCTATAAAAATTTTATAGTTTAAAATTATTCATAAAATGGTTTCCCCAATAAGGTAAAAAACTGCCCAATTAATAAAGGTTATACTGTTATGAAAGTTTGACTATTTAAATAACTTCTTAGAAGATTGATTAATTCTCAATAATATCAATATCAGTTATTAAGATTACATTAGAAGTTATTCTACTAAGGAAAAACAATTATAACTTCTTTTCAAGGTTAACTATCACAGAGAATTTAATGATTTCTGAATTATATTATAAAGCAGTAAAACAACAAAGACTAAATTAAGTAGCACAGATAAAAAACAAGTGGTCCAATCTCAAGACGATACCTAATCCACTCCACTTGGTAATCACCCTCCACCAAGAAGTTTATATAAATAATATTGATCTACACACAGGATCTAGGTTAACAACAGTTCAAAGGACTTTCCAGGTCACTTGAACTCTCCCACAGTTCTTTGTGGATACAAACTACCAGGCCAAACAGGGACCTATTTCAGAATTATCTGTGGGTATACAAGTGTAAAAAGATGTTCAAGAAAGGATATTTTGTATCCTTCAGTTTAAAGAAGGAGACAGAGTGTGTTGTTATAAAGATACTCACACTGTTCAAAAGCTAATAAAATGATACACAACAGATCATAAATATTTAAATAAGTTTAGAAGTGCTCTGGATTTTAGTCGTTGCAGCTCTGGACTTCTGAGATGAAGGAGATTCAGAAATCAAGTCCTCCAATGGAAAATAGAGTGTTGCTAGTCAGACAGATCCATCTTGTGTTCTTCGTGATGTTTGATAGTGCGAATATCTTCTCGATTATGGGATTCAAGTATGCTTCATGTGTTCTTCAGCAGTGTCGATTTTCATGTGACAATTATTTTTTAAAAAATCCTCTGAGTGTGTTCTTCGTTATCGTCCTTTCGTCGTTTGTCACACATTCATCAGTATCTTGTTTCTGAGCTGCACTACTCTTTTATCTTGGAGTACATGTGTTGGATCCAATAGGTTGTATGTAGTCTGTACCTCGTACCTCGTACTGTCAGGTGACATGTCTATAAAGAAAAATTAATTATGCTAGTGCATTTAAAAACCTCCAATATGACCGTTAGAGAGTAAATTGAAAAATGAAAAAATAGATTATGAAATGATGTCACAGTATGTCATGGAAACGCTGTCTCCTTCAAACGGTGTCTAGATTGATCATGGTGTCTTGTTCACCGTGTCTAGATTGTGGTGTCTCGTTCACGGTGTCTGGATTGTGGTGTCTCATTCATGGTGTCTTGTTCACAGTGTCTCATGGTTCATGGTGTCTCGTGGTTCACAATGTCTCATGGTTCACGGTGTCTCCTGGTTTATGGTGTCTCGTGGTTCACGATATCTCATTGTTCACAGTGTCTCATGGTTCACGGTGCCACGTGGTTCACGGTGTCTCCTTACTCTGCTAGAAACACATAACGGTGGCAAACTCACGGTGTCACAGACTTAGCCAAATATCTGTAATCAGACTTAAGAATAGATATTCATAGAATGGGTTAGACATAATCATTTGTCAAGGAAAATATAAAGTAAATCAAAATATAGTGTACAGTAACCAAACTGAGTGTATATGAACTTAATAGATTTGGATAGCCTTTAATAAACAATAGTATATTTGATATGAGATAGATTACATATACATAACATGGTTTATATACTGAATAGGATTTTGGATCATTAAAACATGATTAATACATGAGGAGCCCAACAATATCATGTCCCAAATACTATGTCGGCAGGTTGTCTTTTGTGATGGGTCATGTCGCAAAAGACTTTTTAACCACTACCCCTAATTAATAGGGTCGGTGGACATTTATGACGACACTCGTCGCAAATAATCTTATCACAACTAATCAAACCTATATATACCCCACCTGTTTTTATCATTGCACTCAATTCTCTACTCCTCTCACTAGTGGATAATATTCTTTTAAAATTTTTCATATTTTACAACTTTAATTTGGGGCATTATTAGCTGCAATTAAGTTAAATTAGAATTAGATAGTTTTATTTCTCATTGGTTATATTTATTTTACAAATAATTATGTGTGATTAGTATGAAATAGTATTAATTAATAGTTATTATATTAATTATTAGTAATCAATGATAATTAGAAATAAATTGTAATAATTAGTATTAAATTATAATAATCTATATTAAATTTTAATAATTAATATTGAATTCTAATAATTAGTAATAAATTTTAATAATTAGTAATAAATTTTACTAATTAGTAATAAATTGTAAAAATTAGAAATAAATTTTAATAATTAGTAACAAATTGTAATAAGTTGTAGTAAATTACAATAAATGGTAATAAATCATAATAATTAGTAATATTTATTAATAAATTCATATAATTTGTAATAAATTCTAATAATTAGTACTAAATTGAAATAATTAGTAAAAAATTGCATCAACTAGTAACAAATTGCAACAATTAGTAATAATTAATAATAAATTCTAATAAGTAGTAATAAATTCAAATAAATTGTAATAAATTCTAATAATTAGTAAAAAATTGTAATAATTAGTAATAAATTCGAATAATTAGTAAAGGATTGTAATAATTAGTAATAAATTGAAATAATTTGTAATAAATTGCAACAATTTTAATAAATAGTATTAAATTCAAATAATTAGTAACAAATTCTTATAATTACTAACAAATTGGAATAATTAGTAACAAATTCTAATAATTAGTAATAAATTGTAATAATGAGTAACAAATTGTAATAATTAGTAAAAAATTCTATTAATTAGTAATAAATTGTAATAATCAGTAATTAATTCTAATAATTAGAAATAAATTGTAATAATTAAAAATAAATTCTAATAATGAGAAATAAATAGTAATAAATTCTAATATTTAGTAATAATTAGTAATAAATTGAAACAATTAGTAATAATAAGTAACAAATTCTAGTAATTTGTTATATATTCTAATAACTTGTAATAAATTCCCAAAATTTGTAATAAATTCTAATAATTATTAATAAATTATAATAATTAGTAATAAATTGAAATTATTAGCAATAAATTGTAATAATTTGTAATAAACTGTAATAATTAGTAATAAATTTTAATAATTAGTAATAAATTCTAATAATTAGTAATAATTAGTAATAATTATTAATTAATTATAATAATTACTAATAATTAGTCACAAATTCTAATAATTAGTAGTAAATTATTATAATCAGTAATAAATTATAAAAATTATTAATAATTACTAATAACTTGTTATAATTAGTACTAAATTGTAATAATTAGTAATATATGGTAAGAATTTGTAATAAATTTTAATAAATTCTAATAATTACTAATAAATTCTAATAATTAGTAATAAATTGCAACAATTAGTAATAAATTGCAACAATTAGCAATAAATTTTAAGAATTAGTAATAAATTTCAACAACTAATAATTATTGATAAATTCTAATGATTAGTAATTAATATCCAATAATTAGTAATTAATTTCGAATAATTACTAATAAATACTAATAATTACCAATAATTACCAGTAATTAGCCATAATTAACAATAATTACTAATAATTTGAAATACATAATAATAATTAGAAATAATTAGCAATAATTAGTTACAAATTATAATAATTAATAATAAATTTTAATAATTAGTTATAAATTTTAATAATTAGTAATAAATTGTGATAATTTGTATTAAATTGTAATTATGAGTAATAAATAGTAATAATTAGTAATAAATTGTAATAAGTAGTAAGAAATTTAAATAATTAAATATAGTTGCTAATTATTAGTAATAATTAGTAATAATTATAAATAATTAGTAATAAAATCTAATTATTAGTAATAATTAGAAATAAATTCTAATAATTTGAAATAATTAGTAATAAATCATAATAATTAGAAATAAATTCTATTAATTAGTAATAAATTATAATAATTAATAATAAACTATAATAAATCATAATAAATTGAAATAAATTCTAATAATTAGTAATGATTTTTTTTAATTAGTAATAAATTTCAAAAATTAGTAATAAATTGGAACAGCTAGTAAGAAATTATAAGAATTAGTAATAAATTACAAAAAATTAGTAAAAATTAGTAATAAATTCTAATAATTTGTATTTAATTTATAATAATTAGTAATTAATTTATACAAATACCAATAAGTACTAAAAAATACCAATAATTACCAATAATTACCAATAATTTCCAATAATTGAAATAATTAGAAAAAATTAGAAAAAATTAGAAATAATTAGCAATAATTACTAATAATTAGAAATTTAAATATTAAATATTAGTAATAATTAGTAATAACTAGTAAGAAATTGTAATAAATTGGAACAATTTCTAACAGATTGGTAGCTCCCTTTTACCTAACGCATTATCTCTTTGAAAATTTCTCGCATTAAAATCATTATGAAAAATAAGTCATCATGTATGGATATCTATTTTTCTATGCAATAGAATGGAGAGTAGCATAGTGAGGCATTCCTACTCTCTATTATCGTAAATATAAAAATGGATATGCATACATCAGATAAGATTTTTCATATTGATTTCAGTTGGAGAAAGTTGCAAGGAGATGAGTTGTTTGGAAAAAGAGGCTCTATTCCCAACGGTTCATGTACTTGCAACATTTATCTTGTGAAGTCACTCTGAAAAATATCCTTTGACATATACATATCCAATTTCGTATGCACAACAATGGAGACCAGCACAGTGAGGCCTCCCTGCTCTCCATCCTCGTGAATATAGAAATGGATACTCATATGGAGAAACACATTTTTCATAGTGAGTTCAGTCGGAGACAATGGAGATGAGTCATCAGGAAAGAGTATCGGTGCCAATCCGCCGTTAATTTTGTTGCTTGTAATTAGAAATTATAAGTATAAATTCACTGTAATTAATAATAATTAGTGGTCAATAGTATAAATTATTATATGTGTGTTTAGATTTGTATAAAAGTTTATAAAATAATATAAATAAGTATGAAATAATAGAAATTATTATAATTTGATCGAAAAGGGAATTTAATTGTCTTCTATTTTTTATATATTTCTTTTCTTATATTAAATTATACAGAAAAATTAATTATTTTATATTTTTTAGAGAAATATGGAACACAGAAGTAAAAAAATAATTATTAGATGATCACAATTGGGTAAATTAGTGCATGAATCCAAACAGTTCTGTTTTAAATCATATAAATATTGAGGGTGTTGAAGGTTTCTTATCATTTGCATCATCAAAACTATAATTTGTTCCTGAAGGGACAATTAAGTGTCATTGTAAAAAAAATTCTCTGAGGATGGTTAGTACATTTAACAACATTGTAGTTCATTTATTGCATTTTGGTTTTCAGTCGGATTAAGCTTTTTAGTATCAACATGGTGGACGCAGTTCCAGAAAATATAATAATAATTTTTTCCTGATCTAGAACTGTTTCAAAATTAATTACATTATGTGGAAAGTCTATATTTTCAACAACCTCAAACTCAGGATGATATTAATTTAACTCTTGAGTTGGAACCATCACATTTTTATGATTTGTTGAGGTATTTTGAGGATTCCTTATATCTTGATGGTATGATAAGAAAATTTGAAGTAGTTGATAAATTTATGGATATTAAATCGAATAATGGAATGTAAAATCACTATTTTGATTAGATATTATCTTTGGTAAAAGCACTGTTACCTGAAGGAAATGTGTTTCATATAAATTTCTATTAGAGAAAGAGGATGGTTCGTAATCTGGGTCTTATTTATCAAAAGATTCATGCATATTAAAATTATTACATCTTATATTATTGTGAAAATGATTCATTGTATAAATTCTCCACATATGGAAAATAGATTTATAAATAATCTAAATAAGGGAAGTCTGGATTGATTCCTATAAAACGATTGATATATTTACCACTTACACTTAGATTATAGTGTTGATTTATGTCTCAAAACACTGTAGCATTGATATCATGGAACTAAACAAATATTCCAACAGGTAAAACCTTAAATCATCCCTCTGATAGTGATTCATGGAAAATTTTTGACCAAGTCCATCCATCTTTTTCTTCAGAAGCTCGAAACATGTGATTAGGTTTCTATACTGATGGTTTTTGTCTATTTGGTTCCAACGGTAGTCGGTATTCATGTTGGCCTATCTTTATAACTCTGTAACATTTACTTACTTGGTTGTTGATGAAGGAACAATATATCATTTTTACATTATTAATTCCAAGACATATGAAAGATAATATTGATACTTATTTCAATCTATTGATTGATGAGTTAAATTCAATATGGAGTAATAGTGTTAGTACTTTGGATGCTGCTGGAATAAAATTTTTTTTACTGAAAGCTGGATTGCGGTAGATGATTACCAATTTTATAGCATATGGATTATTATCTATCTAAAGTAAAAAATTTTCCAAAATTATATTCGTACTGTATGAGAGACATAAAATTGTTTGTTCTCATTAATGGTGGAAAACATTTTTTTTTCAACGGTCATAAATGATTCCTTCCAATTGATCATCCTTTTTCAAAGGAACAAATATCTTTTCAGAAAAATAATAATTGAAAGAGATGGAACTCCAACATGGATCTCATGTATAGATTTAAAATAAATCGCCTCTTCGTTACCTCCCACCACATTTGGGCCAATAATAAACCAACATAAAAATGATGGATTTGGGAAAAAATACAATTGGATAAAACAGAGCATTTTTTTGGGATCATTCATGTTGGAATTATTTGTTGGTCTGTCACATGTTGGATGTCATGAATGTTGAGAAGAACTTTTATGATAATTTATTTCATATAGTTTTGGATCCTCCAGTAAGGACAATGATAATGTAAAGGCGTGATTAGATCTTTCTCAAATTTGTAGGCGACCGGAACTTGAACTATTTGAAAATTTCAGATGACAGAAGTTAATAATGATAAATGAAGCTTATACACCCTCCAAAGAGAATAAATTATTAATATTTTATTGGATTTCATATTTGATACTTCCATATGGTTATGCTTCCAATTTGGGCAGTTGTTTCAGAAATGGTCATATTACCATATTAAAAATCCATTAATGTCTTGTTATAATGGAAAGAATTATTTCAATTGGATTAAGAGGTTTTTTCAATTCTATAACTTGGGATACGTTTAAAAAACATAATATATTTTTTCTGAGACATTTGTGTGGAAACAAGTGACTATGATGCATTAAGTAGACTATAAGAAGATGTTATTTTAATTTAATTTAAATAGGAAAAAAAATATTCCCACTAGATTTTTTTGACTCAATGGAACATTTAATATTATATTTTCCACATGAAGAAAAATGTGGAGGTCTAGGAGAGTTCTAATGGATGAACCCATTTTAGAGATGCATGCAGAAATTGATGAAAAAAGTACATAACTAACGATTCATTGAAGGATCAATTGTAGAAAATAATTTTCAAGAGGAAATTTCCTTTTTTCTGCTCTCGTTTCTTCCAATATGAATATCACTCAAAACACAACTGTATGGTCCATAATGAATTAAAATTTGAGGATGAAATGGGAAATAAATTATCAGTTTTCAATCACCTCAAACATAGATTTCGTGGAGTTCATGAACGATGGATTTCAGATAATATACATCACAGAGCACATACATATGTTCTGCTCAACTGTGAAGAAAAAACACCATTTTTAATGTAAGTGATCATATCTCTTATTCAATAATTTTGGTTAAGATAAATTAATCTTGTTTTATTACTAGGTTATATGATAATAATATCAAGAAAAAACTTCAAAAAACTACAATAGATGCTCTTGAAGAATGTTAAAAAAACATTTCCTACTAGTTTCAAAAATTGGGATCATAATTTTTTTGGTTTAACATATAAAATCAATTTATTATATATTATATTGATTAATTTTTTTTTCAAAAATTCAGGTATCTCAACCCGCTAATAAAATTGATAATCCATTACGTGTACTGAGTATCCCACAATAAAAAATGGTTAAATGTAATAATTCATATGTGGTGAGTGGTTTTCTATTTCATACAAGTACATATGGTGAATAAAAAACAATGAATAGTGGTGTTTTAATAAGAGGGTCTCATTATAGAGACACAGATGTTGAATTTTAAAACATTTTGGAAAAAATTATTGAACATTGTTATCTGAGACAACATTACATAATGATGTTTGAATATGAGTTGTTGGATATTGAGAGAGGCTTGCATGTTCATCCAAACCATGGAATGGCTTGTATTAAATATGAATGAATTCTGGAAGTAAATGAACCATTTTTATTGGATCATTGGGAACAAGAAAGTTTATTATTCAAAATATTATGCTTCTTCAAGATAGTTGAGTGATTGGTGGAGAATAATCAAGATTAAATCTCAGGAAAATCAGTTTACTCAAAGTGAATGTGGTTCCAACAAAGGAGAAGGAATTGAAATTTTTTGAGAGACTTCTCCAAATCCATATTTTTCCAGAAGAGACATAAATATCAATGATGAAACACAATAGTTATGGGTTGATGGTGATAATGATGTTAATAATGGTACAAATGTATTTGAAATGACAAGATATAATAAAGAAGAAACTCATATGAAAATTGATTTTTCTGAGGTGAAATATGAAGACATTGACATCATCAGACATGAAGATGAGTATAAATATGAACATTGTGTTTAGTCAATAAGGTTTTACATATTACTTTTCCATTCCTTCTTTCAAGGGGGATATTGTTGAGTCATTAAGGTTTCCTTATGACATTACCATTTCTTCTTGTTTTGAAAATAAAAAACACCTTACCTTAAGGAAAATATTTTTTTACCCTATGTTATACTTATATAAGGAAAAATTCCCTTCCCCAAGGAAATTTTTCCTTACCATATTTTCATCACTCATATCATATTTTTTATTAGTGTAAAATTCAGTTTGAAACCAAAACCTCGGAATCCTATAATTACCAAGATATGAAGAATTCTGTTTTAGGATCCGAATTCTTAGAATTATGGTTATGAACTCTTCTGAGTTCTGACACCGAATTCTGAATCAGAATTCTGGTTACAAACTTCACAGAGTTCTTACTCCAAATTCTGAATCAAAATTCTGGTTACGAACTTCATTGAGATCTTACATCGAATTCTCATGAACTCCAACTCCGAACTTTGAAAGTTCATGTTCTGAACACTTGTGAATCCAGATTCGTAATTTCCTTGAAAATCAGACACCGTAATTCTATTGAATTCATGTTCCGAATTCCTACAAAAGATAATATGAATATCCCTGTACTATAGACTCTGAATTCAATTTTTGGTTAGACTCTGAACTTTCATTTACTTACATTTCGAGTATCAGTTTTTGGTTATGCTTACACTTGTTTAGTTATAAATAGATTTTGTGTTTTCAGTTACTCACTAACTATTGTTTGAGTGACACGTGTACAGGTCCCTCCAAAATTCAAGAAAAAATAGGACCGATGGAGGAGGGAGCCGACTGTTGAAGTCGTGCCAATAAATAGGATCTCATTTTAATGATCTCACAATAACTTTGAGAATTGTTCTTACATGTTGTTGAAGTGATTTATAGAGAGAGAGGCTCTTATAAACTCTTAGGCTTCATGACGAAAGATTCAACATCTTGTTCAAACTTTTCTTCATGCATATTTTCTTTGTGCAACTCCGATTGTTTCTGTGTACAATCTAGTGCTTCTGGGGATATGAAGACAGAGGTGCCGACTACCTTGAAGTTGAGGGATTCCAAGCTGAGGAAGATAGAGGTTCGGACTACCTTATAGTTGAGGGCTTGTGCTGTAAAACTGAGAAATTTCAAGGGAATTTTTTTCTTAAATTATTTGGAATTTTACGAGCCCTCAATTTCTGAAAACACTTGATTCTGAGGCCTGGTGTGCCTAGAATCAATTTCTAAAGTTTAGTTCGGGTACGTTCAGTAAACGTACGTGCGTGTTTTTCTGTCTTCTGAAATGGTGCTCGGAATTGAAATCTGAGGACACCGATGAACTCGTAGTGCCGGTTTTTGCTTAAAGGGTCCTTTACTGCAGTTGTGTTTGGTCAAGAGTAGAAGTTTTATTTTGGGGATTCATACTAAATTAAATAAAATTTTTGTGTACAGAATTTTATTGTTAAGGAGTGGTTATTTCCTCCAATGAGGATTTGGAGGTGGGGGCCACATCCCACATAACCTCCAATTGAGAATAATGTGTGTGTGGCCCACACGAACCCTAACCCTTCAACTCCCCTTGAAACCCATCTCTTAACTTTTGAACTCCCACATTAAGTGGAGCCTTCCCACTTTCCCTTCATAATGTTACCAACTCAAGAATAATTAATTCCTTTATTAATTATTTTGAG
This sequence comes from Viscum album, assembly GCA_963277665.1. Lineage (NCBI taxonomy): Eukaryota > Viridiplantae > Streptophyta > Magnoliopsida > Santalales > Viscaceae > Viscum > Viscum album. The sequence goes on along the minus strand of OY728153.1, from coordinate 1,507,727,327 downwards.
GTGTCATGAATTCATTTGAATTAATTTGAAATGCATGGAAAGATTATAATTTTTGGGGGAAGCCGATTATTATATTTTCCATGGAAAATATTTGTGGGGAGACTTTGGGAGAAAACTCTTAGTGGAACTTCATTCTCTCAAATAAGAACACCATTCTTCAACGAAGAACATCTCCGACGATGAACGCGAAGAACTTATCCAACGACGCTTCCTCTTCGAACGTACCCCGATGTCAACGGAATCGACGTCCGTATTCTGTGATGCCCGACATCTGCGACACCGTCTTCCACGGCTCATCGACATGGAATGTACATTAAATCAAGGTAGATGGATTTTGTATGGTTTTAGTTTATTAAAATTATACCCTCATCATTGATGAATGAAAGTGATCGTCTCTGGCCATTTGATATCGTCTAATGCAGAGGGTGCGGGCCGAAAAAACATGGCCCGATGACGCTCCTAAAATTCTTGTTTATTTTAGAGGTGGCGATCGGAGGCAGTGGCGACCAGAGACGGCAGCGATCGGAAGCGGCGGCCGTGCACCTACCACGTGGAGAAAACCGTGGCACACATTTGCGGGCTGCTCAGACGAACTGAACAGGCCTGCCATAGCCGGTTGGGCTGGTGAACCGCTGCACCCGCAGGTGCCGCACAGAGGAGGTGCGACCTGCACTCGCGGGCCCTTGCTGGAAAAACCGGCTGGCTACAACCATCCGGGCAGGAGAGTGTGGCCCCAGGTGGGCTTTGGACTGTGGGAAGACCGTGTCTCCAGGTGGGCGCTGCGTTGCGGAAGGACATTTGGCCACAAAACATCCGCTCACGCCAGAAAAGCCGCCCGTCTTCGGCCGATCGGGCAGGATAGGCTGCGCCGCTCGGCATCGCCGTTAAAGGACTAGGGGGTTGTGCCCACCCACTCCACTCGGCCAGTTGGCTGAGCCCCGGCCCACCGCGGGTCGGGCCACCCTTACACGGGTCGGGCTACCTACCACTGGGCCAGGCCGCACCCCACCGTGCTGGTCCACGCCCCACCGGGTCGGGCCGTGCCCCACCGGGCTGAGCCGACCCCCCAGCTGGGTCAAACCCGCCGAGCCAGGACGGGCCGACCCGCTAGACCACTAGGATTGATGGTCTGGGCCCGTTTCACTTAAACATAAATAACATCTAGACCACCCACCGATCGACGTGTAGTCTGCGGAAATGGGACCCTCATGACGAAGCCGTCCTTTTGCGATACTATATATGAGTTTTGGATAACTTTGGAAAATGGCCGGGTTTGGAATGAGCGTAATTCCTACCAGGACCCTCGAACGGAAAAGCCAATAACTCTCAGACCGAGCGTCCGATTGTTGTGTCGTCTATCGCACTGGGTTTCTTTTGACGAGGCAGAACTTCTGGATACATAAAATCTGGACTTAGTGATAGTTGATGTATTGAACTTTGACTCGGGGAGAGGAACCTCTAGGAATCATGCGTGCGATGTGCGGGAACCCTAGAGTTGGCTGCGACTGCGATGACTACCGTACTGGAATCCTCCGTGGGTTTGTCGATAGTGACTACTGTACTGGAATCCTCCATGGGTTCGACAATGACGATTACTGTTCTTTTATCCTGATTGGGTCCGACAGAGTAGCTGGTCTTGTATCTTGTGTGGGTCTGACAGCTTAGCTGGTCTAGTATCCTATGTGGGTCTGACAGCTTAGATGAATCAGTGACTACATATGATCATCTATATCACTATACGAAAGATGTATACCTCTGTGAGTTGAGTCATGAATTTCAATCATTGTCATCGATGTGATTAACTTCCTTCCAGTGTGAACTAGGTTGTGCTTGGGCTTGAGAGTTGGAGCCGAAACGTGATTGATAACTTAGGTATATGTACGGGAATATACCTAAGTAGAGTTGGATGATACTTCATGATCATGTCTTTCTTATTTGTTTTGTCCTTCTTGGATTATGGGAGACGTTCAGAGCTCTTGGGGTCCCTACTGAGTATCGTATACTCACCCCTGGACGGGCTATGCCCACACTACATTGTGTTGTATGAAGACGACAGGCAACACTAATCGAGGTAGAGACTTTTAGAGCCGGATGGTACCCAGAGGTGAACCACTTGGCAAGATGTACATGGAGTGGACGGATGGACCTGAGGTGGTGAGGAGGCCATCTGTACCCACCCTTCAGGTGGGATTTCCGGAGGACGACTCAGTGGTTTCTGTTTTACTTTACTACAGTTGTACTAGCTTTTTATTTATACTTTAATTTACAGTTGGGTTTGTATACTGGCCATTTACATTCCAGCACACTCTATTGTATTCAAGTTTTACTTAGTGTTTACTTCTTATTGCGTACTCTGTTGTGTTTGTTTACTTTTATAAAGGATATTCTTTTCCAGCTTAGGGACTTATGCCTTTGGTGCTAGTCGCCAGCCCCTGGCCTATGGAAGGCGGGCTTGGGGTAGTCACAAAACGGGTCCCAAGGATGGGTCGTGACAAATTGGTATAAGAGGAGTTAGTTCTACTACAGAACATAGGACTCTGATCATTCTTTCCTGTGAAGAAATAGTGTTAAGAGTATTGAGTGTGGTTTTCAGTACCAGGGAGTCCAGTGTTGGTGTGGCGACTGACGTATCCATAAACTAGGACCCTGACCTCTGATTTCCAACTCAGTGCACAAAAACACTGTTTTCATGTGTGTTTCTAAAGTTTTTTTGTGATTAATTTTTGTCAGCTCACTAGGTATATTGTTTGACCGTGGCGCACCTGTTTCCTTTCAGGATTACCCCATGAAGGTATCCATCTAGGGTTCCGAGTAACGTACGAGATGATAGCCCACCGAGCGACCAGGCCTCGGTGCAGGGCCCCATCACAACGGAGGCACCAGCGGTACCACTACCCGTTGGTCCACCGATACCACCATCCCCAGCACCAGAGACTGCACGCCGCCTGAGTGCATTGAATGAGTTCCAGCGACAGAGGCTGCTCAGGTTCCGTGGAGAGATGGACCCACAGACAGTTGAGGATTGTCTAGAGGCTGTCGTCAGAGTTTTCATATTGGTAGGGACACTAGATGACCTTATGGTGATCCTTTCCATGAGTCTCCTACACGCTGTAGCTGGTAGATGGTGGAGCCTGATTCTCCATGTACATGATGAGGCATCTTTACTATGTACAGACTTCGAGATTCTCTTTCACTCGGAGTTTGTTCCTTCCACCCTTCGTGTGGTGCGGATTCAAGAGTTACTTCATCTACAGTAGGGAAGCAGGATAGTAGCTCAGTACTCAGCGAGGTTCACCGACCTCTCACCCTACTCCATGGATATAGTGCGGGACCCGTTCTTCCGGGCCCAGACCTTTGAGTAGGGACTCATGCATGAGATCAGGGCTTCGACGATTCCTCTCAGCATCCCGACATAGGCAGGTGTGCTAAAGCGAGCCCTTCCAGTGGGGAGTTTTCTCGCTAAGCAGTCACCAACAGAGAGACCCCCAATAGGGCAACACGTAGCAGAGTCTTATGCAGCCGGCAGTAGTCAGATGTCACATAGATCCAAGAAGACCAGGCCATCAGGTGGGAGATCTCAGGATACAGGTTCGGTTGTGTGGAGCACATGAAACAGATCCAGTTATAAGAGGAGCAGGTAGTGCTATGCATGCGGCGGGCAGGGTCACATGGCTCGGGACTGCCCGACCCACCATGCGGACGAGAAGCAGAAATTAGAGGGACCTCCCAGTCAGAGGAAGAGGTTCGACCATGGTGGTCCACCGAGAGAAGGTGGACGTGGTAGAGGAGCTGGCTGAGCAGTGTGTGGTGGACGACATTTCGAGACTCTACCACCACCACCACCAGGAGGTCCACCACGACCATAGGGAGCTGGCAGACAGAGGTGGGCTCAGCTCCAGGCAGTCGAGGCCTACGATCATGGTGCACCTGAGATGATTCGAGGTACTATCTGTGTCTAACCCACCCTTACTGCAGTACTTATAGACACAGGTGTGAGTAATTATTTTATTGTCTCTTCCCTTATTTGGAGCTCAGTGATTCCAACAGATCCGTTGGGTCGATTCTTATGGATAGATACTCTTACAAGAGTAGACTCGACAATTACAAATTGGTGCCGGTAGTGTGAGCTTTCTCTAGGAGGTGATAGTTTCAGCTGCGATCTTCTTGTAGCGGCGTCGAGGCCTTACGGCGTCATCTTGGGTATAGACTTGTTATCTATAGTCCATGCTCAGATCGACTGTATTAGGTGCAAAGTGCGGTGTGTCCGCACAGATGGGACTAGGTTCTCCTAAACCGGCGAGAAGGGAGCCTTTGCAACACAGGATGGACTTACGCAGGAGAAAGGGAAGCCGATCACACATCAGTTGGATAGTATCATCCTTGGGGCGGTTGATGTGTGGACACCACGTTTTAATGTTGTGGTGAATCAATATGCGGATGTTTTCCCTGACGATGTTCCAGGACTACCTCCTCATAGAGAGGTAGACTTCTATATTGATTTGTACCTCAAGACAACACTGATATCTACAACAGCATATCGGATGGCTCCCGTTGAGCTTCGTGAGCTGCGGGTATAATTGGAGGGCTTGCAGGGGAAGGGATTTATCTGACCTAGGGTTTCACCCTGGGCTTCTCCGATTTTATTCTCCATGAAGGAAGATGGGATCTTGAGACTGTGTGTCGACTACCGTCGCCTGAATCAGGTGACCGTAAAGAACAAGTACCCGGTCCCAAGGATTGAAAACCTCTTTGATCAGCTCAAGGGAGAATGATGGTTCTCGAAGATAGACCTTAGGTCTGGCTATCACTAGATTAGATTTCGAGAAGAGGATGTGAAGAAGACGACCTTTAGGTGTTGGTATGGCCACTAAGATTTCTTGGTTATGCCCATCGGCATAACCAACACAAAAGAAGTGTTCATGAGTCTCATGAACATGATCTTCTAGCCTTACCTCGATCGATTTGTCATAGTTTTCATCAAAGACATACTGATTTACTCAACTTCTAAGGTGGAGCATGCCTACCACTTGCAGTTTGTACTGGATACACTCTGAGAGTACCACCATTAATGTAATCTCTCAATGTGCCAGTTTTGGATTCGAGAGGTTCAATTTCTGGTACACATCATCTCAGAGGCTGGAGTTGCAGTGGATCTAGAGAAGATCAAGGTATTACTTTCTTGGGAGCCACCCAAGAGCGTGACAGAGGTGCGGAGTTTCCTTGGTATGACTGGGTACTATCGGAGGTTTGTAACAGACTTCTCCAGAGTTGCGGCACCACTTTCAGCTTTGACGAAGAAGGGGAAAATCTTAGTGTGGTTAGAGAGATGCCATCAGAGTTTTTAGAAGCTGAGACAGAGGTTGACCAGTGTGCTCATATTGAGGCTACCGGTGGAGGGCATTGGGTATATAGTTAACTGCGATGCATCAGGGACCAGACATGGGTTTGTACTGATGTAGGAGCGAGTAGTGATCACGTATGGTTCATGTCAGTTGAGATAGCACGAGCAGAACTATGCTACCCATGACCTAGAGTTAGAATCAGTGGTCGTCTCCTTGAAGATGTGGCAGAACTATCTGATGGGCGAGCATTTTATAGTCTACTCTGACCACCAGAGTCTCAGGTAAATCTTCTCAAAGAAGGACCTAAACCTAAGACATCATTGATGGCTCGAGTCCCTCCAGGACTATAACTTTGAGATAGTCTATACTCCTAGGAAAGGGAACGTTGTAGCAGATACTCTCACCAGGAGATCAGGCATTCATCTACTAGGAGAGGCGATGAAGCAGCTGGCCGCGTTGCATATATCCTTTGTGGATAGAGATGGAGCATCCTTTCTGCAGTCCCTCATAGTCACTCCTCCCCTACATCAGCGAGTCAGAGAGGCACAGCGTGGGGACGTTGACAGTGAGACGCGACGTGCTCATATATCATCAAGGCATGCACCTGATGGATTTTCTGAATGTGGGGAGCACGTCATCCTCTTCAGAGGATGTACCATTGTATGAGTTGCATTACTGGAGGATGTGTTGAGGGAGTTCCGCACTTCCCCTCTACCGATACATCCAGGAGTGGCGATGATTTATCAGGACCTCAGACGATAGCACTAGTGGTCGGGTATGAAGAAAGCAGTAGCAGAGTTTGTCTCTCGATGCCTCACTTGTCAGCAAGTGAAGGAAGAGCACCAGGTACTAGCAGGCGTAGTACAGCCCTTAGATGTCCCATAGTGGAAGTGCGATGGAATACCCATGGATTTCATGATGGGGCTTCCACGTACATCCAGAGGGCACGACTCTATATGGGTGATCGTTGACCGACTCACCAAGTCAGGCCACTTCATACCGACCAGAGAGCAGGGATAAGTAGAGATCATGGGACGCCTCTACATTCAGGAGATCATATGGCTTCATGGTATGCCATCGACTATCGTCCCCGATCAAGATGCTCATTTCACTTCCTGGCTATGGAAGGGATTACAGGAGGCTTTTGGGACGCAGCTTCTCTTGATCACCGCTTTCCATCCTCAGATGGATGGTCAGATTTAGAGGACCATTCAAACTCTCAAGGACATGCTCCGTGCATGTGTATGACTGACCTTGAAGATCACCTCTGTGATGGACTGATAATGGGGAGTCAGCACTTGTAGGACCAGAGATGGTTTAGGCTATGATGGAGAAGGTGCAGATCATCCAGGAGTTGATGAAGACTGCACATAGCTGGCAGAAGTCCTCTACCAATAGGAGACAGAGACCACGGGAGTTTGAGGATGGTGACCATGTCTTCTTTCATGTCTCACCTAGATGGGGTATATGGATATATGGATGAGGTGGAAAGTTATTTGTGCGCTTCATTGGGATGTTCCAAGCCCTCATCAGAGTAGGTGAGGTGGCTTACCGCCTGGAACTTCCACCTCAGTTGCACCGGGTGCATGACGTCTTCCACATATCTCAGCTGAGAAGATACGTGCATGACCCATCCCATATCATCCACCACGGGGACCTAGACATCGATGAAGGGGAGACATTCACAGAGGTCCTAGTGGAGATCGAGGATTGATTGGAGTGGGTCCTACATAGATGGTTGATTCCTCTGGTGTTCATTCACTGGAAGCACGAGAACCTCCAGGAGAGCACATGAGAGCGGGAGGCTCATATGAGTGCTCAATACCCCCATTTGTTTCCCTAGTGTGTGTTGTAGTTTTACGGGGATGTAAATCCTTGAGGTGGGGGTAATGTAAAGATCGATAAATTTCAGGGAAATATTTTTTCTAAAATTCTTTAGAATTTTACGAGTCCGTAGTTTCTAACAGCACCTGATTCCGAGGCCCGGTGTTCCTAGCTTCATTTTATGAAGTTTAGTTTGGGTATGATCAGTAAACGTACGTGCGGGTTTTTCTATCTTTTGAACAGGTGCACGAAATAAAAATCTGAGGACACCGATGAACTCGTAGTTACGATTTTCTCTTAAGGGGACATTTACTGTAGTTGCGTTTGGTCGAGATTAAATGTTTTGTTTTGGGGATTCATACTAACTTAAATAAAATTGTTGTGTACACAATTTTATTGATAAGAGGTGGTTATTTCCTCCAAATAAGATTTGGAGGTGGGGCACACATCCAACATAACCTCCCATGGGAGGATAATTTGTGTGGGTCCCATACAAACCCTAACCCTTCAACTCCATTTGAAACCCCTCTCTTAAATTTGGAACTCCCACGTTAAGTGGAGCCTTCCCACTTTCCCCTAAAAATGTTTCCATATGAAGAATAATTAATGCCTTTATTAATTATTTTTAGGTATCATGAGTTCATTTGAATTAATTTGAAATGCATGGAAAGATTATAATTTTATGGGGAAGCCTATTATTATATTTTCCTTGGAAAATATTTGTGTGGAGACTTTGGGAAAAAAATCTTGGTGGAACTTCATTCTCTCGACAAAGAACACCGTTCTTCAATGAAGAACATATCTGATGAAGAAAGAGAAGAACTTCTCCAACGACGCTTCCTCTTCGGATGCACCACGACGTCAACGGAATCGATGTCCGTATTCTGCGACGCCCGACTTCCACGACACTATCTTCTGCTGCTCATCGACGTGCAATGTACCTTAAATCAAGGTAGGGGGATTTTGTATGATTTTAGATTATTAAAATTATACTCTTGTCTTTGATGAATGCAAGTGATCGTATATGGCCATTTGATATCGCATTACTCGGAGGGCGCGGGCTGAACAAACACGGACCGACGACCCTCTGAAAATTCTTTTTTATTTTGGCGATGGGGATCGGAGGCGGCGTCGACCGGAGATGGCGGCGATTGGAAGTAGAGGCCGCGCACCAGTTTCTCGGACAAACCAAACCGGTCGGACATAGCCGGCCGTGCCGGTGAACCGTGTCACCCACAGGTGCCGCCCAGAGGAGGTGCAGCCCGCACCTGTAGGCCGCTTGCTGGACAAACCGGTCGGCCGGGCATAAGATCGCGGTGCCAGTTGCGAGTCGGGATACGGGAAGACCGTGGCACCAGTTGGGCACCATGCTGCAGGAGGACAGCTGCCCACACAGCAGGTTGAAGGTTCCGGAAAGGCCGGCCAAATTCGGCCGGCCGGTCAGGAGAGGTGGCTCTGCTGTTACAAGGAACCGGGGGGCCGCGCCCCCTCTCTCCACTTGGCCAGCTGCAAGCTGGGCCGACCTTGCGTGGGCTGGGCCACGCCTCACCGGGCTGGGCCACCCACCATCCGAGTCAGACCCGCCGAGCTAGGATGGGCCGACCCGCCAGCCCACTGGGCTTGAAGGTCCTTGCCCGTTTCACTTAAACATTAATAACTTCTAGACCGCGCGTCCGATCGATGCGCTGTCTGTGGAACTGGGACCCTCGTGATGAAGCGGTCCATTTGAGATATTTTAAGTGAGTTTTGGAAAACATTGGAAAAAGGCCAGGTTTGGAACGAGTGTATTTCTAGCCGAGCTCCTGGGATAGAAAAGCCAATAACTCTCAGATGGGGCGTCCGATTGACGCGTCGTCTGACGCGTTGGGTTTCATTTGACGAGAGAGAACTTCTGGATACATCAACTCAGGTCTTCATGATAGTTGATGTATCGACCTTGGACTTGAGGAGCTGACCCTCCCGAAATCGAGCGTGCTGTGTGCGGGAACCCTAGAGCTGGTTGCGACTGCGACGACTACCGTACTGGAATCCTTCGTGGGTTCGACGATGATGACTACTGTACTGGAATCCTCCTTGGGTTCGACAATGATGAGTACTATTCTTGTATCCTATGTGGGTCCGACAGTTTTGACATTTGTTCTTGTATCCTGAGTGGGTCTGACAGAGTAGCTGGTCTTGTATCCTATGTGGTTCCGACAGCTTAGCCGATCTAGTATCCTATGTGGGTCCGACACCTTAGATGAATCAATGACTACATATGACCATCTCTATCACTATACGAAAGAAGTATACTTGTGTGAGCTAAGTCTTGACTTTCAATCATTATCATTGATGTGATTGACTTCATTCCTATGTAGACTGGGTTGTGCTTGGGCTCGAGAGTTAGAGGTGAACTTTGATTGATAACTTAGGTATATGTGGGGGAATATACCTAAGTGGATTTGGATGATACTTTGTGATCGTGTCTTTCTTATGTCGTTTATCATTCATGGATTCTTGGAGACCTTCAGGGGTCTCGAGGTCCCTACTAAGTATCGTATACTCACCCCTGCACGGGCTATGTCGGCACTACATTGTGTTGGATATAGACGACGGAAAACACTGATCGAGTAGATACTTGTAGAGCCAGACGGTACTCGTAGGTGGACCACTTGGCGAGATGTACACCGAGCGGACGGACGGAACTGAGGTGCTGAGGAGGCCATCTGTACCCACCCTTCAGGTGCGATTCCCAGAGGATGACTTAGTGGTTGTTGTTTTACATTACTGCAGTTGTACGATACATTATATATGGGTTTGTATACTGGTCCATTTACTTTCTATCACACCCTATTGTATTATGTTTTTACTTATTTTTTACTTCCTTTTGCATAATCTGTTTTGTTTGTTTACTTTTATAAATGAAAAGCCTTCCCAGATTAGGGATTTATGCCTTTGGTGCTAGTCGGCATCTCCTGGCCTATGGAAGGCAGGCTTGGGGTAGTCCCAGCATTGTTCCTGAGGATGGGTCAGGACATGCAGGGTTAGAAAGATAGACTTTGATCTTCGTATCGAGTGCTTACCCTGGTGTGGGTAAGACATAATTTCTTGAAAGTATAAATCAAGGGACCTCTATCCAGGGTTGTTGGATACCCTTATCTTTGGGTTAAAAGATTTACTACTTCTTACTTGTTTTATTACAAGTTTTCCGCTGCATTTGTATTGTTGAGTAAAGTATAACTATCTTATTCTTCCTTATAATTGTACTCTGATTTAGTTAGATTCTATATGCTTTAAGGTAGAATCTTAGTTGTTGTACACTTTTGATAAGTTTCATTTCTGGAATCACTTTTCCAGAATCAATCATGTTATTAGAACTTAGAGGTTTTGTGAATTATCTTGTTTAACCTTGTTAAACATAACCATCTTTAAAAGTTCCAAAGGAATTTTTAAAAGAACAATTCACCCCCATCTTATAGTTGAGCATCTCATCTTTACATATTTGATCCTACATTTGGTATGATATTGTATATCATACTCGCATACCAGCTCAACACATTTGAACAAGTAAATACTAGTTATAATCATACATAATATATATCTATATATAATTGTTATTTCCAACTATTTTTTAACTATAGCCATTCCATGTTTCAGATGGAAGAGGATCTGTATCATCTGTTGCAGGAAGTTGATCTATATTTAGATGAGAAGGATGTTAGATTATCTGACCTTTGGATGACTGGCGGTTCATGGGGGACTCACAGGGGGTGACTTCTTGCGCGATTGGTGATTCCTGACCTTATCCCCAAGAGATATCCATGTCTTGGATTCGATCCACACATGTAGAGGTATTTTTACCTATGTGTTTTAGTTAGTATTCAATAATTTTTTTATATAATAATTTTTTTTAATTTTTTTATTTTTCATAGCTTTATGCATATAACTATAAGATTCGGGAGTGCTATATTGTGAAATTATTTTTCGAAAGCATGGGTCTCATTGGGTCAAATTCCCATTGATGTGAAGCACCCTATGTTCGATCATTAGCTAAAACACAAATAAATAATATTTACTTTGAAATTAATTTAATTAATAACTTGATATTATATATTATTTGAAGGATTTATTGTATCCCATCAATGAGAGCATGCATGATGCTATCTGGAAGGCCTGGCAGTGGACTATGTGTCATCATTGCAGTCTGTTTTTTGCAGAATTTTAGAAGGAAAGAAATGGAGAAAGCAAGAGGGACAGAGTTTTATGAATATTTTCTTTCCCACCGACCTGATTACATTTCCCCCCAGTTGTGGGATGGATTATGTTCATACTGCTTGAGTGGTCATTTTTAGAGTACATCATCGATAGGTCGACTAAATAAGGGGAGACTGGAGGTTACACATCGACAGGGTAGTCATACAATCAGTACCCATAGAGAGAATATGGTAAGTACTTATTTTTAAATATTGAGAACATATTTAAATTTAAATGGTTTATTTTATATTCATATATGCATTAGAATATCCTGATATTATGGAGTTCGATGTTTATATGAGGATATACAGTGATCCGACCACTGAAGGGATTAGAGATGTTCACTAGCGTCAAATTGTGGTCAATGTATTTTATTTTTGAGTTTGAAATTTTACTGAAAATAATATTTTACCTATTTTAATTTTAAATTGAAATTGATTGAGTCATATGAGGTCGTGACATCTTAGACACAGACATAGAATCACACTAAGACCGATACTCAAACAAGTGCACACCAGTTTCATGAGACATCATGGATACATGCGACCTAGTACGCCTTTGAGAAAGGAAGAGTTTTTGGTATCAAATCTTGATTGACGCCAGTGGATTATTATGACATCGTTTTGATGTTATTATTCAAATCGAGAGGAGATCATGTAGAGTCATCATCATCTGCTGCATAGTATTAGGATCAGCTGTGAGCTCTGTGTGAGCTTGTAGAGAGTGTACGTACAGAGCAGGAGCAGATGCATCAATGGCAGTAGTAGTAGTAGGAAGATATCCTATGACAGAAGTTATAGTAGAAGAAGTAATAGCAGGAGATACAGAAAAAGATGGGTTGATGGTGGTAGCAGTTGAAGTTAGACCATTTGGAGTACATGTGATGTTTGACTCTTGTAAAAGGGATTTAGTTCCCTCCACCATCTCCTCCAACTCCTCCAGCTCCTCTAAACGACCCTCCCCTTTAATGATCTATTTGTTTTTTATGATAAAACATTTGAATGTAAATTTTCTTTATAATATTAACTATCAACATTTCTATATAGTATGTTTTTTATATAGTTTCCAATATTACATTTTTTTTTATTTATTAAAATTTCATTATTTTATTACATTATTATTTTTTATTAATTATTTATTTTAATTATTTTATTTTAATTATTTTTAATATTTTACACAAATATTTAGGTTTTCATTATTTTATAATTTTTTATTATATTATTAATATTAACATTATTATTTCATTTCAAATATTATTAATAATATTATTATATTATCAATATTATATTAATTGTTATAATAAGAATATTTTTTATTATATTATAATTAATTTTATTTTACTAATATTAATATTTTTATTTCGTTGATATTAATATTATTTTATTATTGATATTATTATTTTTTTCATTTTTTTTCATTTTTTTACACTTTTTGTGACGTGTCACATTTCAAAAAATGGTTTCAAAAACTTGATGGCCTTTTTTCAATGGGTCCAATCGCAAATAGAATTTTCAACAGTCCAATGCGATATTGTAGTTAAAAACCCACAAGGAAGCTATTTTCAATGGATCCCCACCCTGTTGAAAATAGTTTCTTTTTACGATGGGTCGTCTTAAAAAAAATATTTTCGAAGCCCTTTTCTACAATGGGGAATTTGCAACGGGACCCCAACACAAATTCCTCATCACAAATGTGCCAATTTCAAACAGTGTTCCCTTTTCATTGAATTCAGGTGTTCCCTATTAAATCTCATAGAAATTTTCCCTTGGGTCATGAATATTTAGCTTCACATGGACCAAGTCATTGTTCAACATATTCATCAACTTAATCGAGTTGAATTTTCTTATAAATATTGATAGGTCCACATTATGATCCTAAAACCCAAGGTTCATCTCATCATCCTCTACAGGATTCAATCATATTTTTAGTAAGTACCCTTTTTCATGATTGACTTTAGGTTGAGTTAAATTTGTTCTGAGGTGACAATTTTGGGCACCCACATGTTTTAATGATCCACAGGAAGAGCCTTATAAGACTAGAATATTTTTATCAATTTATTAAATGTTCCAAAGTAAACAACATAGGTAAAAAATGTAACAACATATAAATGGAAAAGGGACTAGGGGAATCATGGTGGTCTAAAGTAAGGGGGCCTTCTATAACCATATTAATACACATGGGTGGAAGGATTATGATGTTAGGAGAAATAATACGAGGATTAATTTGGTCGAATCATGCAGTAAGAAAATATGTAACCCTATTACCTTATATCCATGTGTGTTTTAAGATCAAACTATTAGGTATACAGCTTAGACACCTTAGAATATAGTAAATGAGGTACCATGGGGTTTTATTCTTACCTTTCATGGATATATGAATCACTTTTGATTCTGTTTCAATGGTAGTCATTGAGATTTTGTGGTCAAGGAATGTCTCTAACCCGTTAATAAAATAATTGGCCTCAGACAAGATATAATTCCAATTACCATATAATCAACTAATAACCATGATGACTAATCTTGTATGATCTGGGATAGTGCCCCCTCCTAGAATAAGGCTAATACCGCATGAACCATCTACATTAAGATTGGGAATACACTCTTGAGGATTCCAACAGACCCGTCTACTTTGTTTGGGGGGAATAGAGGGAGGAAGGGGATTTATACTACACGAAATGACCCTCCAATTTTTTTTTTTCACACCGCTTCACTAGAAGGACCAGCTCCACCACAAGGATCCTAGACTAGACCAACATGGCTGAGGTTGTGTTACATTTTCATTCAATATGAACCATGTTTCTAGCATCCAAGATACACAGATATCCCCAGTCCAGCATTGTATCCCTCACCATAATCTTCTCCAAGTTCATTTCTAAATCATGTAAGAAGTTCTTGGGAAAATACACACAATCAATGGGTTTTCTTTCAAGCCCAAATATATAATTGGTACCACTCCAAATAGTAGTAACCCAATCTATTTCAGTGAATAGATGATCCACCGTTTCTAAATTGGTGCCCCGACAGCACCAATGTTTCGATGTAATATTGAAACCATTTTTTCTAATAACATTCTTCGTGGAAATAATATGATTTTGGATTCTCTATAATTTGAAACTTTATTTGATGCAAATTTCCTTAAACAAAAACTCACCACGACATCATGTATTATATTGGTGGGATGGAGAAACCCCCTATAATCATTTTAAGAGAACATACCCGAAGTGGAATTTATAAATACGAAATTATCCTTTTTTGATTAGATCTCAATGTGATCAGAGACCTCACATTAATGTTGATAGAGAATGGCCTGCCGAAAAGAGGGGTGTTTCCATGCATAAAAACTGAGTCATATAGCATAGTACATATTGATAATCCATGGTGGGAACTAGGCTAATTAGGGAAGCCTAAACAGATCTCCTTATGGACCAAACCCATTGTGTATTCTTCTTGATAATTGGGACGTGGTTACGAGGAATATTATTTAAACTAAAGAAATTTCCCATAAAAGCATCACATTCAGTTTCATACTTCCCAAAGAGAATTTTCCCAAAATGAGTGACCTTAAATGACCTCACACACAAGTTAGTCCTAGAGGTAATGCATTTTACCTTTCACAGTGTGAAGATTGATCCCACTATCCACCAATGTGTTTGTGAATATTTCACGAATCCCATCGACACATTACCTTACCATGTGAGTCCAAAGTGAAGATGGAATGTATCCTCTAAATATTCCAAAATATATTTTTATTCACCTTAAGGACCAATAAAATATTCATTAGGATAAAGGTCATGAAACATTTGACTAGTGGGATCCTTTAGGAAAAAGACAAGAATTGGTTATTATAATGACCCATACTTTACATACATTGTTATTACTTCAAAATTGAAGCACAGTTATTACAACATATAACAAAACCATGAAAGGATCGTATATGTATAGTGTCTTTAAAAATTGGGAAACATAAACAACTAGTTCATAAAGAAGTTACATTGCCTCCCATTTATTTCATCATATTTAGAGTCCCATTTAGAATATCTTACTTGATACCCTTCTTCCTGACCTGGGGAAAATAAAACATACAACAGGGTGAGATCAAATGCTCTGTAAGGGTAAACAAAAGAAATATTAATCATATCATATTCATAAGAACATAACATTTTGAAAATCTTAACCTGCAAAAGAGATCATAACATTATAACATGGAATAAATCATGTTAGTATAATGTAATACCAATAATAATAACATGAAACTTATTTTCATACATAAATAATCATAAATAATCATTTCTTAGTATTCAAGACTCATTTCCAAGACTATCTTAGCGAACAAAGTCCATTTCTGAACCGAGTTCACTTCTCACTTCAGTCCTGTTTCACTAAACCGGATTAACCTGCCGTTCTAGCCATGTCTATCTAATGAGATATAAATCTTTACCCAATGATTTGGAGGGAGATATAGGTCCCACCCATCTCATAATGATACCATTATTATGTGTTCCACAAGATCATAAATCATACATCATAGAATAACCCATGTAATAAAAATGGGATTCTCAAACATCATGCCATCATATCATAATCCATATAAGATAAAAGGACATCATATAAATATTTCAATCATAACATAACCAAATATATGTTAAAATAGGGATAGAAACAGAACCCCATATTATCTTTGATGAAAAATAATTTTGATAAAACACTTGAACCCCATTCTTGAGGAAAATATCCTTTCTAATTCCAATTTTTTTTCCTTTCTTAAAATGTCATACAATTTTAAACTAAAAAATTTGATTAAAAATAAACATGAAATCATGTAAAGGAAGATTCATGAAAATTATGTTCTAAAAATTCATTTAGGTCGTATAAGTTAAAAAAACAATCTTCTCGTACTTTGGCCGAAAAAGTCAAAAAGTACCTCGTACTAAAAACGTCAAAAGATTCATTTCATATATTTTACTAAAAACTCACCAATGAGTAATATTGGATTTAAAATATTGTAGTACGATAGAAATAATATTACATATTTAGGAAACATCGATTTGGATGATAAATACACCTCAGTAAATACCAAAGTATAAATAATCTCGAATTAAAATGAGATTGTGTGATTTTCCCTTAACTTAGGTCCGATTGGCTTCGTACATATCCAAACCTCCTGTATAATGATTTAAATAATGTCATTGAATTATTACAGAATCATATTCATTGTTATGATATCATATATGGTCATATTCTTATCTTCTTATTAGTAATATTTGATTGCTACTTGTTATTCGGGTGTTCATTGCTTTATGTTCTTATGCATGTCTTGTCGAATAAATTCTTATTATTATTTTTAGGTTATAGAAACCTCATTTACTGAATGTTATTATTGTAACATATATCATATTTATTCATTCAATCCATTTATATAATCATTTTTCAACAAAGATCATGTAGAACGAGTCGCATCACATCGTGGAGACGGTAGGCCGTACATACGCACGAGCGATGATATCATTCCCTTGATCGTGGAATTGTATCGAAGTGTATGTATAATATTTAAGAATAATTATCACTTTATAATAATTATATATAGTTTTTATTACAACCATTATACCCATCCAAGTAAGGTGGTGGTGGAAAACAGATTACACCACGGCGTGGAGATGGTATTCCGTACGTACGCACACGCGGTGATTTAGTTTTCCATAGGATGGATAGAAGGTGAAATAAGGCTGTTTAATATTTATAATAACATATCAGTATATGAGTGATACTGATTTTATTACTTCATAATGAAACAAATAAATAAGAGGAAGTAGAAGAAGAAATAAATTTGAAAGAATCGGTAACAGACATTACCTCTTCTTTGAAGCACCTCTTCTTAATCTCCTCTTAGGGCACTAAAGATGGTCTTTTGAGAGGACCAGGACCTCTAGGATGTTTCTAGGGAAGTGGTGAAGATAAATTGGCATGGTTTGGCTGATCTTGAAGGCTCAAAGTGGTGTGAGGATGAGAAGGAGTAGGTTCCTTTTTATAAGGGATTAGAGGGGCACCTTAGAAAAAACTTAAAGTATTATTTTATTATAATTTAATATTCGGTTTTTAATAGCTGAAAATTAATTTATTTTGAAGATAAGGTGCGGATGGGTCTAAATACTCTCAACCAATAGATTTTAGATAAGTTTAGGTTGCTATTTTAACCTTATCATTTAGATTTAAATCTAAGTTAAATAATTTTACTTTTTCGGTGTCTTCTTGTTTTCTTACACTATATGGTTTATAAACTTACTATAACAAGAAAAAAGAAGACCAAGTTGTTCATTTTTAATATATATAACTTTATCTAAGTCATTTGGCCGAACCTTATATTTTTATGAATAAAATAAAAATCAATAATATAATATTTATTTTAAAAACTATTTTTGTCAATTTTGACACTATTTGGTAATTTCTTTTTGTGAAAATCATAAAAGAATTATTATTTCGAACAATGTTAATTATATCAATACTAACATGTCATATTAACCTATAAAATTAGTGTAATTCATAAATAGTAACAAATTACATTTATTTGGGTATTTATAATATCAATTATGTTAATATTTCACCAATAATGTAATTACTGCATCATCATTGTGTCATAAATAAATTAAATAATTTAATGTCTAAAAATAATAAATAAAATAAATTTATGTATGAAATATTTTTATATTTCTAATGAATATTTATAGTAGATTAAATCTTATGTATAACCCTATATTATAAATGTTTTAGTTATTTGACATTGTTTTTAACTCTTTTAACTCTTCCTTAAATAAAATAATAATATGTGTCCTAATCTAATCCATGTGGACCTAAATGGTCAAATTTTATTCCTAAGGTTGTTCTTGGTCGAATTAAACTTATCAAATTGAATTAGAACATGTGTTAGGTTAATAATAATATCATTTTTACGCTTAATTAACCTATTTACTTTTAACTGTGGTAAATAAAAGTAAAAAGTTACTATTCACCAAAAAAAAATTTTATCTTATTGAACCATATTTTACTACTTGATATTAACCATGTCTCTCGGATTTTCAAAATTTCACTCACAGAAGTGGTAAAATTACTTTTTATGTAAATTTTCAAATTCTCCTATGAGGTGGGTAAAAGACGGTAAAAAGTTCAATAATTTTTTTTATGTATCTATATTATTATAAAATTACCCCAATGAATTACATTTAACTTATATATGTATTATTTATCAAATTTTCCATAAAATTAATTTAAATAAAATAAATATTTATTTTAAAAAGTCGGTTTTTAAATAGTAAACCAGTATTTTCACTATTCATCAAAAATTGATAATTTTCAGAAAAATACAAAAAATTCACCCTAGGCTAATTTAAATATTACGAATCAAAAAATGAAATCCATTTTGAAAAACAAAATTTATAAAATTTCAAAAATTGGGTATTAATATTCATAATGGCTAGTTTATATAATATTTTAATAACCTATCATTGTTTAGTGAAACTCGGTATTGCGTACAACACAAGCTATCGAGGAAGGTTGGTCTTGCGTGTAACGCAAGCCAAGACAGTGTTGTGTTTATTGAAAGATTACATTATACATAAAAACAAAATATTTCTCATAAAATACAGGGTGTTACATTCTACCCCCCTTAAAATTAATTTCGCCATCGAAATTGGTCACTTTGTAACAAACAGATGATGATACCTCTCCCTCATCATATCCTCATGTTCCCATGTAGCTTCTTCTAATTGGTGGTTCCTCCATAAAACATTCACCAAGAGAGTGGTCTTGTTCCGTAGGAATTGTTTGCTATGATCCAGAATCTCTATCGGTTTTTTTTCATAAGAACGATCTTGCTCCAGTGGTACAATTTTCGAGCTAAGTACATGTGAAGGATCATGTATGTACTTTCTCAGGAGAGATACATGGAACACATCATGAACTTGAGAGAGATTCGGTGGAATCGCCAATCGGTATGATACCTTCCTAACACGATCCAGTATTTCAAAAGGAAAAATATACCTAGGGCTCATCTTTCCCTTCTTTCCAAATCTCATTACTCTCTTCCAAGGAGAGATTTGTAGGAACACTTTATCACCCACTTCAAACTCTAGGTCTTTTCTTCAGTTATCAGTATAACTTTTTTGTCGACTCTGAGCTGCTCTTATGTGTTGTTGAATAGATATGACCTTTTCTTCCATCTCATCAACAAGATCAGGTCCTAATAGCTTTCTTTCCTCAAATCCATCCCATTAAGTTGGAGTCCTACATTTCTTTCCATAGAGAGCTTCATAATGAGCCATCTGAATACTGGAGTGGAAGCTATTATTTTAAGAAAATTCCACCTAAGGTAGGTGTTGATCCCAACCACCTTTGAAATACATAGAGCAAGCTCTTTACATATATTCTAGAGTTTGAATTTTTCTCTCAGACTGACCGTCTGTCTGAGGATGATAAGAAGTGCTTAAACTCAACTCTGTATCCAGAGTATGCTGAAGACTTCGCCAAAACATTGAGGTAAACCTCAGATTCCGATCAGATATAATGGAAAGTGTTAATCCATGCAATCTTACCAATTCCTTTACATATATCCTGGAAAGCTGATTAAGAGAGAAATCTTCTCTAATAGAAATGAAGTGTGCCGACTTCGTAAGACGATCAAATATAACCAAGATAACAGTATTGCCTTTGGATGTTTTTGGAAGTCCAGTGACAAAGTCCATAGTGATGTTTTCCCATTTCCATTCTGGTATGGGTAATGGTTGTAACATCCATGTAGACATCTGTCTCTCAGCTTTAACTTGCTGACAAACCAAGCATCGAGAGACATATTCAGCAACATCTCTTTTCATGCTATCCCACTAGAAGTACTCTTTCTGGTCCCTATACATCTTCGTGCTTCCAGGAAGAATAGATAATTAAGAACTATGAGCCTCATCCAGTAGCTCCTTATTTAATTATGGGATGGTAGGAACACAAACATGATTCCTGAACCTTATTATCCCATCACAATCATGGTTGAATTCAGGAACATTTCTCACCTTCTTTTGTAACTCTACATCGTCTTTCTATGCCCCTTTAATCTTCACATGTATAGATGGTTGAACATTCATTTGAGAAAGATAATATTTTTACCCTTCCATTATAATCCCAAGATCCATCCTTTGTAAATCCATAAATATTGGTTCTTTTGTGATCCTCATCATGGATAAGCTAGCATGGTTTTGTCGACTTAATGTGTCTGCCACCTTTTTTTTCTTTCCCAGCGTGGTAATGAATTGATCAGTCGTAATCCTTAATCAGCTCCAACCATCTTCTTTGACGCATATTCAGCTCCTTTTGTGTGAAATATACTTTAAACTTTTATGATCAGTATAAATTTCACACCATTCACCATAAAGATAATGCCTCCAAATCTTTAATGAAACGATTACCGTAGTTAACTCCAAATCATGAGTTGGGTAGTTTTTCTCATGACTTTTCAACTGTGGTGAGGCAAAATCTATCACCATATCATTTTTCATGAGAACACACCCCATTCCCTTCTTGTATGAATCACTATGGATCACAAACCTTTCTCCACTACAAGGCAGTGTGAGCACAGGTGCACTAGATAACCTTCATTTTAACTCTTTGAAATTCACTTCGCACTCCTCTGTCCAAACAAACTTAACTCCTTTTCGAGTCAACTTGGTGAGTGGATTAGATAATCATAAAAAATATTTCAAAAAACATCGGTAATATCCAGCCAAACCAAGAAAACTTCAGATCTTAGTTACTGTTGTTGTTCTCGACCATCTTTCGATAACCACTATTTTTGCTGGATCCACATAAATCCCCTCTTTTGAGATTATATGACCCAAAAATGGATGTTTTTTAAGCCAAAATTCACACTTAGTAAATTTGTCATAAAGCTTATCCTTTCTTAGGGTCTTTGATACAATTCTCAAGTGATCTTCATGTTCTTCCATGCTATTTGAATAGAAAAGAATATCATCTATACAAAACCACAAACTGATCAAGATAGTCTTTAAAGACTATATTCATTAGATCCATGAAGATAGCAGGGGAATTAGTAAGACCAAATGGCATCACTATAAATTCATAGTGTCCATACCTTGTACGGAAATCCGTCTATGGTAAATCCTCCATTTTGATCCTTAATTGATGATACCAAGAATGAAGATCAATCTTGGAAAAGTATTGAGCTCCACGTAGTTGGTCAAATAAGTCATCAATACGTGGTAGAGGATATTTGTTCTTGATAGTGATCTTGTTAAGTTTTCGATAATCAATGTAGAGTCTCATTGATCCATCTTTCTTCTTAACAAATAGAACAGGTGCTCCCCAAGGTCACACACTAGGGAGTATGAATCCCTTATCAAGATTCTATTGGATTTTCTTCTTCAATTCATGAAACTCAATTGGGGCTATTCTATAAGGTGTCTTTGAAATAGGCAAAGCACCCGGTACGAGTTCTATTGAAAAATCAACTTCACAATTTGGTGGAAGACCCTGCAATTCCTCTGGAAAGACATCATCAAACTCCCGTACAATGAGAATATTATTAATCGTGAGTTTCTCTCCAACCATTTGAAATAAATAACCTTCATTTAGTGGAATCAAGACCCCTAAGATGGAATAAATTTCCACTGGAAGGTTAAGTTTATCCTTTCATCGATAGACGATCATAGATTGGTCTAGAATATGAAATGTGACTTCCCTTCTTTGTCAATTGATTTGAACTCTATATAAATAAATCCAATCCATTCCATGAATCACATAAAATTCCACTATAGGAAGGATCACAAGATTTTTAGGAAGCACTTTACCAAAGACTTCAATCAGAGAAGAATTATAAACTTTTGATGTGACTGTTGTGCCATTAGGGGTTATCACAGCAAAATGAACATCTAATTGTTGAGGTAATACGACGATACCATTAAAAAATTCTTCAAAAATAAAAGAGTGGGTGGATCTAGAATCCAATAAAACATTTTCTACTTTAGAGTGGATGGTAAGTGTACCTTTCACCACTTCATTATCGTACTCCACATCGCTGATAGAAATTGCATGTGACTTTCCTTTGTCTTTATCTTTAAGAGTTTGTTGATGTCGATCATCATCATCAACCCTTGGATTAGGGCATTGATTATCATAATTACCCATTTCCATGCACTTGTAACATTGAAGTGTAGGAGTTTCACTATGTGTAGCCTTTTCTTTGTTCGCATCACTAGACATCTTATTCCCATCGTTACGGTATTCAAATGCCCGATGACCTTATTTTCCACATTTGATACATTTACTTGTCCCATTAAGACAACTCCCTCCATGTTTCTTTCCACACTTTGAGCACAAGGGAAAATTCATATTCTTTTCAGTGTGATCTTTAAATTTTCCTTTGAATTCCATTTTCCTCTTCTAATAAAACTCATATCAATAATGGGTTACTCTAATCTCCATATCAACCTTGAGATCACATCGAACGATTTCCTCATAGCTATTGAAGTCCCTTATGGCTAACGCCCTTCGAAGACTAGGGTATAACCACTAATGAATCGATCGATCTTACTCTCAGGTTGGATAATAATTCCAGAAGCGTACCATGCAAGTATTGAAAATTTTTCTTCGTAGGTACCAACAGATTCATCATCCTTTTGTTTCAGTTCAAGAAACTCCTCCTCCATCTTTGTTCGTAGAATACGAGGTAAGTACATATTGAAAAATAAGTTCATGAACTCGTCCCATTAAATGGTCTCAATTTCATCCATTTGCCTCGTATTCTTGATAAGTTTCCACCATTGATTAGCTTCACCTTCCAAACATTATAATGCTAAGACGAATTTGTCATGTTCAGAACATCGAAGAACTGAAAATATCTTTTCAGTAGTACTAATCCATTGTTCAGAAACTAATGGATCAGTAGACCCGCTGAATGAGGGTGGACGCTGCCTCATGAAGGATTCAACAGAATGTTACTCCTTCCTTTTCTCGTTTGGAAGTCCTGCATGATTCATAGCTTGAGAATGTTGTGTGAGCATAGGTAAAAGATTTTTCATTCTATCTCCCATAAGGTTTGGCTGCTCAGGGGGACAATCATTGGATTTCCCGTCGCATTCAGCATTAACACGGTTCCTTTGGGTTCCATACATTTACTAAAACCAATAAGCATAGTGTGAGAAACACTAATCATAAAAGGAAAACCACATAATCAAGAATAATGTTTCCGCTTAAGGTCTTTTCATTAGTTATTCATGGACATTTCTAAAACACTAAGATTGTGTTCTATGCGTAGACTTATCCTTAGAGTTCTTACTATCGCTTTCACATCCTAGTTTCCAAAGGTTGACTATACCTTTCCTCGAATACCAACTATAGCAGTCTGGAATTACTTCTAGTGGACTATAATTGATACCTATCAGGGCACTCCATGGGTAGCCAGACCCCCAGGGCGGGACACACCACCATCCACAGTGGCAGCCATTTCCTCATGATGCCCTTGGGTGGAGAGCCATGCTTCGTCCAACGCTCACATGTGAGAGTTCCCAAGGATCAGATTCATTTTTACCTACTTTGCCTCAGATACCAACTATAATGACCCATAAATTACCTACATTGTTATTACTTCAAAATTGAAGCACACTAATTACAACATATAACAAAACCATGAAAGGACCATATAGGTATAGTGTCTTTAGAAACTAGGAAACATAAACAACTAGTTCATAAAGCAGCTACATTGTCTCCCATTTATTTCATCATATTTAGAGTCCCTTTTATCATATCTTACTTAATACCCTTCTTCCTAACCTCGAGAAAAGAAAACATACAACATGGTGAGCTCAAATGCTCAGTAAGGGTAAACAAAAGAAATATTAATCATATCATATTAATAAGAACATAACATTTTGAAAATATTAACCTGCAAAAGAGATCATAATATCATAACATGTAATAAATCATCGTAGTGAAATTTAATCCCAATAATCATAACATGAAAGATTTTTTCATACAGACATAATCATAGATAATCACTTCTTAGTAGTCAAGACTCATTGTCAAGACTATCTTAGTGGACAATGTCCATTTCTGAACTGAGTTCACTCCTCGTTTCAGTCCTGTTTCACTGAACTGGAATTAGCCATCCATTCCAGCCATATCTATAGCATGAGATATAAATCTTTACCCAATACATTGGAGGGAGATATAGGTCCCAACCATCTCATAATGATACTATTCTTATGTGTTCCACAAGATCATAAATCATACATCATAGCATAACCCATGTAATAAAAATGGGATTCTTAAACATCATGCCATCATAACATAATCCATATAAGATAAAAGGACATCATAAAAATAATTCAATCATAACATTAACAAATCAATGTAAAAATAGGGATAGAAATAGAACCCCATATTATCATAGATGGAAAATAATTTTGATAAAACACTTGAACTCCATTCTTGAGGAAAATATCCTTTCTACTTCAAAAACATTTTTTACTTTCATAAAATGTCATACAATTTTATACTAAAAGAATTTGATTAAAAATAAACATGAAATATTGTAAAGTAAGCTTGATGTAAATAATGTTCTAAAAATCCATTCAGGCTGTATAAGTTAAAAAACAGTCCTCTCGTACTTTTACCGGAAAAGTCAAAAAGTACCTCGTACTAAAAATGACAAAATATTCCTTTTATATATTTTACTAAAAACTAACTAACGAGTAATATTGGATATAAAAAATTTTATGATGATAAAAATAATATTAAATATTGATAAAACATGGATGTTGATGATAAATACACCCCAGTAAATACCAAAGTATAAACAATCTCGGATAAAAATGAGATTGTGATATTTTCCCTTACCTTAGGTCCTATTTGCTTCGTACGTATCCTGGTATCCTATATAATTATTTAAATAATGTAATTGACTTATTAAATATTCATATTCATTGTTATGGTATCATATATGGTCATATTCTTATCTTCTTATTAGTAATATTTGATTTCTACTTGTTATTCGGGTGTTCCTTGCTTTATGTTCTTATGCATGTCTTGTCGAATAAATTCTTATTCTTCTTTTTAGGTTATAGATACCTCATTTACAGAATGGTATTAGTGTAACATATATCATATTTATTCATTCAATCCATTTATATAATCATTATTCAACGAAGATCATGTAGAACAAATCGCATCACATTGTGGAGACGGTAGGCCGTATGTACGCCTGAGCGATGATATAGTTCCCATGATCGTGGAATTGTATTGAAGTTCATTTATACTATTTAAGAATCAATATCACATTACAATAATAATATATAGTTATTATTTACACCATTATACCCATCCAAGTATGGTGGTGGTGGAAAACAGATTACACCACGGCGTGGAGATGGTATTCTGTACGTACGCATGCACGGTGATTTCGTTTTTCGTCGGATGGATAGAAGGTGAAATAGGGTTGTTTAATATTTAAACATATCAGTATATTATTGATACTAATGTTATTACTTCATAATGAAACAACTATGGAATAGTAAGTCGAAGAAGAAATAAATTTGAAAGAATCGGTAACAGACATTAGATCTTCTTTGAAGCGCCTCTTCTTAATCACATCTTAGGGCACTGAAGATGTTCTTTTAAGAAGACTAGGACCTCTAAGATGTTTCTAGGGAAGTTTATAAGATACATTGGCAGGGTTTGGATGAGCTTGAAGGCTCAAAGGTGTGTGAGGAGGAGAGGGAGGAGGTGCCCTTTTATAATGGAGGAGAGGGGCACCTTAGGAGAAACTTAAAATATTATTTTATTATAAAATTATATTCAGTTTTTAATAGCTCCAAATTGATTTATTTTGAATCTAAGGTTGGGATGGGTCGAAAACCTAACTACCAATAGATTTTATACAGGTTTAGGTTGTTATTTTAACATTATTATTTAGATTTAACTCTACGTTAAATAATTTTTACTTTTACCGTGTCTTCTTGTTTTCTTACACTATATGGTTAATAGACTTACTATAACAAGACAAACGAACCCAAAGTTGTTCATTATTAATATATATAACCTCATCTAAGTTGTTTCGCCAAAAATTAGATTTTTAGGAATAAAATAACAATTAATAGTATAATATTTGTTTTAAAAACTATTTTATGTAAAGACCCGTAAATTTCAGGGAATTATTTTTTCTTAATTTTCTTTGGAATTTTATAAGAACGCGGTTTCTAACGGAACCTGATTCCGAGGCCCGGTGTGCCCGGAATCATTTTATGAAGTTTGGCTCGGGTACGTTCAGTGAACGAATGAGCGGGTTTTTCTAACTTTTGAACCGGTGCTCGGAATCAAATTTCGAGGGCACCGATGGAATCGCAGCGCCGATATTTTCTTAGAAACACATCTTCCGGAGTTGTGTTTGCTCGAGAATGGTTTTTAATTTTTTGGGGTTAAGTTAAGAAATAAAATAAAGTGGTGCGACAAATTTATTTTTATTTCACTTAAAAGCCACTTAAAGCTTCTTAAGCTGAGTTAAAGCGGATAGGGTGAAATTCAAAATATCCTACCCTCTTGGTATGATATTTGTGATGTGGGGCCCGCACGAGCCCCACAGTTTCTTTTCCACTATGTAACGCACCCACGGAAACCCTTTTTAATGATAGTCAACTGACGCATTTTCTAACCTCTTAAACGCTCCTATTAATTGGGCGGTTTATTCGTTGAAATTAATTATATGAATTAATGGGTCGTTACTTAGTTTGTTTTTCTTTTGTTGGCATGTTAATAAAATAAGGCCAAAGCTTGTCTTCTTGAGGATTGTTCATTGAGAGGATTTGACAGATATCTTAAGTCCTTCATCCTCCTTCAGGAAGAACGCGAAGAAAGCGATGAACGTGAAGAACGCCGACCTCCGACGAAGGGTGATGAAGAACGCCAGACCCTCGGAGATCGACGCGATGCAACGCCGACGCTTCTTCCGTGACGATCCATCCCCCGCGACATTCTTCGATCAGAATCTTGAGGTAGGGGATTGTAGTCTTTTTAATTCTTTGTAGATTATAACATCAACATGGATTTAATTGTTATAATTAAATCCGTGTGTTTTCTCTAAACCTCGGAGATCGACGACGCGACGCCCTTCTGCGACGACGCGACGCCCTTCCGCGACGCGAAATTCCTCTTCTTCCGCGACGGTCAATTCCGCGAAGAACTCTCGTCCGACGACAACTATGAGGTAGGGGTCATTTTGAAAATATTAATACCATGTTTGTTTTCCTCCAAGGCAAGAATGTGGACCAACCAATTAACTAGTTGGTCTGCGGATTATTATTGCGGGTCGAGGTTTATCAATTGTTGGGAATTTGGTGTTGTTTTAAACCACTAACGCGGTGGGTACGGACCAATGAACAAGTTCGAACCCACCGCCCTTTTGTTCTTGGTATGCGGAATGGCGGATGACGACAAAACGGGCCGCAGAGACAATTTGTTGATTCTGTAGTGAAGAACGGGACCCGGGATGAGGTATGGCGCAAACAGAAATGAAATCGGACCACAGGAGCAACTCCGGTGGCCCGCGGAATGCACCGGCGGCGGCGGCCAACAGACCCGCGACCGCGCGGGTCCGGCGAGACACGGGACGTGGCCCTTCCACGTCTACTGACCAAGGGCGGCCCCACGCGGGGCCGCGGTGTTCTCACGCGGGGGCAGCTCACCCCCTGTGCCGCTCGGCCGTAACGGGCCGAGCCGACCCCGGCGGTCGGGCCGCGCCCGCGCCGGCCGGGCCGAATCGCACCGAGGCCGGGCCGGGCCACCCCGGCCGGGTCGGACCCGGACCCGGGTCGGGTCGACCCGGTTCGGGCTGACCCAGGGGGCGTTGGGTCGGGTCGGTCCGGGCCCAGACCCCCCGTTCCCAGACCTTTTCGGTCTTTTGCTCATAACTTGAGCTACGGGCCTCCCAACGACACACCATCATAATCGATGCGATCCTTGGATCGAGACGGTCATTTCGGTATATCACACCCAAGGTTTCGGAATACTTTGGGTTCGACCGGGTTGGTTCGTACACGAAACCAACCGGGCCCTCGGAGCGGAAACGCTCATATCTTGAGCTTGGGACGTCCGATTGGCGTGCCGTCGACTTTGTTGGATTCCTCTAAGTGAGACGGATCTTTTGGCTTACTCCGCCCATGGTTTGGACGCAGGTGGAGTACGGTCTGGTTGGTTTTTCTTTAAAAACCAACCGGGCCCCTGGAATGAAAAAGCCAATAACTCTCAGACCGAGCATCCGATTGACGCGCCGTCTGCGACGTTGAGTTCCTGTTGACGATATGAAACTTATGGATACATCAACTCTGGACTACGTGTCAGTTGAAGTATCAGCCTCTCGTCTCATGGAGGGGACCCTCCCAAACGAGCTTGCTGTGTGCGGGAATCCTAGAGCTGGCTGCGACTGCTACTGTGACGACGAAGACTGTGCAGAGATTCTCAGTGGATTCGACGGCGACGACTACAACACTCAGCGATCCTTTGTGGGTCAGTGCTACCGATCCTGTGTGGGTCCGATCCCGTGTGGGTCAGCGCTCAGCGGTCCTATATGGGCCAGCGCCTACAAATCCTGTGTGGGTCTTTGCGGGGGTTAGTTACCTATCGATCCTTTGTGGGTCATATCCTTTGTGGGTCATTGCGGGGGTTAGTACCTATCGAACCTTTGTGGGTCCGACGACTTAGATGGATCAGTGATCATATCTATCGTCATTCGAAGAAGTATACCTGTGTGAGATGAATCTTGTTTTGCTTTACTTTGTGGATTGTGTTGTGCTATCCTATGTGGATTTACGTTTTGCTTTCCTGTGTGGACTGGGTTGTTTTTGAGCTCGGATGTTGGAGCCGAGCGATAATTGATGACTTAGGTATATGTATGGGAATATACCTAAGCAGTGTCGGATGTTACTTCGTGATTGTATCTTTCTTTTGTGGATTATCCTTTGTGGATTCTGGGGGACCTACGGGGGTCTCAGGGTCCCTACCGAGTAGCTTATACTCACCCCTACATGGGCTATGCTCGCACTACATTGTGTTGGTTGCAGACGATAGACAGCGCTGATCGGGGTGGAGGCTTGCAGAGCAGGACGGTAACTGGAGGTGGACCACTGGGCGGGACGTACTCGGAGCGGTCGGCTGGACCCGAGGAGCAGTGGAGGCTTTCTGTACCCACCCTTCAGGTGGGAATTTCAGTGGACGGCTCGACGTTGCGGCTTTACATTTCAGTTGTTGTTTTCCCTTTCGAGTTGTACTTTACTTTCCGTTTGGGTTTTTATTCGGGCCCACTTAATTTCTGCACTTACTGTTGTACTCAGCTTTTACTTAGTGTTTACTTCTGCTTGCTTGCTCTGTGGTGTTTTTTTACTTTAGAAAGTCAATGCCTTCCCTTTTTACCGTGATTTACGCCTTGGTTCTCGTCGCTAGCCCCAGGCCTATGGAAGGCGGGTTTGGGGTAGTCACGACACGGGCCACGAGGACGGGTCATGACAAATTGGTGTCAGAGGAATTCGGTTCTACCGCAGACTCTGATCTTTTTCTATGTAAAGAAATAGTGTTTAGAGTATTGGGTGTGGTTATCAGTCCAGGGAGTCCGGTGTTGGTGCGGCGGCCAACGTATCCGTACACCAGGACCCTGACTTCTGATTTCTGACTTAATGCAACGAAAACATTGATTGCGTGTGTGTTTCAAGTTTTCTTTGTGATTACTTTGTGTCAGCTCACCAGATATACTGTTCTGACCGTGGAGCACCTGTTTCTTTTCAGGATGGCCCCACGACGGCAGCCAGCTAGGGTTCCGAGAGTTGTACGTAACGACAGCCCGTCGAGCGACGAGGCCTCGGTACATGGCCCTTTGACAGCTGAGGCACCGACGGTACCTCTACCCACTGAGCCACCGATGCTTCCAGCCCCAGCCGCTGACGATGCATGTCGCCTTAGTGCACTGTATGAGTTCCAGCACCAGCGACCGCCCAGGTTCCATGGAGAGATGGACCCCCAGGCAGCCGAGGACTAGCTGGAGGTAGTTGTTCGAGTTTTTAGGCTAGTGAGGACACCAGTAGACCTCATGGTGATCCTCGCAGCGAGCGTACTGCATGCAGCAGTGGGCCGATGGTGGAGCTTGATGCTCCAGGAGCATGATGAGGCATCTCTCCTCTAGACAGACTTTGAGGGCCTCTTCCGGTCAGAGTTCATCTCGGCCACCCTTCGTGCAGTGCGCATCCAGGAGCTTCTTCAGCTGTTGCAGGGAAGCTTGACGATCGCCCATTACTCGACAAGATTTACCGATCTCTCGCGCTACTCGACCGACATTGTACGAGACCCATTCATCTGGGCCCGGACCTTTGAGCAGGGATTGAGACATGAGATCAGGGCATCGCTGATCTCCCTCAGCATTCCGACTCAGGCAAGAGTAATGGAGCGAGCCCTTTTGATCAAGATATTCCTTGTTGAGCCTTCATCAGCAGCGAGACCTACCGTAGGGCGGCAGGTAGTAGAGTCTTCCGCAGCAGGTAGCCGACGGATGACGCATGGGTCCAGGAAGACCAGAACCTCACGCAGACGACCTCAAGACACTGGCTCAGCAGTGCGGGGCACACAGCGTGGATCCAGTCTATCGAGAGGTAGGCAGTGCTACACATGTGGCAGGAAGGGCCACATGGCTCCTGACTGCCCGACCCACCGTGCCGAGGAGCAGCCAACGGTTGAGGGGCCACCCAAGCAGAGGCAGAGGGTCGGCCGTGGCGGCCCGCAGGGAGCAAGCGGACGAGGCAGAGGAGCTGGCTGAGCAGCGGGTGGTGGGCGATGCTTTGAGGCTCTACCACCACCACCACCAGGAGGAGGTCCACCCCGGCCACAGGGAGCTGGCGGTCAGAGACAGGCATAGCTCCAGGCAGCGGAGGCCTACGACCACGACGTGCCCGAGATGATTCGAGGTACTATCTGTGTCTATTCCACCCTTGCTGTAGTTCTTATAGACACAAAAGCGAGTCACTCTTTCATAGTCGCTACCCTTTTTCGGAGCTTGGATATTCCGACAGAGCCGTTGGATCGATCCTTACGGCTAGAGACTCCTACGGGAGCAGACTCGACGATTACACACTGGTGCCGGCAGTGTGAGCTTACTCTAGGAGGCGAGAGCTTTGGCTGGGATCTTCCTGTAGTGTCGTCGAGGCCTTACGACGTCATCTTGGGCATGGATTGGTTATCTACAGTCCATGAACAGATTGACTGTATTAGGCGCAAGGTGCGATGTGTACGCACCGACGGGACCAGGTTCACCTTCACCGGCGAGAAGGGAGCCTTCGCAGCATAGGATGGACTTCCGTAGAGGAAAGGACAACCCATCACTCATCAGTTAGCTAGCCTCATCCTAGGAGCAGTTGACGTGCGGAGTCCTAGTTTTCCTGTAGTGGTGGATCAGTATGCGGACCTCTTTCCTGACAATGTTTCAGGGCTACCTCCTCGCAGAGAGGTAGACTTTTATATTGACCTGTACCCCGGGAAAACCCCGATATCGGCTCCAGCATATCGTATGGACCCCTATGAGCTTCGAGAGCTATAGGTACAGTTAGAGGACTTGCAGGGCAAGGGATTCATCCAACCCAGTGTTTCACCCTGGGCTTCCCCGATATTGTTCGCCAAGAAGGCGGACGGGAGCTTGTGACTTTTTGTTGACTATCGTCGCCTGAACCAGGTGACGGTGAGGAACAAGTATCCGCTACCGAGGATTACTGACATCTTAGATCAGCTCAAGGGAGCACGGTGGTTCTCGAAGATAGACCTTAGGTCAGGCTATCATCAACTCAGTGTTCGGGAAGAGGACGTGCAGTAGACGGCCTTCAGATGTCGGTATGGCCACTATGAGTTCTTGATTATGCAATTCGGCGAAACCAATGCTCCCGCAGTGTTCATGGGCCTCATGAACAAGATCTTTCATCCATTCCTCAATATATTTGTCATGGTCTTCATCGACGACATTTTTATTTACTCGATGACTGAGGAGGAGCACGCCTACCACTTACGGGTTGTACTAGACACACTCCGAGAGCACCAGCTTTATGGAAAGCTCTCGAAGTGTCAGTTCTGGATACGTGAGGTCCACATCTTGGGACACGTCATCTCTGAGACGGGAGTTGTAGTGGATCCTGCAAAGATAGAGGTAGTACTAGCTTGGGATCCACCCAGGAGCGTGACAGAGATGAGGAGTTTCTTGGGACTAGCTGGATACTATCGGAAATTTGTTCCGGACTTCTCTAGAGTTGCGGTGCCACTCTAAGATTTGACGAAGAATGGGAAACCCTTTGTGTGGTCAGACAGATGGTAGTAGAGCTTCCAAGAGTTGAGACAGAGATTGACCGTCGCCCCTATCTTGAGGTTGCCTGAGGAGGGAGTAGGGTACGTAGTCTACTGCGATGCATCAGGAACCGGACTCGGATGTGTCCTGATGCAGGAGCAGGCAGTGATCACCTCTGGATCATGTCAGTTGAGGCTGAATGAGAAAAACTATGCTACCCATGACCTGGAGTAAGCAGCAGTGGTCTTCGCTCTGAAGACATGGCGACACTATCTGATGTGCGAGCGCTTTACAGTCTTTTCTGACCATCAGAGTCTCAGGTACATCTTCTCTCAGAAGGACCCAAACCTGAGATAGCGGTGATGGCTCGAGTTTCTCCAGGACTATGACTTTGAGATAGTCTATACTCCTAGGAAGGGGAATGTAGTAGCCGATGCTCTCAGCAGGAGGATGGGCATTCAGCTACTCGAGGAGGCGACAGAGCAGCTAGCTGCTTTGCAGATATCCTTCGTGGATAGAGATGGGGCAGTCTTCCTTCAGTCTCTCACAGCCACCCCTCCACTACTACAGCGGGTCAGAGAGGCACAACGTGGGGGCGCTGACTGTAAGACGCGGCGTGCGTAGATATCCTCAGGATACGCACCTGATGGTTTCTCCTTTGGAGCAGAGAATGACATCCTTATTAGAGGACATACCTTAGTACCAGTCGCTTTATGAGAGGAGGTGCTGAGAGAGTTTCACACTTCTCCTTTGGCGGTACATCCTGGATTGGCGAAAATGTACCAGGATCTCAGACGACAGCACTGGTGGCCGGGAATGAAGAAGGTTGTGGCAGAGTTCGTTTATCGATGCCTTCACCTTCCAGCAGGTGAAGGCAGATCATCAGGTACCAGCAGGCTTGGTACAACCTTTGGAGGTCCCGGAGTGGAAGTGGGACGGGATATCGATGGACTTCGTGACTGGACTTCCACGCACTTCCAGAGGTTACGACTCCATCTGGGTGATTGTCGAACGACTCACCAAGTCGGCTCACTTCTTACCCATCAGAGAGCAGGGCTCAGTGGAGAGCATGGGACGTCTCTACGTTCATGAGATTGTACGGCTTCACGGTGTGCCATCATCTATCTTCTCCGATCAAGATGCTCTCTTTACTTCCCGACTTTGGAAGGGGCTGCAGGAGGTGTTCGGGATGCAGCTACGTCTGAGCTTCACCTTTCAACCTCATATGGATGGTCAGACGGAGAGGAACATTCAGACTCTTGAGGACATGCTACACGCATGTGTCCTCGAATTTGGTCATAGCTGGGAGGACCACCTACCCTTGGTGGAGTTTGCGTACAACAACATCTACCACTCCACCATCGGGATGGAACCATAAGAGGCGTTGTACGACAGACCTTGAAGATCTCCTTTGTGCTGGACAGACCCTGGGGAGTCAGCACTAGTGGGACCAGAGATGGTCCGGGCCACGACAGAGAAGGTCCAGGTCATCCAGGAGCGGATGAGGACAGATCAGAGCCGGAATAAGTCTTATGTTGACAGGATATGGAGACCACTAGAGTTTGAGGATGGTGACCACGTCTTCTTGTGTGTCTCACCTCGACGTGGATTACAGAGATTTGGCCGAGGCAGCAAGTTGTCTCCACGCTTCATCGGACCATTCCAGGTCCTCAGTAGGATTGGAGAGGTGGCTTATCGTCTGGCTATACCACCTCTGTTGCACCGGGTGCACGACGTCTTCCACGAATCTCAGCTGAGGAGATACGTGCATGACCCGACACACATCATTGTCCATGGGGAGCTAGACGTTGATGATGGGGTGACTTTTGAAAAGGTCTCGGTGGAGATCGAGGATCGATAGGAGCGGGTCCTACGTGGATGATCTATTCCTCTTGTGCGCATCAGATGGCAGGACAAGAACCTCCAGGAGAGCACTTGGGAGCGGGAGGTTCATATGCGTTCTCAGTACCCACATTTGTTTCCCTAGCTTATGATGTATCTTTACGGGGACGTAAAGCCCTGAGGAGGGAGTGATGTAAAGACCCATAAATTTCATAGAATTTTTTTTCTTAATTTTCTTTGGAATTTTACAAGAACACGGTTTCTAACGGTACCTGATTCCGAGGCCCGGTGTGCCCGGAATCATTTTTCGAAGTTTGGCTCGGGTAGGTTCAGTGAACGAACGAGCGGGTTTTTCTAATTTTTGAACCGGTGCTCGGAATCAAATTCTGAGGGCACCGATGGAATCGCAGCCCCGATATTTGATTAGAAACGCCTCTTCCGGAGTTGCGTTTGCTCGAGTATGGTTTTTCATTTTTTGGGGTTAAGTTAAGAAATAAAATAAAGTGGTGCAAAAACTTTATTTTTATTTCACTTAAAATCCACTTAAAGCTGCTTAAGCTGAGTTAGAGCGGATAGGGTGCAATTCAAAATATCCTACCCTCTTGGTAGGATATTTATGAGGTGGGGCCCGCACGAGCCCCACCGTTTATTTTCCACTAAGTAACGCACCCGCGAAAACCCTTTTTAATAAAAGTCAACTGACGCGTTTTCTAACCTCTTAAATGCTCCTATTAATTGGGCAGTTTATTCGTTGAAATTAATTCTATAAATTAATGGGTAGTAACTTAGTTTTTTTTTTCTTTTGTTGACATGTTAATAAAATAAGACCAACGCTTGTCTTCTTGAGGATTCTTCGTTGAGAGGATTTTACAGAAATCTTAAGTACTTCATCCACCTTCGCGAATAACACGAAGAACGTGAAGAACTCCGGCCTCCGAAGAAGGGAAACGAAGAACGCTAGACCCCTGAAGATCGACGCGACGGGACGCCGATGCTTCTTCTGTGATGATCCATCCCCGCGACAATCTTCAATCGGCATCTTGAGGTAGGGGATTGCGGTCTTTTTAATTCTTTGTGGATTATAACATCAACATGGATTTAATTGTTATAATTAAATCCGTGTGTTTTCTTTAAACCTCAGATATCAACGATGCAGCGCCCTTCCGCGACGACGCGACGCCCTTCCGCGACGCGACGATCCTCTTCTTCCGCGACGGTCAATTCTGCGAAGAACTCTCGTCCGACGGAAGCTACGAGGTAGGGGTCTTTTGAAAATATTAATACCATGTTTGTTTTCCTCCAAGACAAGAATGTGGACCAACCAATTAACAAGTTGGTCCGCAGATTATTATTGCGGGTCGAGGTTTATCAATTGCTGTGAATTTAGTGTTGTTTCAAACCACTAACGCGGTGGGTACGTACCACCGAACAATTCAGAACCCACCTCCCTTTTGTTCTTGGTGTGCGGAACGGAGGACGAAGACAAAATGGGTTGCAGAGACGATTTGTTGATTCTGCAGTGAAGAACGGGACCCGGGATGAGCTACGGCGCAGACGGAAATGAAATCGGACAACCAGAGCAACTCCGGTGGCCCGCGGAATCCACCGGCGGCGTGGGTTGCCGGCGCGGTGGCGGCGGCTGACAGACCTGCGACCGCGCGGGTCCGACGAGACACGGGACACAGCCCTGCCGCGTCCGCTGACCAATGGCGGCCCCACGCGGGGTCTCGGTGTTCTCACGCGGGGGCAGCTCACCCCCCGCGCCGCTCGGTTGTAACCGGATGAGCCGACCCTGGCGGCCGGGCCGGGTCGCGTCCAGGCCGGGCCGCGCCGCGCCGGCCGGGTGGGACCCAGACCCAGTTCGGGTCGACCCGGTTCGGGGCGACCCATGGGGGGTTGGGCCGGGTCGGTCCGGTCCCAGACCCCCCGTTCCCGGACCTTTTCGGTCTTTTGCTCATAACTTGAGCTACGAGCCTCCGAACGACGCGCCGTCAGCGGCGATGCGGTCCTTGGATCAAGACGGCCGTTTCAGTATATTACAACCAAGATTTCAGAATTCTTTGGGTTCGACCGGGTTGGTTCGTACACGAAACCAACCGGGCCCTCTGAGCAGAAACACTCATATATTGAGCTTCAGACGTCCGATTGACGTGCCGTCAACTTTGTTGGATTCCTCTAAGTGAGAGGGATCTTTTGGCTTACCTCTCCCAGGGTTTGGACATAGGGGGAGTACGGTCAGGTTGGTTTTGCCTTAAAAACCAACCGGGCCCCTGGAACGAAAAAGCCAATAACTCTCAGACCGGGCCTCCGATTGACGCGTCGTCTGCGACGTTGAGTTCATGTTGACGATACGGAACTTATGGATACATCAACTCTGGAATATGTGTCAGTTGATGTATCAGCCTCTCGGCTCGTGGAGCGGACCCTCCCGAATGAGCATTCTTTGTGCGGGAACCCTAGAGTTGGCTATGACTGGTACTGTGACGATGACGACTGTGCAAAGATCCTCAGTGGATTCGACGGCGACGACTACAGCACTCAGCAATCCTTTGTGGGTCAGTGCTACCGATCCTATGTGGGTCCGGTCCTGTGTGGGTCAGCGCTCAGCGGTCCTGTGTGGGTCAGCACCTACAGATCCTGTGTGGGTCTTTGCGGGGGTTAGTTACCTATCGATCCTTTGTGGGTCAGATCCTTTGTGGGTCATTGCGGGGGTTAGTACCTATCGATCCTTTGTGGGTCCGACGACTTAGATGGATCAGTGATCATCTCTATCGTCATTCGAAGAATTATACCTGTGTGAGCTGAATCTTGTTTTTCATTCCTTTGTGGATTGTGTTGTGCTATCCTGTGGGGATTTACATTTTGCTTTCCTGTGTGGACTGGGTTGTACTTGATCTCAGATGTTGGAGCCGAGCGAGAATTGGTGACTTAGGTATATGTATGGGCATATACCTAAGCAGCGTCGGATGTTACTTCGTGATTGTATCTTTCCTTTTTGGATTATACTTTGTGGATTCTGGGAGACCTTCGGGGGTCTCGAGGTCCCTACTGAGTAGCTTATACTTACCCCTGCACGGGCTATGCCCGCACTACGTTGTGTTGGTTTCAGACGACTGATAGCGTTGATCGGGGTGGAGGCTTGCGAAGCAGGATGGTACCTGGAGGTGGACCACTGGGCGGGACGTACTCGGAGCGGTCGGCTGGACCCGAGGAGCAGTGGAGGCTTTTTGTACCCACCCTTTAGGTGGGAATTCCAGTGGACGGCTCGACGTTGCGGCTTTACTTTTCAGTTTCTGTTTTCCCTTTCGAGTTGTACTTTACTTTTAGTTTGGGTTTGTATTCTGGCCCACTTACTTTCCGCACTTACTGTTGTACTCAGCTTTTACTTAGTGTTTACTTCTGCTTGCTTGATCTGTGGTGTTTGTTTACTTTACAAAGGCAATGCCTTCCCTTTTTACCGGTATTTACGCCATGGTGCTAGTCGCCAGCCCCTGGCCTATGGAAGGCGGGCTTGGGGTAGTCACGGCACGGGCCCCGAGGATGGGTCGTGACATTTTATGTCAGTTTTGACACTATTTGGTAATTCAATTTTGTGAAAATCATAACAGCATGATTAGTTAGAAAAAAGCTAATTAAATAAATACTAACATTTCATATTAATCTATATAACTAGTGTACTTCATAAAAAGTCTCAAATTACATTTATTTGGGTATTTATAATACCAATTATGTTAATATTTCACTAATAAGGTAATCACTGTATCATAATTGTGTCATAAATGAATTTAATTATTTAATTTCTAAAAATTATAAATAAAATACCATTATATTGGAAATATTTTTATCTTTATAATTAATATTTATAGTCAAATTTATATTACGTATAACTTTATATTAAAAAAAATTTAGTTTTTAAACTTTGTTTTTAACTCTTTTAACTCTTCTTTAAATAAAATAATAATAAATATCCTAATCTAATCCAAGTGGACCTAAATAGTCATATTTTATTCCTATGTTTGTTCTTGGTCGAATTAAAATTATCCAATAAAATTATGACATGTGTTAGGGAAATAATAATATAATTTTTACTCTTAATTAACCTATTTACTTTTAACCGTGGAAAAAAAATTAAACTGTTACTATTCACAAAAAATTATTTTTATCTTATTGAACCATATTTTACTCCTTGATATTAACCGTGTCTCTCGGATTTTCGAAATTCCACTCACAGAAGCGGTAAAATTACGTTTTTTGTAAAATTTTAAAGTCTCCTAGGAGGTGGGTAAAAGACGGTAAAAAGTTCAATACAATTGTTTTATGTATCTATATTATTATAAAATTACTCCAATGAATTACATTGAACTTATATAGGTATTATTTATCAATTTTGACCTAAAATGAATTTAAATAATATAAATAATTATTTAAAAAAGTCAGTTTTTAAATAGTAACCTAGTGTTTTCACTATTCATCAAAAATTGAAAGTTTTCAGAAAAATACCAAAAATTTACCCTAGGATAATTTCAATATTCTGAATCCAAAAATGAAATCCATTTTGAAAGATAAAATTTATAATATTTCAAAAATTGGTTATTACTATTCATAAGAGCTAGATTATATAATATTTTCATAACATATCGTTGTTTAGTGAAACTCGGTATTGCGTACAACGCAAGCTATCAAGGAAGGGTTCTCTTTCCTGTAACGTAATCCAAGACAGTGTTGTGGGTATTGAAAGATTCCATTATACATAAAAACAAAATATTTCTCATAAAATCTCGAGTCTTACAGTTATTTTGATTTATTATTTGGTTGGCGATCCTATTAAAACCCACCCCATAGTGAGAAATGAACATCCCTCCAAGAGAAACCTGGGCTCCCAAGTACTC
Organism: Viscum album; assembly: GCA_963277665.1. Taxonomy (NCBI): domain Eukaryota; kingdom Viridiplantae; phylum Streptophyta; class Magnoliopsida; order Santalales; family Viscaceae; genus Viscum; species Viscum album. Next base: position 1,507,687,849 of record OY728153.1, on the reverse strand, counting down.
CATGGAGAAATTATTTCTATTAAATCCCAAAAAATGTTCCATACTTTTCCCTTAACATTATGAAAATAGTCTCAATGTATAAATACTACTATTACTTGTATTAATTTTCTCCCTACTACATGTGTAATATTCTTATTGCATTTTTTAGGACCCTGAGGGATCTACATTCTCTATTAATGAATAAAATATTTCAATCTATGAAAGATAGATGATACATACAATTAAAGTGTCTTCGGAACATAATTATTTGTATTTTCATTCTGAATGTTCCTAGCCAAGAATCTATTGAGATAACTCTGGATAAATATTAATAAACATGGTGAAAGGGGGTCCCCAAATCTATGTTTTCATACTGATTTTAAAAAACCACATCTTTCCTTCTAGGGAGAATGAAATCCATGGGGAGCTAAAGCACATGAAAAATAGTTCCCTCACCCAATTGGATAAGACTATGAATCCCATAACTATGATTATGGATCCCCATTATAACATATCATATGATTGTTCAATTTCAATTTTTATAACCACATTGGATCCAAAAATATATATATTTCAAGTCTCTATCATTTCCTGAACAAAGCACATCACATATTGAGGGGACCATACTTTGATGAATTAATGTTTCTCATCAGACACCCATTCATAGAGATCATTCAATAATAACTTATTCAGGACACTATATTGAAACTTATACGATACATTTCACATGTTAGTCAGCCAAAATTAATTATGTGAGGCTGGATCTTTCACCTTAAGGTTAAGAATGATAGAGGTTTCACAAACAACATGTGGTAACTCTCCCCTAAGAAAATAATCATGTATCGATTCAATGATATCATCCATGATGAGGACCCATGATCCATCATGATATGGATTTGTAAATATGTTTTTCTTGGGGGTTGAATTTTGATTAAGATAGAAAATAACTTCCATGTTTCTGGCTTTTTTGGGATATTTTTTTAAAAGTCATCAATTGATGGTGAAATCACCATAGTAATGCACTCAAATAGGATTCATTTTCCTCTTGGGTACCAAACCTACATACAAAGATTAAGAAAAAATGATATCTCTCTAGAAAAAAATTGATTTTTCAATCATTGTTGATGTTTTACTAAACTGATTGAAATTGATAATTTTGAAAAAGATTAAAAAGAATTCAAACTTCAATCAACAATGATTTTGAAACATCTCTTTACATACACGATAATAAAAACCGATATTTAGAAATAATAACAATATTTATACACTCTTTTATTATTAAGGTAATTAATAATCACAAGCAGTATAAATAACTCATCCAAAAACTTCAGAATAAAATAATTAATGAATTAACAAAAATAGAGGCCTAATATCTGGATTAGGATTTTGGTTTCATTACCCATTTATATACATATTTTAAATGATTAAAACTCATTAAAATGGATTAAAACCAATTATTATTTTGAATTCTCTTTACACAGTTTGACCAATAAATCATGAGAGAAAGGAACATATGAATCCATTTATATCCATAACAAAGTAGAAAAAGTTAACTAATTCAAGTTAGAAATTCAAATGTCAACATAAAAAAATTTAATTCACTAAATAAGAAAATTTAATATTGAATATTAAAAAATTTCAAGAGAAATAGGGGGTGGTACTAATTTTTAATTCATTGAATTACTATTTAAAGAAAATAAGACCCCTACACACTTAAAATCCAAACTTTCCCCTTTGTTGAATCATAATGTTGGAGAAAACATTAAAACATTTTCTTACTCACCAGAATTTTAATTTGGTAGTTAAATGACATGTTTAATGGTCACAATAAGATTAAAAATTATGATTCCAAAACATTAATACATTCCAATCAGATTTTATGTTAATTCTTTTTCTTTTGTGAATAAAAAATTGTTTTCGAAATCAGATAAAAATGTATCATGTTAATAAGTGATTTAACATTAAAAATTTGTTGTGTCTAGAAGTATTATTAAGGGTGAAAAGAAGGGTTTTTTTTGTTTTCAAAAAATTATCAAAAATAAATATTTAATTAATAATGAAACCAAACATTTTTAAATTTACTTACAAGATTGATTACTATTAGAAAAAATAATCCCCCACATTTAATTATAAATAGTGATAAGTTTTAAAAATAATTGAAGGTTAGGTTTTAATATAAAAAAAGAAGAATAAAATTTTATGAATTAAAAAAAACTCCCTTGATAAATGAATAATTTTCCCTTAAGTTGATAAAAATTTCTTCCCTCTTTGTTTGTGTAAAAACCACTCTAGTTATTCAAATTTATCACCTACAAGTTAAATAGATATGGTGTATGATTAAAATAATCTTACTTAAGAAATATAATACTATAGGTAGAGTTTGGGGAAGTATAATCCAAAAATATATACAAAGTAGACCCATTTTACATTAAACAATTATGATTTTGGTCTTCTTTAGTCAACACACCAGGTACCTTCATTTATAAAAGACAAGGAGATAGAGCATAATAAAGAGGATAGAACAACACCTTATTTTTAATACAAACAAAAGTAAATTGAAAATAAAGTACATGTGTAGACAACCATGAAGCACTAAATTTATAGTCTTCAATTAGACATTAATGAGAACTAAATATTCTGACACATAACTAAAATCCATGATTTTGGAATCCATTTAAAATAATTTTTTATGCGATGACCATTAACCAAAAATGGGTTGTTCTCTTCGCCGACAAGCTCTAAAACTCTATTAACCAAAACTCTATCGATGGTAAATGGTCTATACGACTTAGTTTTATGCTTTATAAAGAATATTTTGTGATTTTAATTGAAAAAACACCTTTTTACTAACCATAAAGTGATTATTTTGAATGATTGATTCATGAAAGGCCTATGTTTTTTGTTTAAATTATAAAATTTTCATATAAAATTGTTTGTATTTCATTAGGATCATTTGTCTCAAGTAATCAACATTCCCTAAATATTTAAACTCAATGTTTATTTCCTTAACAATATAATATTACTTATCGTGAAGCTACATGGGAAAGTAGCATTATTTACCAAGAAGTATCTTATAAGGATACATCATAATGGTTATTTTAAAGGCTATTTTATTTTCCCATATGGATTCGTAAAATATGAAATAACTATCATTCCTGGATTTAGTGATACTTTTCATTAAAATTACATTTTAATTCTATGTTTGATATTTCATTGTTTCCACATTATTTTGTATGATAGTAGTTTGATTTTTTTTCACACAACCATACTTTTCCATTAAAGATATGTGTTAAAAGTTATTATATTGGGTCCCATTAGTATTGATGATGGCTTTGGACACACCACATCTTGAGAAAATTCTCTTCTTACTGAATTTCAAATCATTATTTTCTTTGTTATTTTTAAATTCCACTACCTCTGCCCATTTGGGATCAAAAATCAAAAAACACCAATATGTATTCATTCCCACATGATAATAGAAAAGGTCCCATAAAATCCTCTCACACACATCATAAAATCTAAACCTATAAAATTAACATTTGGGTAACCTATTATTTCCTTACTACATTACCCATACATTGGAACTTATCACATCCCATAACCGCGCATCTAGTATCCTAAAAAGCTATGTGATATAAAAAAATTATTAAATAACCTTTTGGGAAGTCATTTCTCCCTCTTGGATCCCGTACCAAGGTGAATAATGATAACTTACAAAAATATGTTTCATCACTTCTTCAGGACACCACCTAGTGAAAATGACATCAGTCCACCTATTAAATAAAAATAAATCATCCCAAAAGTAATAATTAGGTTTTGAAATATATTTCTTCTTATGGTTATTGGAGATACTACTAAGCATGATTCTTACATCAACAAAGTTCACAAAATCGGTATACTAAGATTTTTCAATGAATGCATAAATTAGTTTTTCATAAAAAAAAAGTAATTAATATTTCTAAAATAATCATTTTGATTGGGGGATATCCTAGAATGGTTTTTAATTTTAGCTCATTAAGACCCATTTTTTTATCTTATATATAATTTTATTTACTGCAATAAACTGATCCATCTCATGAGTCTTGTCTGGGACTCATTCCCATCCAGAATATACATGATAGTAGCATGGTTGGAAAATATTCGGTAAGAACCCAAATCTCCATTTCAAGTATGGGTCTTGATTTCAGGTTGTTTTTAAGAAATAGAAAGGAATGAGGATTTCTTGAGTACACGTCGTGTACATGCATGCACAAGCTGTGTACCCGGTTCCACATACTGCTGCGTACTCACCGTGTAACAACAAATTACATGGATGTGGGGTGACATGGAAGACCTCTTAAGTTAGGGGTTGGTTAAGGCTACTACACAGTGTGTAGTATTAAATAACACAATGTTTTGTTATCTTTTTATTTGATATATCAGAGCGGGGTCACGTCTCATATTCCAAAACATATTCTTCTATCTGTGGTTCATATAGGAGCATGATAAAACGGCCAATGAACTCTGAACCCCTCCCGATTCTCCATCTGAGCTCCAATTAAGAGACTATAAAGTGTGTTGAAATCTCACCAGTGATTTCTCAAAACCCCTAGACACTTTCTTCCTGAATCATGCTCTCTTATGAGTTATTCAATGTTAGGGTATTTTTACTCTTTTGTAGATCATTACCAATCTAGGATGATTCAAGGGTCTACATTCAAGTATATCAATTGTCAAACATCAAGGTAGGTGGTTTGTATCTTTTTTTGTCTATATCTGGATTATATATGCTAAAAGTGCCACATATCATGATTTTAGTACTGCATAATTTTGGAATTGAACCTTTTTTTACCTACTATGGTTTTATTGAATGATAAATGGTTTTTCGTTATGCATAAGGTCAGATACCATGTTTATGGGACACCCCATGGGTGCATTTACATATGATTGATATTTATGGCCTTTTGGTCCATGTTGCCTATGATGCATACATTGTTTTCGAAGATTTGTTTGATTAGGAAAGAGTATGATTGAATATATGAAATGACTGTGATTTGGATTTTGAATGTTTATCCATGTAATAGTTTTAGATTACATGAGCTACATCATATGATATGTGAACAACTTTTCTAATGGACTATGAGATCCTTGGACCAGGGAGTAGAAATATGGACCCTCTACTATTAGAGATAAAATTCTAATTGCTTCAGTTTTAGCTTCTCCTCTTTTTGATTCAGGGGATTCCCATATTTTTATATTGGTTTCCATTTAAGAGATCCTTGTGCCATGTATCATTAATTCTGATGATGTAATTATTCTAGATAGTCTGTTGGGGGTGAGGACGGCTAGTGTATATTAGTGCAAGGTGTTCCTTCTTGAGGTCGGTGGGTCTCACTTCTTGTGGGACCTCTATGTATTAGAGATAGCATGCTTTGATCTCATTCTCAGAATGCACTAGTTTGTATCTTTTTAGTTCATTATTGACTGTTATTTCAATAGTGTGAGTTTCAAATCACAAAAGGGAGGATCTTTTCTAAATAATGGTGAATGGGATGTCTAGCCAAGCAGAGATGTACCCGATCATCATTGGTTGGGAGAAATCACACTGGAAATATTTAGTTTATATCTTGATGAACAGGGGAATGCACAGATAGAATTTCCTCCAGTGGTGGATCTTTTCAGAGATGTCTTTCTAGATGACTTTTCTGGTTTACTTATAGAGTGAGCGGTATATTTCACTCTTGAACATGTTCTAGAAGTAGAACCAGTGTTCATTCCTCTTTATAGGATGACTACTCCAGAATTAAAAGAGATCAAGAAGCTGTTATAGGAGTTGCAGGAAAAGGGTTCCATCTTACCCAATAATTCTCCTTGGTGTTCGCCTATCCTTTTCGTGAAGAATGCAGATGGTACCATCATACTTTGTGTGGATCATTGGATGATGAACCAGTTGAAGGTCAATAATTGATATCCCTTACTGAGGGCTGATGATCTCTTTGATCAGCTTCGAGGAGCTCAGAAGTTCTTGAAGATTTAATTGAGATCCTATTATCATCAGTTATGCATTAGACCATCATATATACCTCTTAAATCATTTCAGAATAGGTATGGTCTATATGAGTATTTGGTTATGTTGTTTGGTCTCAAAAATGTACCAGCGGTTTTCATGGAACTGATGAACCATGTTTTCCATCCTTACTTTTATTCGTCTGTGGTTGTCTTCATGGAAAATATTTTGGTCTACTTTCACACTTGAAATAACCATGAGATCAATATTTATATAATATTGAGTACACTGAGAAAGCATCTATTATATTCTATGTTTACAAAATTCCACTTTTGGATGGACCAGATTCACTTCTTGGGTCATGTCATCTCAGAGAAAGAAGTATCAGAACACCCAAAGAAGGTGGGAGTGGTAATTTCCTGGGAGAAACCAAAGAACATCTTGGAGGTATGGAGTTTTCAATGGTTGGATGGTTACTACCGACCGTTTATTCAGAACTTTCATGCATATTAGTTCCAATGATGGGCCTGACTAAGAAGGGTGTGAAGTACATGTGGAAAAATTCCAATGATTTAACCTTTGAGGAGATGAATAAGATATTGTATTCAGTACTAATAATAATGTTTCTAGAATTGGGAATGAGTTATACAGTTTATTACGATGCATCGTGTATCAATATGGGATATATTCTTATACAGGGAGAAGGAGATGTTGTGTATGGGTCTCAGTAGTTTAGGGAATAAGAGAGGAATTACACAGCCCATGATCTCAAGTTGGTTTTAGTTGTATATGCATTGAACTATTGGAGACATTATCTTTTGCGAGAGAATTTTGTGGTATAAACTGACCAAAAAATTCATGAGTATATGTTTACTTAGTGTGATCTGAATTTGAGATAGTGAAGGTGGGTTGAGTGCCTTTATTATTTTGACACTGAGCATGCCTACATGCCTATGAAAGGAAATGTTGTGGCTGATACGTTGAGCACAAGGACTTTAATACAGGCAGTTTGGGAGGCTAGGAGTGAGTGGCATCTTATGGATTTTTTCTTTGATATGCATTTAGAGGTACACAACATAATGGGGAAGAGTTTTCTTTTTCTATAACGGTTACCTCTACTGTACTAGATCAAGTGAGATTGAACCAACATTCTTATTACTAAGGCCTAGTCCTACATGAGTGTGTGACATGTGTGGACCCGACTCGTGGGTGGACCATAAGAAAGGATTAGGTTTTGCGTTTTCATGGACACAATTGGGTGTCAGGAGACATATGTGAGGAGTTGTTATAGAATTTACATTCCTCAGTACGTGCAGTTCATCCTGGTGTCTCCAAGATGTATCAAGATCTACATCGATAGTATTGGTGGCCATGTATGAAGAGGGGTGTATTTGGGTTTTTAATGATATGTTCAACCTATCAGTAGTTGAAGGAAGAGAATCAGCGATTGGTAATTCTATTTGAGTAGTTACCCACTCTCGAATGGAATTGTTATGATGTCGGGATTGATTTCATGATCTATTTACTATGATTGACTCGAGGGAATGATGTGGTTTGGGTTTTTATCGATATGCCCACAAGGGTTTCACATTTCCTTCCAATTAATGAATACTTCAGTGTTGATGAGCTTGAAAGGTTGTATATCTAATAAATAGTATGTCTGTATGGGGTTCCACACTCTATCATTTCAGATAGGGATGCCCAGTTTACTTATCGTGTTTGGAAGGGACTACAGATGGATTTGCGTACACATGTACTTTTGAGTAGAGCATACCATCCCCAAACAGATGTCTAGTCTGAGTTCACAATTCATGTTTTTGAGGAAATTCTTCTAGCACATGTCCTAGATTTTGGGGGCTCCTAGGAGGGACACATACCCCTGACAGAGTTTTCGTTTAATAATAGTTTTTAGGAATCGATTCAGATCAAACCTATTGATGGTTTGTAAGGTAGGCCATGCTGATCACCCTTATGTTTGCTGGAGGTAGGAGAGACAACTATGTTGGGACCTCATCTTTTTCAGGAGACCACTAAGTAGGTGGACTTGATTCAGAAGAATATGGCTACTTCACAGTCTCAAAAGAAATCTTATACTGATCGATGGAGATGACCTCTAGAGTTCTAGGTCGGAGATCAGGTTTTCCTACTTGTCACAACGATGTTGGGACATAGAAGGATTATGAGATAGGGGAATATCTCCCCGATATACATTGAGATATTTGAGGTTTTGGATAGATTCGGGCTGGTTTCTTATCAGTAGAAGTTACCCCATAGGTATTGGTTCATGCATGAAATTTTCTTATTTCTCAGTTATGGTGTTACTTTTCAGACCTCTCACATGTTTTCCAACCATATGATGTTGAGTTAGAAGTAGATGAATCCTTATAGGAGCACCCTATTTAGATAGTGGATCAATTCATGATGGTTCTCTATGGTCTTTTTTTCCTCTCGTATAGGAGCTATGGCATCATGGGTGAGTTCAGGACGAGACTTTGAAGAGTGAGGCTGATGTGAAATCACAGTGTCCTAAGTTGTTTTCAGATTCTTCTTAATCACCCTTGGAAGAGAAATTCGAGGAAGAATTGTTTTAAGGGGGGATTTTTGTAAGAACCTAGATCTTCATTTTAGGTAAGGACATTGATTTTTTGTTGTTTTGAGGAAAATGGAAGGAATGGGCATTTTTTATGTACACGTCGTGTACTTCCATGTACACATCCAATACCTAGTTTCCGTGTATATCCAAGTACTAGCCATGTAACGGCTGAGGAAATTGATATACGGTGACCTAGAAGACCACATAAGTCAGGGGCCGGTTAAGGCTTCTACACGGTATGTTGTTTTAATAAACACATTGTAGTTTTATTTTTATTTGATATATCAGAGTGGGTCACATCTTATATATAGAAACATCTTCTTTTGGCTATGGTTCATTTAGGAGTATGACACAATGACAAAAGAAATATGAACCCCTCCCGATTCTCCATCTGATCCCCAATTGAAAGATCATCAGGGGAGTTGGAATCCCACTAGTGAGTTCTCAAAACCCCTATTCCCTTTCTTCCGGATTCATCCTCTCTTATGAGTTATTCAAGGTCAGTTGTTTTTCAATGTTTTATAGATATACACCGATCTAGGATGATTCATGGGCCTACGTTTAATTATATTGATTTTACAACATCGAGGTAGGTGTTTTGTGCCTTTATTTTGCTATATTTGGATTATATATTCTAAACGAATCGCATACCCCGTTTTGGGTATTTAATAATTTTGGAACTGAACCCTATTATTACTAGCTATGTTTTAATTGATTGATAAAGGGTCATTGCTTATGCTTAAGGTTAGATACCTTGTTTTTTGGAAACACCATGGGTGTGTTTCACCTTTATTGATTATTTATGGATGTTTGGTCCAGGTTTCCTATGAGGCATACTTTGGTTTCCATGCATTGTTTTATTAGGTTGTAGTTTGATTGATTATATGAAATGCTTGTGATATGAATCGTGAATGCATAGACATGTAATAGATTTATATTACATGAGCTTTTTGATATGATATGTGCATTGTTTTTCCAATGGACTGTGAGAGCCCTAGTAGGGATACTTAGGGGGGGATTCTAGTTTATTTACACAGGATAGTGAGAGCCCTGGTGTAGATATTTTACCCAAGGGGATTTGATCATGAGAGATTTCCCAGGTGGTGTTTTATATTTTTATTGATTCTATGTTAGAAAAAAGGGTTTACACCATGAAATAATACCATAGGGTCCTTATTCAAATGAATTGATGTTGTTAGGACAAAGTGGTTAGACCATGAGAGCTTTCTCAGAGGGTTGTTGTGAATAATTGAATAATTGTAATGCATCTCCCAAGCTAAAGAATAATGTTGGCTTTAGTCTTACTCAATATTTTATATGGTCTTATGAGAAATCTATTTTGGTTACATTATAGAGGGAAGACAAACCTTAGGCTAGATCCCAAGGTTACATTATTCAACTTAGGAATAATAAATGTTAAGTGAATGTAATTGAAAACTGTAGGATTGTTTACTTTTGAGTACTTCCTAGTTTATTTGATCATTCTTTCATATTACCTTATATATATATACACTAAAGGTTAGTCACAACTCATTCAGTGGTTTCCAACTGGGATTCATATCACACCCTATTTGGGTCATGCTTTTGGACCCAAACAAATTATATGATTGCAAGTATAGATAAGTTCAAACACCCTTCTTCATCAAGTACTCAATTGCTATTGGTGTTGGAGAGCATGAGACTAACATGAGGCTTGAAATGTTTTTGGAGTTTACTTGTTTATTTTTGAATTTCGTTTCTGTATTTCTTTCCTGAATTGTGATTTTTTTGGGATATTTTCTTAGATACATATTCCATTCATCATATATATAAATATTGTTGATTTTTTTGTATTTAATTTTTCTTCCTCTTGTTGTTTACTTTGTGGTGTTAATACTTCTGCTTTTGTTTTATATTTGTTTTCTATTGTGTATACTCTTACAATGAGGGCACAGTTTCCCATTTATCACACCTTCTCCCTCACTGCCAGTCAACAGCCTCTGGAGTTTGGGGAAATGCGCTTGAGGATATGTGACCAACTAGGTTCAGGGAACCTTTGGGTGGAACTCAGATTCCGGACGTTACATATTGTAACCTTAGACCCAATGAAATTTTTTCTAAATATTTTAAGAGAAAAAATAAAAACGAAAAGTTATTTCTCTGTTGTGGTGTATTATATTGAGAATGATCTTGAAAATTACTATAGTAACATATCACCGGCCGCCTATTTTCATTTCTCTACCTAAAGAAGATGCTTCCAATATGTATTAGTGATGATAGGTGAAGAAGTAATATTTTTTGTGTGATGATTGAATGATTCTAATAACTTTTCATTAATGATAAAGTGTGTGTCTATAAGGAAAATTGACCAAATGGGTTGTTTAAACTTTGTTAATTACTTAATAAACCTTGGGTAAAAACCAACATAACCCAAAAAACACCTTATTCCATCAACAATTTCCAGATGAGAAGATTTTGATTAACTTAATTTTTGTATTATCAACTTATATTACACTCCTTGATATCATGTGGGTAATATAAATTATATTAGTGAACATAAATTGACATTTTTTACAATTAAGAATAAGGTTAGTCTATTTTCACCTTTGAAGAAATAATTCCAAAATTGTGTAAATAACATTCAAATATACTTCTAATGATTGAAAAACATAAAAAAATTCAACTGTTCATTATATAATATCATAAAAATTAACCATCATACAACTTTGAGCGTTATTCTAAGAACAAAACATGCCGAAGTTAATTTTACGACATGATACTATTTAAAAGGTAATGTTAGGGTAATTTTTTCTTTGTCTTCTAGTGGAATAAAAATATTTTTATAACCATAATATCCTTACTAGAAACCAATGAATTCATATTCTAGATAATCCATCAATAATTAGATCTATGAATAGGATGAGAAAGTGGTATTTCCTAGTCAATGAATTATGTTTCCTATTGTCTATGCATACCCTCCACTTAGTATATGTTTTGGTCTGAATTTGTTCTTTCTTTTAATTAGTAACAATTGTGACAACACCCTTCATGAGAACTACTTTTAATTGACTAACCCCAAGTTTATCTAAAATTTATAAAAAATAATAATCCTTCAAATAAAAGGGATCCTCATGTTCAAGATATTTATTTTCATATGGTAGTTCTATTATTTTTTTAAAATATTAAACTCGTTTTTTTTATTTACCCAATTTGAATATCAAGACTACCTTAGCAGCATCAATAACATCTCCACCAGTGGATAATAAGGGTATACCAAGGATGAAAATTAATTAATTTTCAAACTATATATATAAATTTAATAAATGGACTAGGTAATACAGGTTTTAAACCCCAATAAGAAAGTAATCCACTCTTCAAATTGCATGAGTGATGGATCAGTTGGCTAAGTAAAGGAAAAATGAGGTGGGATTTAATTATCCTAATTCGAAGTGTTAAAATAGTGAAAAATGGATTAGGTATATGCTTGAAAAAATATCACAAAAACATATAAGATTACAAATACATCCAAAATTTCCTTGAATGATAAAGATACCTTGATATTTGAGTTTATGAGGAATCCCATTCTAAAGGATAATATTTCACACCCCCATTAAATAATATTTTAATAATTCTTCCAATGTTGTTTTTTTAAATAATTATTTTTATTGACTAGAAATATGATGGGATATAAACTAAGGGTTACTAGAATGGATTTTTTATTTTATTATTCTTAAGAAAATTAAGAAATTTAACTAGTAATGGTTCATAATTTCTATTCATTATTATTTTATGGAATGTATTTTTTGGGGATTTTTTTAAATTTTTGGGTGTTTCTTTATGTTCTTATTCAATATATTTTTTAACCTCATTGCACTTATTTGTTTTCACTTATTCATTTTATTTTTTGTATGAACATTGATTTTTGAGTTAGTTTTATAACTAATCTCCAAACTTATTGATTCTTTATTTTAAATATTTTAATTTATAGTTTTATCAATATTTTTAGTTTCAGACTCTCTAATACAATTAATAGTTTCCTGATGAGTTTTCAAAAAACATATGGTTATAACAACCACAAAATTTTACCTTCAATTTAAGACAATTTTAATAAGAAGTTTTTTTCCCTACCTCATAATTCTCTTTCAATTTGATTGATTTGATTTTGGATATTATTTATTTCATTTTTAAATTCCCTGCTTTGAGATTATATTTTGGCTTTATATATAGAATCTTTATCATCAATTGAAACTATATTTTCTGCAACACCTCTAAATTTTCTTGATAATTTGTATCTTCGGCCCTTGATTCATTCTAAAACGTTTTCCTAGGTTATTTTTTGAAACCCTGGGAAATAGAAGGTATGAAAACCCCATGTTTGTTCCGTGAATGATTAAAGTGACTTCAATGACGTTGATTATAATTAATAGAAAATGGATCATCCCTTAGATATATTCTTGGACTGTAACCATCAAAATTATCATTTATAGGATGTTAGGTTTTTATATATGAATTTGAATTGTAATAATTAGAATGTATAATCATACCAAAGTGGTGGAATTTATTCAAATGTTTTTTTCATTACAATACCTTGAAACCTGAACATCCACTTGAATAACATGAATTTTTTCTTTCCTAACTATGGTTATTATCCTTTATAATTTATGTTGTAAATTGTTTCTATGTGTATTAATGATTTTTATCAATTACATAGTAGTATTATCTCTATAATCCCTTATCAAATTTTGATTAGAAATACTTTGTTGATAAGGAGTGAGACTATTATAAATTTTTCTAGAAATAATTATGTAGTGCACTAGTGATTATGATATTGTCTTAGTATACCAATAAACATATCCCAATATTTATGGAATAAACCACCCTCATCCTAAATAAAAATAGTGAAATTTTATCTAATCATAGTTTTCATTATTCTGAGATAATAATTCTTACAAAATAATAATACAATTGACCCCATGCAATAAAAATAATCCAAACAATTTTTTTCCAACCATGTCTTAGAATTTACCTTTTGACAAAATGAAAAATCATTGAGCTATAGTTCTTCCTACCTAAACCCTATCAATAGTACTTCCTGAACTACATAATAAAAATACCTAAATATGTGAAGTGAATCTTCATTATTTATCCCAATTTATATTAAAAGCATAGAAAAATGTAATTTTTTAAGGAAATAATTTTGATCCCTAAGGGTTTCACTCATACAAGATAGATTACTATTCTCCAGAGGAACTTAGAGCTCCCTAAGCATGAACATATAAACCAAGTCATTTTTAGGTTGAGGTTGATTAATTTTGTAATTTTGATTATAATTAAAATTTTCCAGATGATCTTCTATTTTACCATTTCCATTATTCTACTAAAAGGTCATATTTTTCACTTAATATATCAGATTAAATTATATATATTTTTATATTATATCTGGGTAAACATAAAAATTGAAAATTTCAGATTTAATTAGTGATAACACAAAATGGAATAGTTTTTTTTATTTTAAAATTTTCTAATTTGATTTACCTTTTATCCCTCTCATTTTGTTTTTTATTTGGATGAATGAATACTTCACCAAAAACTCTAAAAATAATTTATTTACCTTCATTATACTTGAAAAAATTATTTATTCTTATACCATCTAAAGCTACTATAGTTTAATTAGGGTTGAACCCACAAGGAAGGTGTTTGTGGAACCATGAAAAATAAATAAATAAACAAAAATAAAAATAATGAAACATGTAGAGAAGTGTTGTGAGAAATAATAAATAGGGACTCATGAGAACTAGATGAATATTAAGTATCAAAAATGGGTTAAAAATTGGCAATGTAGTTAAAATTTTGATTGTGTTTATTTAATTGATTCATTACTAAAGAAGTGAAAATTTGGATTTTCAGTATTCATGGAATTCACTAAAACCTTCTATAAATAGTAAAATAACTCAGAAATATGAATTCAAGGATATTTCAAACATTAAATTCATTAAGTTAGAGAAATTATTGGATATAGTTTTGTAGGGATCAATTTTTAACTTGATATTCACGAACATTGATAAAATATTTTTATAAGAGAAAAATAATGAAGTTAAAGGATGAAAAATATGAACAATCTCATTTCCACTTCATGAAAATTAAACAAATGATCATTTTAATTTCAATAAAATAAACTAATTCCATATAAATAAACAAATAAAGTAATAAAAATAAGAGTATTGTTCTATAATGATTTAGCTCTATACACTGATATCAGTGTTCTCTTGTTGTTGAGGGTTCATGATTCCACAAAGTGTTCCCTTGCTGACCTTTTGTTTCTGCTAGAAAATCACTAATCACTTTTTTGGTTGTCTCACTATATATTATATTTGAATTCATTTTTTCCCTGTTGAAGATCGTATAAAAAACCCCTTTTACATCAAATCATCAACTTCCACATTTCACATTTCATTGTTCACTATCTTCTTCTTGTGAATTCAGTTATTTTCTCTAATAAATATTGACAACCCCATGTGATCATCCAATGACACAAGGTTTATCTTATATTATTATATAATCTTCAATATTATTTTAATATCATACGTATTTTAAGATTGGATTTGGGATTAATTGATTTGTAACTGAGTTTAAAATTTAGGGCACCCATGAATATTAATCTTTCTCAAAAATGTTGATTAAAAATAATACATTTACACATGTTATATAGAGGAATGGTGGACACTTATGATATATTTAAAAGTGAGGTAATACCCACAGATTTGCTCCCATATACCATTACATGAGTCTTATGTGGTGGAAGTTACCCTTACATAGTATTCAAAGACTAGGAATGACTCTTAAGCTTCAATTCATAAAACTTATACAACATTTAATTCCTTATCCATACCCTTACATAGAGAAAAAACCCTTAAACAGTTACTGAAACCTTTTAATAGAATTTCATTACCCTCATGTTGGACCACATCTATCGTTACATGATATCTCCACTATATTTACACTAGTGGAATTACCATGATGTATATTCATAATATATTTACACAAGTTTAACATCTACCCTTACATGAATACTAAATTTCCATCTATACCCATACATAGGTCTTTCTACCCATACACATTTTTAGAAGAATTGGTTTTAACCTTATTCTATTACTGACAACCCTTTTTTAGGCATCTTCTATCTTTACAAAAATCACTTCAACCTACATAAATCAATATTTAGTGAAGTTAAATAATACGAAGCAAAAAATAACAAATTCCAATAGAAAAATTATACAATTAATTTTTAAACATCGATAAAAAATAAAAACAAATCTTCTATAGGTAATTTTGAAAAGAAAAACACGGAATTTGATCTATTTTATTTTCCAAAATAAAACCCCAAAAAATCACATGCAATATAATTTCTCAATGAAAAGGTTGTTAAAAACAAAATAATTTCTATTAATGATATAGAGAATAAATAAAATTAATTTTAATCAACTAACCTCCATAAAAACATATTTTTATTATTAAATAAAATTAAAAGTAGATTCATCATCCATTAATAAATTATTCATTATAAGAAAAATATTAAAAAAAAAACAAATTTAATTCCATGCATTATTATAAAAATCATGTAAAAGATTAATAGAACATCACTAATAAAGGTTAAATGATGTTTTTTTATTTATTACATGTAATATTTTACCTATATAGAAATATAATGAGGTGGAATATTTTTTTCTTCATCTTTGATAACATAAATAAAACTACCCAACCCATAATCACATTCTCAAAACAGTTATGCATCATTAAATTGTTTTTGAAATTCTCTCTTTGGGGAGAAGTTTGTGATCTATTTTAGTCATATGAATTTAGTTTGTAGCTTCTCTAAGAAGGATTTAAACCTCATGTAGTGTATTGGATTTAATATCTCAAAACATTTTAATTCAATATTACACATACACATAGAAAATGGAATGCTATTATCTATAATCTTATTTATATGTTTCCTTATCATGAAATGAAAAAGTACAACTAATAGTGGAAGATATTGGGAATTCTAGATGAGATATATTTAATGGAAAAAGGGGAGAATGATTTTCTATTTAGTTGGGAAATACTCAATTAAAACCTCTAAACCATGTGTTTATTTCACAAGATCACACTGAAGATAGAAAATTAAATCGTCTTAAAATAGATTTATATGTTGGAGAGACCATTGGTGAAAGGTATTTATCACTACGAGGTAATCATTGTTGTATGATTTGGCTCATAGTTCATTCATCAATAATGAAGGCAGTTATAGAGGACCAGCATTGGCCCCAGAGGGTTGTCTATCTCAGTGGCACTTAAAATGTGATATGATATATATTGGGGACACCGATGACTAGGTATGAGGAGACGCATAATAGACTTTGTTTCTAGATACTATACATGTTAGTATGTAAATTATGAATAGTAAAACACTCTAAATTTATCCATCATATTCTTGTTACTACTTAAAAGTTCGAAGAGTTATCCATAAACTTCGTTATCGGGCTACCATGTAGCCCTCTCGACTAGGATGATATTTTAGCGATGATAAACTACTTAACTATATTTCCCCACTTAATTTTGATTAAGGAGATATAAAAGGTACATAATACTAGTAATAATTATTTACAAGAAGTTATGAGGCTTCATAGTATTCCATATTCCACTATATCTGACCAGCACCATCATTTCACATATCAATTATAAAAATTAATTTTAGAGGTGACATGATCTCAGGTGAAGAAGATCGGGTCTTATAATACCTATATGAAATGGAAAACCAAATTATTCAATCAGATTTTGGATGATATGAATTAGGACACTATCATGGTATTTGGATGTTCATGGTATACCCATCTAAGACTAATTATGTTTTATTATAAAAATAGTTACCATTTTTATATACTTATGTCCTCAATTGATGTTATTTATGGTTGACCACAATATTCTCCTCTATGTTGTATATTGTTTGGTGGGAACTATTTGGTAGAACCAAATATAGTCTCAGAGAAGACCATGACTATTTATGAAAATTCAGCAACAATGGTAAATCTCTTAGACTCATCATAAAATTTACACCAACATCCATAACCATACATTGGAATTTTTGGTAGGTGGTAGACTGTTTTTTATGGTATTAACCCTCTTGGGTCATCAAATATTGGTTATGTAATAAAAATTTATACCAATGTATGTGTAACTATTTTCGGTCACTAGATTTGTCGGGATGTTTTGTTTATGCAATGTATTTTCCACCTCAAATAACAATAATACATATTGTATTCCATTTCTCAATTAAATAAATACTAACCTGATCTATTTCCTGTTATTAATTGGGAATATCTTGATTTTTTACAGTATGAATTGATTATTGGGAATCCAATTAATATCACTGACTCTAAGGAGAAGGTTATCCATGGAAAATTCGGTTGATTCATGTTTTATGGAATCATGGATTGGATTCTCATGAGACATGGGAGTAGTAATTTTTTATAAAGTATTAGTGGTATCGGGTATTCTTTGGAAATGCTTTGTGTTGAATTTTTTATGGAATAAAGTGATAGTTTGTGGAGAATTTTCACACCCATAGTGTCACTTCTAGGAATAATTTCTCATTATTTTTTATTGTTTTATTCTCCGTCCTTTTTATGTGATTTTCATTATAAAACATGAAATTTTTGAAATATTGGGTTATTGTAGAATTAATACATGGATAGCATTAACCATGGATATTTCACTTAACATTATTTAAAACTATAATAGAGTCATTGTTCAGAGCCACCATATGGGTTTCCTCTCATTTTGGTCTAATCATGAAAGGACTCGGGTGAAGAAGTGGTGAACCACACAATTTTTGTATGGTTTAAAAAATGTGTGGCCAAATGGTGTGGTTTTCCAACTAAAATAAACTTTTGAAATATATAATTTTACCTCATTTTTTCAAACTCCTATCACCTAAATTTATATCATCAATTAACATGGGAACCTCTTTCTATTACATGATTCTTCCCCCATAAACCTCTATATTGGTTTCTAATGTAATTTTTATTAGATTTTTTAATGAAACATCAAGTAAGTGTCTCTCTTAAATTTCACCATTCTGCTTGAGTATCTATCTTCCCTATGGTATTGGTGGACTAGAGATAGGTATACCTAATTCTTATAAGATGGGTCTTTTTGTTTAGATTTTTTCTTAGCTTTTTGGGATCCCTTGACTCTATCTTTTGATGGTTTCATCTAATGATACAGATTATTAATATTTGAGGTAAGTGAATTAATTTGGAACTCTTTTTTTAAAAAAATTATTTTTTTTATGATTTCATAAAAAAGTTACTTAATCTATGTTATGATATAGTAGTTTTCAATTCTTATTAAATATGAGATGAGTTAATTTAATGTTTCCCCAAAATTTGAGATGAAATTTTACTTTAAAGGCATGAAATGAAAATAAAAATTGAATTTTAATTTGTTGGGATGATGGAAGGCCCTATTTAATGGAATAAAACATGTTTAAAATCTGATAACCACAAGGGAACGTTGGTATCTAATAGGGGAAGGATATCATTAAGTATCCTTTTTACCACCGCACACTAAATAAACATACAAGACTTGGATAAAGGTCATAGTGTCATGGATGGGTGTCACCACACCTCTAGGATAACAGATGTACTCATTAGAGATTTATTGGATTTGATATCATGAACATTAATGGCTATATTACTAGGATATGGAATGATCTCCTTGTTGGTCTATGTGCAGACATGGATTGAACACTAGTTCCGAAGTTCAAATAATGAACTATGGTTCACAAAAACCTTTTATTTATTAGGGACCTCCCATGAATCTTTTTTATGGAATGATTATTTTCAAGTTATCAAATATTATATTCCAATTTTAAAATCTTGTCACATGTATTCATTCATTTAAAAGTTAAAAAAGTACTATTCATAGTCAATTTCAAAATAACATACTAATATTTATCTAATATGTGTTACTCATGAGAGACATGGTGGGATCCAACTGTGATAGTGTTTCTCACGCCTATATACACCCAATGGGTGAATTCATTATATTTAAAGGTTTGGGTAACGGAAAGTCTTAATAGGAAGGGTTTTGGTGCTTTTGATTGTAGAGAATAGGTTGGTGATGGTTTTATGGTTGGGACTTGACCCTCATTTCACATGGGGATGGGTAACAATTTTTGTTTATTTTTTTAGGTGGTGGTTTTATATTGTGTAGCATGAAAAACATCTTTCACATCCTTTTTGTTCTATTTTATTCATTAATTGTATGTCAAATTGTTTATAGAATATTTTTATATTGACATTTTATTAGATATTATTCTTTGTAATATTATATTATTCTTGTTTTTTTAATTTTTTATAATTATTTTGGAGAATGGATTTCCAATATATGGAAGGTTTATGATGGGTTAATTTATCTAACCATCTTGATGGTTCATTTGGGATAAACTATTCTTGAAAGAAATTCCTGATACTCGGGAACTTGTTTCCATCCTTTGGGGATTAGGAATGTCCCTTGATAATTGTCACATGATAGCTTAGGTACTCAGTTTAGGGTTGTCCCAAGTTATTTTCTAACATGTTATTGAGAATGGATGACTACACTTTTCTTGTGGATTCATCGATGAACTTTACATAGAAGTGTGAACCTTTCTGAGAAAGTATATAATATAAACCTTAATGATTTGTACGAACAATCTTTAAATTCAAATGGTTTTGTTTTTTCCCTTCTATACATTTCACTACTTTCTAGATATGTAATACTCACATTTTCTATACACCATACTTCAGGCCTTTAATAATCCCTTTGTAGCTTTAATCTTTATTAACTTCTCATTGAGTTGGCCTAGATGGTCATGCCAAATTTTAGTGAAAGTAACTTCTCTACCATGCATCTCTACTTTCGATGAAACATTAAAATATACCATCCCATACATAAATCATTTTTATAAATCCATGGATGCGTAATAAATATTCCACATTCGATCTATGAACATTTTATAAAACCCTAAGTTATTTATTTGAACTATAGAATTTATTTCAGTCCTTAATCAGTGAATATGATGCACACCTTGAAGGTTGGGAAAGCTTCAATTCATTATCCAAAAAGATAAATGTTTTATTCCAAAAATAAAAAGATCCTTCCCATCTATATCATGAACTCTATTGTTTCTTAAAGAAACATAATTTTTCATACTCACTCTCTCATATGTTGAATTGAATGATGCTTCAAATTATATCCCTCAATAATCAAGTGAGTTGGCGGCACTTAAACAAAAGAAACACCTTTCTTTCAACATAGGGTGTGCATACCCACAATCCAAAGTATATATTTTAGTGTTATCCCTATAATCATTGCAATATTATTTATGTTTCATTTTCCCCAAAAATGCCAATATAGGGGATCACCATCTATTGATCTAATCCTGCTTCATCCCCTCCTTCCTTATCCATTCAAGTGACATTTCCCTACATTAATTTTTCCACTTCCATCCATAACATAGACATTAGAGGAAGATACCTAGATCACATCCCCATGTATTACATCATTCATGTTAATTTCATGAATATATTATAATTTGAAATATTTTATAATCCAAGATTTTTCAAAATCATTACAATCATATCTCAAAACATCACAAGAAATAAAGGTAAAAACAATACCCAAAATAGGTCAATAATGATTAATTATACTAATTCTATATAACTTCGAGTTAACTTGAAGTTATTAATATAATTAACTAAAAACCTTTATTTTAAAAATCACGTGTTTAATAAATTCATTTCCAAGAACACTAATTTCATTATCATGGGATTGTCATATATGTAATTTAAGGTATTAATGAGTTTTAATATGATCTTAACTTCCCTAATTTTGAATTCCACTTTCTTAGTAAGTGACATTCTTATCAACCCAAGTACTTTCAGATCCATTACATCCAATTCTACCTTTTTTATTTCTAATGGATTGGCTCTAATAAACAAAATTCATAGTTCATTATACAAAATAAAATACTATATCTACTTTTTTTAAACCTAAAAATTTATTTTTAATAAAATTATCTTACCAAAACTTGCTATCATTTGATGTTATCTGAAAAAAAACTATAAACTCTCACTACTTCGGATAAATGTGAATAAAAATCAATAACTACATACCAATATACTCATACAATGAAAATAGAAGTATATTATTATTGAAAGTATCTTTAAAACACCTTCATTGGGCCCCAATCCTTCAAAAATAAATCCAAAAGTCACCTTTAAAAAGAAAATTTGGTTCCCTGACCAACTATTGTTTAAAATAGTAGATGATATTTCACCGTAAATTCATAAATAGAACCAAAATATCTGTAATGAAACCCTAATAAGATGCAAAAACATGGAATAAAAACACACATAAGTAACTAAGACACATTATAAAAGAACCAAAAGATATGAGGCTAGAACCACCAGGAACAATGACTGAAAGGTAACTTGAATTGTAATGAAAATCATAAATAATTATGGGGTTTAGTCTTGCAGCCCTTTCCACGAGGGAATGCTGGTTCAATTTTATTCAAAGTAATAAGAGAAATTTTATGATAATCAAATTCCAACAGTTTTCAGATCAAAAGTAAACCACCATCCATTTGTTCTGAAGTGCATTGAATGATTTTAGATTCCAAATCCATCTTATCTTCATGGGATGAACTTCACATTTTATAAGATACATAGAGGACCCCTTCACATTGTAAAATAACTCCACCTCCTCAATGTTAACTATCAGTTTATTATTCACCCTCCAATAAAATCGTAGTATGTATCTCATTCTTAATAATCTGGTGAGTAAACTTCAAATTTACTGAATACTATTACACTATCTTGTGACTTCAAGGGAATAATCTAAATATATTTATAAGAAACACCCAAGAAAACACACCTTTACAGTGATATAATAAATGTTTCCCACTTTTATGAATTGATTTAAAAATAATTCCTTTCAATAATTTTTGAAGATAAACCCTAATATATAGTGTTTAATGGGGAAATTTCATGATTTATATTTCTCACTTTCCCATTTGAGAGAATGATTTCATCATAAACAAAAGTGGAAATGTATATGTTATAAAAATAAATCAGAATAGTTTATAAAAAAATTTATTGACAATTTTCCAAGTCTTTCTTACTATAATATAAATCTACAATAAAATTATATAATCTCATAAGTGAAATTAAGCACCCAAACCAATTAAGGGGAAAACAAAAAATATGAAAGAACTGAATTCTGTTTATATATAAATTCATGTTTTACTAAATAATGACGTCATTTGAAAATTTCCTTAGTTGAGAGAAGACAAAAAATGACATTGGTTTTTGAACTATGATATCTTCTTTTAATAAATAGTTTATTCTCAAAATTTTATTTGAGTTAAAATTCAAAATCATTAACCTTTTAATAAATATCATATTAGTATTACAATTTAACTTTATAAGAGGAAAATTCCATTTCAATTCGATGAAAAGAATATTTGTGAAATTATTGATCAATGTTCTCCCCCTAAAGAATCAAAATTTATCTCTATGTGTTTGAGATGGGATTTATAGAGATAATATCTAGAATTACAAAGATTCGTCTTCTAAAAAATAAAACATTTTTTAAAATTTACACCCTCATCATCAATATCAATATGAAATTGAAAAATTATTGGGTTTAAACATTCAAAATAGTTAAGATCATAATGAATTATAGTATCTCAATTTTAAAAGTAAAATTTTATATATTTTTATATTCTTCATCAAATTACCCAAAATCTGACTCTATCACTAAAATAAATAATTATAGAATATAGGTTGAATAATTTTTTAATTTTAAATCCTCATCTTTAATTTTTTATTCATTCTATGTTTTTATTACCACCAAATTCCCAAAACATCATGTATTTTAATGTTTATATAGAAAAATAATAGTGTAGTGTTTTCCTTATTAAAAATACAATAAATCTTTATCACTCCCACATTCCTCCACTTCTTCCTGTTGGGCAAAAATCCCTCAAGGCATCATTGAATCATTTTTGAGGTGATTGTGTTTTTTGACAAAGTGGACATCTGAGTGGTGATTGTTGACAAAGCAAAACAATGACATAAAAATTTGTTGACAAAGAGGATTTCATGATGGAATGTCGAGTTCAAGAGATGAGGTCAACGATCCATGTCTGATTCAAGAACGTCGACAAAAGGAATGGATGATCTGGAGGTGGTACAAAAGAACCGATACAAGGTGGCGCCATTTTGGCAAAGGGACTTGCGCGCCATGGACTTGGAGTATAGGAAACATACGGTCCAAGGACTTGTAATATAGAAAACTTGCATGCCATATGTTTCTTAAGATCCGAAGATCGTAATATGGATAAGGAAATAGGTTCACGCATGTTTGGGAGTTGGTCGCGCAAGTGTCTAGAAGGACAGAAGACTTGCGCGTCGAGACTGGGTCGTGCAGGTGACTTGTGCGCCGTCACGCAGGGTGGTCAATTTTCTTATAAATACTGGATCACCACTCTTCATTCGGAACAGGAGTTCAACACTTTGAGAAATCAGAGCTCCCGTCGCGCAGGTGTGTTGGTCGCGCAAGTAGTGGTGTGTCACGCAAGTGGGTCTTGCGCGCCAGATTTGAAGAAGGGCGATTGTTGTCAGTTGCGCACCAATATTGGAGTGGGCATAAAGGGAAGTGAGTCGCGCAAGTTTGGAGTTGGATAAGCTTGTTTCACGCATGTTTCTGAGGAGGACTTGCGCGCCAGTTGTGACTTGCGTGCTGATACTTGTGCACTGAGTTAGACTTGCGCTCCAAGTAAGGTTTATTTCCAGTAGTGATTTTCGGGCTGCGTGGATGCTGGAAGTTTGCCCGATTCCTTCGGTGCAAAGAGATATTCATCTACAAGTGAAAATTGGGCTTCAAAAGAGCATCTACTTATAGAGGAAGATGCATTCCTTCATGAAAATGTGTAGACCTAGAGGTCTATAAACTGTTAGTGAATTCCTTCCAAGAGCAGTGAGCAAAGGAAGAGAAATAAGGTGATCCTCTCCACCGGCAGTGATCCAGAGAGAGAGAAACAGGGGGTGACCCTTGGGGAAGCAGTAAGAAGACCCTAAACATTGTAAAGGCAGTGAGCCTGGGTATAGAAGTGATCTAGCCCAAACATTGTTATCCAGAGCTAGTGAAGTTTAGTGGAATTGGTACGACCAGAAACTTGTCGGCGTTTGCTCCTTGGACGTAGCCCTATGCGGTGAACCAAGTAAAATTTTTGTGTCCTGTGAATTCTTTACTTTCTGTTTACTTTGTGCAACAGGAAAAGAGAGAGAAGAGTGTTTTTCTTAACAGCGAAACAATATTAGAACGGGCATTAATTTTAAATTAGTCATACCCTGATTCACCCCCCCTCTCAGGGTATTCAGCCTCGTGGACCTAACACTTCCACCTTTAGGTCTCCTAATATTTATGACAGTAATTATGGTTATTTATTTTGTTGATTATTGTGACAAATTATTATTCCTGAATTTCAAAGTCCTATAATTTAGTTTTTTCCTTAATTTTGGACACACTTTATACTACACTATCATTATAAAATTCACCCAAGTAATTTTCCACATTAATCTTCTCTATTTTATTATTTATTTTTAACTATTTCTTATAATTTCAAAAACATATTTTCTTTCCTTCAAATTTGTTATTATTGGGGTTGGAAACTATAATTTTGATATTAATGGATTTTTTCATGCTGATGATTCTTCTATATTATCAATTTTTTCATATATTATTGATATTAAGGTCTGAGATCAAAATAGTTTTGGGTTTTTCAATTAAATTTGTTTAATGTAGCTACTTATTTTTATATTTCCAATAAGTATGCCCATAATAGCTACAACAAACCCAATAATCATGGTATTTCTTATTATATCCCCTATATTACCCATTCTAACCAATAAAAATAAAATAAAATAAATTATATTAGTTAAAACAATCCAAGAAGAAATAAAAAAATATTTTCAGATCAATACCCACTATAAGTAGTAATTTTTTTATTTTTATCCATTAATAATAGTGAATGAAGAATATTTTTTTCTTTATTTGGTTTTTATAGACTTTAAGACACTCAATACCAAGTGTTACCTAGAAATTATACGAGGTTTTAATCATTCTAGAGGTAATCAGGACTACTAATATATCATTTATATCTCTTACACTAGTATAACACCGACATGTTAAACCAAAGGGATGGACGGTGAGTTATCAAAAGAATATTTTATCTGTAACTAAATAGCACATAGATAAATATTGCATAATTTGAAAAATAGTGATGAATGAGTTATGGTAAATGGGTGTGGAGTCAAAAATTTTATATGGAAGTTATAGATTAATATTCATACTGAAATTTTTTTAAGGGGATTCTAATTGTAGCTGTTAATTAAGAAAAATTCCACACATTGAAAATGGTTCAACATGACTATAAAATTAGTTCATTTTGATTATTCTGTGTTGAGAAATATAACTACTATTGTATTGAATCAAAATATTTTTCTAGAAGGGTCTTAATTCAACAGTGAAAAAGGAAAGTGATCATGGGACATCCACAATATTTATTGTCCTATAACCTTGAATATTTATTGTTTTTAATCTCTTTTTACTAAATTAATAGATTTATTTTAGATTATTTAATTATTTTGAACCATTATTTATAGTGATTTTATCCATCTATAATTCAAATATAATCGCAAAATAAATCTAAAAAAAATTTCTAAAAAGAGTGGATTTTAATCTGAGGGAAAGAAAAACAATTCCATAGCATAAATTGTTTTATAACTATAACAACTGAAACCCCTCAATGAATTTAACTATAAAGAATGATTGTATTTAAAATAGGATAACACGAGAAAAAAATTATAAATATAAAAAATAATAATAATAAATTTTTGGATATTCTTATATGTTAAGACAATATATCTGTCATTCAATATTATTCCTTCAACTTAGTCTGTTAAATAAGACTTGTATTATCCCTCTAAGAATCACCAGATCATATGATACAAAAGATATTCTCCTTGATGTTCAAATAATGAGTTATTTTTTAATGGATTTGTCTAATTTAGTTAATTAGTTAACAATTTTAAATAATTATTCCCACCAACTGGTAATCATTTCCTTAGTTTCATTTAATTAATAAAGTTACTATTTACATTTTCTGTCTTGAAAATCACCAAACTCCACCTGTGTTATGTTTGGTCTCTTCTTGGAACTAAACATTAACTAATAATTCCAATCTAAAAATAAACTTAATAAATTTAATATCCATAATCAAATTCATCTTTGTTAAATTTTAATTCATTACTGAAATACTATATATTTGGACCATGTTATCATAAATTTATTTCCAATTTAGATCCTCTTTCTTCCTTTGTCAAACCAGCATAGCTCCTTGACTTTGTTTCAATCTATTGGATATTTCTTCCTTATTTATTGATTGATGAGAAATTGTTATCTCCGTGATAATTATCTTAGTCTGAAATTATTCACTTAATGTTACTTCCTTATGAGTCCATATTTCATTTAGTGACATTAAATTCCATTCACACCTCCATCAATCTACCACACACCTAACGTCAAAATCTGGAACAATTAGAACTTGATCATATTTATATTTACTTAGTTTTAATTTAAATTGGTTTTAACTAATTGAGAAATTTCATTAAGAAGATGGTATTTATTCATCTTCACCTTAGAACCTATAACAATTGAAAACTGGAATTCCCCTCATCTACACAAATCCAAACCCATGATAAAAAAATCAATACACTCAATTCTTCAAATTTAACCTAACCACAATTCAACATCAGGATCAAATTCTTATTTGAATACAACATATCCAATATACCTTAGTGAATGGGTTTGATTAATATAATATTCTTTTCATAAAATAGTTAATCATACTCGAGTGATTTTTTACCTTTAATATATGATTACTTGGATTTTTTATATTATCAATTGTTCAGGTATATTGTGGTTTATCAAGAATTAATCATCACCTCTATTGAAACTTAACTCATGTTTGGTTAGACCACCGCCATGATCCATAATTACGTATTTCAAAAATCATCCCAAATTGAGTTCAGAAAATACATTAGCAAGTGAGATTCTCGAACTTGTTCATATGAGTTGACAAATGTGAGTGTCACCTATATCAATTGTAATTTTTTTATAAATCTTACGTTTTATATCATTTTTTAAAATTATTCAATTTTGAATCCTCATATGAACTCAAGAGGCTTTGGAATTTAACATAAGATCAAGTTATCCATGATCAATATCCCCAACATTAATTATCTTCCTTCCTTAGATCAACACCCATCTTCCATTTTTTGGATCTCAATTACTATTCCTTCATCTTAACTCAAGCTTATTTAGTAAATTATATAGTTTAATAGTTCACTCTAACATTGAGAATAATTTGACTAGTATTTTTTGGCATCTTTAAACCCTTGTAGCTATAGGATAACTCAAATATAGTTTCCATAGTTTTCTCACAATAATCATATTCCATGCCCTAATTCCCATGTATGTTATTTATTGGTTCGACTCGTATATAGTTTCAAGGCCCAACATTATTAATTTATAATAAAAAATAAAACTTGGGAAATTATAAATCATTAATGTAAAAAATCATAAAAAGAATCCCATAATAAAATTCAATATTAAAGAATTGAAATTAAAGAACTATTCCAATAATTTATATTAAAGAAAAGAACACAAAATTTAGGGATATTAACTTGAAAAAGGAAAAATAGTTTCAAAACTAGGTGAAAATATTAATTCAATTATTATTTTATAAAAAAGCATTCAAAAAATTTAATCTTAAAATAAATGGAATTTAAAATAGAGAATATTTGACAAATTAATCATAAAATTTATTATTTTCATTAAAATATAGAAAGAATTATAGTAACCACTCAAAATGACTCAAAATAAATTATTTATCAATTAAAGTACATTTTACACACTAATTTATCAAAACATTATCCAAAATATGTTTAAAACATGTATTGAAAAAAGACCACTGAAATTACCCCACACATTATAAATTTATTATATCAATAAATCATTTAAGAATATTTAGTGAATGAAAATTAACTTAAAAATAAAATAATATAAATTTCAACCAGATGGTGATTGTTAAATAATTTCCTCCCATTGATTATCATGAGCATGAAATAAATATTTATCTCCTAAAAATAATATCTTGTTGTGAAAATATGGTTTCTAGTTTTACGAAGAATATTTTATTTTCAAATTTTGAAAGGATTAAAACAAAATTAATTTTACATAGAATTTTTCTTACAATATAATCTTTTCTTCATTGTGAATAGGCACATAGAACATATAAATAAACATGATTAGATACAATTTAAAGTAGGTTGGTTTTAATAATTAAAATGAAAATATATTTAACTTATTCAATATTTTTATTGTAAAATTAAATACTACAACCTCTATTAATAGTTTATTTTCAGTTTATTTCAAAACCAAATTCATTAGTATAAATCAAATCCTGATGCTAAACTAAAATAGAAATTTTAAAACATACGCTATTTTTTTTAAAAGAAATGTGTTTTCAATAAAGTAATTATAAGATGTTTCCAAATTGAATTCATGAATAAAATAAAAAAACAAAAAAAATAATGGAATAAAATTAAGTCAAAATTTTAGAAACTTTTTCGACCACTAAGTATAAAATTATTTCTCAAGGATATTCAATTTTATACATTTTAGGTGTATTTTGAAGTGGAATTCATGAAATACAGTTTATCATAAAAGGAAAACACCTTCCCCAAACATAAAACACCAAATTATCCCTAATGATGAAATTGAATTTAGTAGAATGATTAAAAAATAACATTGAATATATTTTCAATTTATTTGTGAAAAATAATTTCTAAAGGGTCATAATAAATGGTCAAAAAATATATTTTTTACTCAACCGAATTATCAAATAAATTCACATCATGGAATTTGTGCTCCATAGTAGTTATTGTTTCAAAATCCAAAGTAGTTAAATAATTTTATAAAAGTGTAGGGAGACATTTGAGTTTTCATAATAATAATGAAATTGAAATAAGAAATAGCATGTTTAATTATAATTTTAGAAATAAAATAAAAAATAGTACCATAAACTAGAATAATTTTACTAGTGATTTCAATATGTATTTATAAATTCAGAACAATTCTTAACCATCTAATTCACAAAAAATATCTAGCAAAGGTTTCCAAAAAATTAATGATATAAATTAGGTGTATAAAGTTTTAAAGAAACCCCCCGGAAAGTGAATCTTTATTGCTATAAATTCAACCATCCCATTTCCCAAACTTTCCTCTTAATAAATTCCTTTAGATTTATAATTATATATATATAAAATTGAATATATGAATATATAAATTTATTAATTTATGTTCAAAACAAAATGAAACCATATTTTGACTTAAATGGGTAATGGTTCTATGTTTCTCTAATTTTAAGTTCCTATTGTATTTGAAAAACAATTTAGTTTCTACTTTAATAGTTTTAATAGTATATTTTCTAAGTGAATTTAGAAAAATTAATCTTAATGAACACTATGGAGGAAAAAAATTATCCATATTCATCATTTTTTAATATTATATCTCCCCCACACTTATCATCAACAATAAACAGATTTTAAACTAACTCATCAGCTTAATTCAACTATCAAAAGAAGTGGGAAATAGTTTTTATAATGTAAAATTTTATAAAAAATGATAAAGATAAAAAAATTACCCATGTATGTTGATTTCATTACCGTATAGAGCAATTTGATCACTCTAATTTATAACATTTTAATCTTTACATTGTTTCTAAAATTACTTTACCTAAAATATTACAAAAAATTAATCACTAAATCTAAACAATGAAAGTGAAAAAATAACACCAAGTCAAGATGTGAGAGAATGTTTCCATCAAATTCCTATCACTGATTACATCTTTAGTATACCAAAATCAAAGGGACAGTGATTCAAAGATGATATTCATGATAATGATGCTTTTTTGACTTGAAAGATTAGTGGAAGATGTATGAAAATATTATCATAGTTGTAAAAAATATAAAAAAACTCATTTTTAGTAAAAAAAATTGT
Source organism: Viscum album (assembly GCA_963277665.1). NCBI lineage: Eukaryota > Viridiplantae > Streptophyta > Magnoliopsida > Santalales > Viscaceae > Viscum > Viscum album. The sequence goes on along the minus strand of OY728153.1, from coordinate 1,507,657,097 downwards.
GTGTTTCCTATCATAAAATTATAATTTAAACTTAGACATAAATGTTTCTCTAAGAATATATCTATTATATCCCAGAGGTTGACGTTTGATATCCATAAACCAAATTTTTCGATAACACAAATATTTTTAAGTAAAATTAATTTATGAGATCTAAAGAAAATATGGAAGAATTTAAATCCATTTTTATCTAATTAACCCCCATTAAAACATCACTTTATGATACTATAAAATATATTTTCCAATTATGGAATTGATTTAGGAATGATTCATTTCAAATTTTCATAAAGTGGCAACCTACTATGTGGTGTTTCTAGGGGCGTGTCTTTATTCAAAAAATTTTACTTCTCTATTTGAGAGAATAAATTCATCTTAAAGTCATTTTGAATTATCCGAGTTTTGAGAAAATATATTTTGGGAGAGGTTCTCCAATAATAGTATGATATGTTTTTAAGGAATTGGAAATTAAAAATATATCCTCATCCAAATTAATGATAACTCAAAAATTATATTAATATCCCAACATAGTTTACAAATACCTCATATAATTTTAAAGAGATGATTACTGTTTATACAAAAAATTGTGTCTTTAAAAGTAATGATTTTATTTCAGAGTTTCTACAATTGATATAATAATACAAGAAACCACTAATTTTGAACAATAAAATATTTATATACTAAATAATGTGTGATAGTATTTTTCTTTATATTAACATTTTAAAACTTAATACTCCAAATAAATAACATTTGAGTGTATAAGTTCAATTTTATAGGGGATTCAATTTCTGTTTAATGAAAAAAATTGAAAATGTTCCATATTAAAGTATCCCCCCCCAAAGTGTCCACATTGATATTGATATTTTTTACCATGGATTTTGAGAAAAAAAATATTGAAGTACCGAGTAATGATTAATCAATAATTAATATTTCATAAAATTGAAAAAAAATAAAATACACAGTCAAGAGGTAATTGATAATTTAATAGTTTTAAATTTTCAAGACCAGAATGATCAAATTGAACAACATATTAATAATTTTCAAGGTCAATTTTTTTATATTGTTATTTTCTTCCTAAAATTCCAAAATAAAAAACGCTTTATCCTTAATAGTCATTTTTGAAAATCATGTTGAAGAATTTTGAAAATATAAATCCTCATATTATTTTTTTTATATAACCCATGTTTCTATTCCGTAAAAAATTCAAAAAATGATATCTATTTTCATGTTTATGTGGTATGATAACAGTGGGGTATTTATCTTCATTAAAATACAATCATTATTACTCCCTCCCACATTCATCCACTTATACACCCCTTAGGGTATCCTTATATTTATGGGAGTTTTTTTATTCATACAGTTAGATGATTGTTATGACAAATTATTCTTGCTTAATTTGAAAATCTTCAAATTTCGCAACATTTTAATTAAATTTAGCCTCACATTACACTTCACCCTCATTCTCAAATTCACCAATGTAATTTTATTAATTAAAAATTTTAATTTATTGTTTATTTTCAACACTTTACTATAATTCCAAAAAAATATTTTTATCTTTTTAATTTTATGTTCATACAATTGGGAACATCGATTTTGTTTTTTATAGCTTTGGCCTAGCCTAGTGTTATTATAAATTACTAATTATTTTAACTATAATTGATCTTCATGTTTGGGATCAAATTATTTTTTGGTTTTATAAATTTTAAAAGGTTATCATGGTTGATTATAGGAACAATGCAAATTAATATTCAAATAATAACCAAAATAAATAAATAAGCATGATATTACTAGTTCTAGACCCCAAAATGACCAATTTAAAATATTTAATTAGAATAAATAAAAATTAAAGAATAAATAAAAATTATTTCAAGTTCAAAACACAAAATAATAAACAAATAGTGAACTTTGAGTCCTAAAGCCATAGAAAAGAACAATTTTTTCACCTTTTGTTTAATTGATTTTTGTGTTATTTTTTAGAACTAATGATACTCCATGCCAAATGGTCCTTGAAAAAATTTCCAAATTTTGATCAAGCTAGAGTTTGTCAGCAATATTAAAAAATTAATAATATCTCATACACTAGTATAACAATGAAGGATTGAAACAAAGATATAGAGTGTTAGTGATCAAAATGATTTTTTGACTCTAACTAATGAATTTTGGAAAAGATAATTGTGCATGAGATAATGAGAAGTAAAATAAAAAAAGAAAATAGGTATGAAGTATAAAATGTTAGATGAGTATTATAGAGTAGGAGGAATTCTAAAAAGTTATTATGTAGTGTTGTATTAAATCACAGTGTTAAAAAATTTATACTATTGGACAAGGTTTCAATATAATTATCAAACAATATAAAAAAATTTATATTATCTTCTGATAAATATAAATTCTACTATATTAAACATATTCACTATTGATAATAGTATTTTATTCAAAAATGAAAATAATGTTGATTAGGTATAATTTATAATATTTAATTTCATTTAACCATGAATTTCCACTCATTCTAGTTTATATGAACTCAATAAGTCAATTTTTTATAGAGGAATCAACTATTTCAAAATTTCCTTGATTTTGATTTTAATATGTTGATACTCTAAACAAAATCATGAAATTTATTTAAAAAAAATGTTAGAGAAGAACAGATTAAAATATTAAAGAAATAAAAGGAGTTCAATAATAAAAATTTTATAAAAAATACAAAAAATGAAACCCCTCAATTAATTTACCTAAAATATTTATTGTTTGTATGAGAAAAAAATATGAGAAAAAAATTAAAATATATAAACGAAATAATATATAGAATAGTTTGAGGGTGTTGTATTTCAATATAGTATATATGTCTCTCCCAATGTTTTTTTATATTCTCCCGTGGTGAAGTCTTGATTCATTCCTCGAAGAATTTTTTGCTTCTCTACTATAAAATTTAGACTCCCCATTTTCTGATGAATGGGTGTTTTTTGATGTATTTCTCCTTATAAAAAAATTATTCCCCCCTTTTAAATAATTATTTCCACTGACTCAAAATCACTACCTTAGTTTCCTTCAAGTATTAAGGATTATATTTCCACTTCCATTACCATGAATCATCAAACCGAATAAATACTCACTTTTTTCGCCCCCAAGGACTAAATATACCCAAAAAATTGTACTATAGAACAACAATTAAAAAATTTGGTACCCAAAATCATAATCACCATTCTTTAATTTTATTTAATTTTTAAAATCTTAATAGAAATGAATCATGTATCTTGATCGAAGAACAAGTTTTATCTCCCTAATAAATATCATGGTTATGAACTAAACTCATCATCTTCCATTATTGCAACTCCCTAACACATTAGAGAGATTAAATTACCCTTATCATCTTTATAAATAAACCATGAACCAAAATATTAAATACTAGATTAGCTGGACCATCATCAGTATATCCTTCACTTTACTCGGCCTCCATTTGGTTTTAACTCATTGTGGTATTTAATTGAGCAGATGGTATAAAATTTTAAAGACCCAAATCCTGGTGCACCGAAATTATAAAATAAGAACATTGTATTTGATATCATATGTGACATGGAACACCGATCTTAAAAAACCCACAAAATATATTTCTTAAAATTTAATATCATTGAGAGCATTCAGAACACGAAACCATGAGTCTAAATAAACCATAATATAATATATCATTATAAAATAGTCATAAAATTGATGGTAATGAATAATACAAACAATATTATTAAAATTATGAAAATATATTAGACATAAAAAAATTATAATTATTTAAATGAAAACTAAATGTTTTCTAAAAAATTATAATTATTTAAATGAAAACTAAATTTGTTCTAAAAATTTATATTTTTCTAAATGATGGTTTAGTTACATTTTGAGAACATTATTTAAAATTAATTTATTCAAATTTTATGGAAAATATTTTATAAAATTAAAATTATTTTTGGAATAAAAATACCATTATTATCTTTAGGTGAATTTTGGGGATTTTTCTAAAATATTTCATTTTTGTTGAACAAAGAAAAATTTTGATTTTTAATTGAAAACTACCTATTAATTTATATTATTTATAATGTTAAATTATATTTAAAACTGATTTTAACATTAAAATTAGTTATATTATATATCATTTAATCTAATTTAGGTAATTGGAATTATTTACATGTTTAATTTTCATATAAAATCATTCTAATATTTTGAACAATTTCTCATGGAAAACCCATACTCTCATCGCACCAACAATATTAATTTTAAATAAAAAAAGTCTACTTAGGTGAATTCAATTTTGAAAAATTTAATCCATATTTTAAATCAAAATTATTTTTATTATCTAAAAAAATCAACTTATTTTCTGACCAAAATGAGTAGTGAAAACAAAAAATATATATTTTTCATGGTTAAGGTGAAAATGGATCTACCATGGGTTAAACTAAAATGATAAGGGTTACAATGACTTAAACACTTATCAGAAATATATTTTATGGAAATATTTAGACCTTATAATTTCTATGTCTAGATAATACTTTATTTTGGACCATTTTGAAATTTCAAAAACATGGGTATACCTTTTTCTTTCCAAAACAAACAAGTGTTCCACTCACCTCACTTATAAAAGGTCACCCCAGCTCATCTTTTATTCACACCAGAAAACTCATTTTATTCAGCCAATACCTAAAAAATAACTTGAAATCATCCCTCACATCATCCAGAATCCTTATTTTGGGCATAAATCATACCTTGGAAGTCATTAGGTCAAATTTAAGGAGATAACCTAAAGAATCAGTAACAATCAATGAGTTTTTTTACATTATTTCTTCCTACACCTACATCAATTATTATAAAACCAATACGATATAATATCCTCTCTATATAAAATATACTAATATTTTTCTATAATAATTGTATGGACTTCATTTATTTCTACTTCCATCAACTATATTATAAAATCATCGTTCGTGTGCATGGTGGACTACCGTCTCACAAATTGATGTCATTCATTTTTCCATGACAACCTCATGCTGGGGTATGATGATGGTTTTAAATTTTATGTGTGATATTTATAACATAATTATACATCTATAATCATTATATAATATATATATTTTTAATATCCATTCTTCAAGGGATACGATATGGCCCTCATGTGTACGGTAGACTACCGTCTCACTATGAAATGTGATTTATCTATCACTAATGATTTACATAGAATGTAATAAATATAATTTCAATGAATATATGTTATATAAATTAAATAAAAATACTTTGTTTTACATATTTATTATTCTGAATGAAAATATATAATTTTCTTTTTTTTTCATTGAAAAATGATAACATCATTCATGTACTTATGGAATACAACCTTTACAAAGTGATTCAACTCTCTTCCATCACCATGAAAAATGGATGATATATCTAAGTATATATTAAGAAATAATATTTTATATATGATATTATTATATTTTTAATGTTAAAATATTTAATATCACATTTCTATAATGAATATTGAAAATTTTAAATGTTACTCAAGAGTACGTACAGACTACTATCTCTATGATTATAACATAAACCATTTTTCATATCCCAATGTCATGATTCTTATCAAAAGTAAAATTTATGTATATATACGATACTTATTTCTTGATCATTATTCAATAGATTATAATACTATATATTATGTGAAATAATCATATCTTTCATGATGAAACACATATGAGAAAACAAGTCAATAGACACCCGAATCAATGGGAATAATGAATGATTATTAACAAACATGTGATAACATGTTTTAAAAGGATAACATATGATGTTATAAATATATTTATAGTTTTATTACAAGTTAATAACATGTTTAAGACTACTATTGGTGAGTACATATCATTATTAATCAAAATAAAGTGTGAGTTAATGGACTTCATCTCAATTTTCCATCACTAAGGAATATTGTAATGTTATATACATAATTTATTTTATATGGTGTATATAAATCATCTTTGACATATAATTTTATATGGTGTATATAAATTCAATTTTATATTTTATATTTTTTATATACATCCTCTTCAATTTTCAATTTAAATTATTGTTTTACTCTCTGACCATTAACCAAAAATGTTTTTTCCCTTCACTGACTAGCTCTACGTCTATATTAACCAAAACTATATCGATGGTAAATGGTCCATACCACTTAGTTTTATGTTTTTTAAGGAATTGTTTGTGTTTGGAATTTAACAACTACACCTTTTGACTTACCATAATGTTTTTATTTTGAATGATTTTTTCATGAAAGGCCTTTTTTTCTGTTTAAATTATAAAATTTTCATATAAAACTATTTTTATTTCATTGGGCTCATTTGACTAAAGTAATCACCTTTCTGTAAAGATTTAAACTCAATGTTTGTTTCCATAATAACCCAATATTACTTATCATGAAGATCCTTGGTAAAGTGAATTGATTTCCCTAGATGTATCCTACAAGGATACACCATAATGGGAGTTTCAAAGGCTATTCTATTTTCCAACAGGGCTTCATAAAATAGGAAATACCTGTCATTCTTGGATTTAGTCATAGTATTCATTAAAATTATATTTTAATTATGTGTCTTATATTTCATTTTTTATACATTATTATGTATGATAGTATTTTCTATATTTTTTTCACAAAATAATAATTTTCCATTAAATAAATTAATTTAATGTTATTATATTGGGTCCCTTTATCAGTGATGCAGCCTTTGACCATAAAAAATAATGATAAAATTTTCTTCTTAATGAATTTTAAAACACTATTTTCTTAGTTAGTTTTAAATTCCACTACCTCTACAGATTTGGGAAAAAATAAAAAATCACTAATATGTATTCATTCCCATATGATGATAGAAAAGGTACCATAAAATCTTATCTCACACATCATAAAAGCTAAACATCTAAAATTCCCTTTTGGGTAATCTCTTATTTCCTTAAAAAATTACCCATACATTGGACCTTATCACACCCCATAAAAATGATTCTAGTATTCTTAAAAATTCGTTGATAGTAAATAATATTATTAAAGAACCATTTGGAGAATCCTTTCTCCATCATGGTCTCCCCACCAAGGTGAATAATAATAATTTTGAAAACTAGGTTGCATCACTTCTTCATGAACCCACCATTTGAAAATGTCATCAGTACACCTACTAAATAAAAAATAAATCATCCCAAAAGTAATAATTAGGGTTTCAGATATATTTCTTCCACTGGTTATTGGAGATACCACTAAGCATGATTTAAACATCTACACAGTTCACAAAATATGTAAAGTAAGGATATTTTTCAATGAATAAATTAATCAATTGTTCATCAAAAAATAAGTAATTGATATTTTAAGAATCTTCATTTTGATTGGAGGATATCCCAGAAATGTGTTTAACCATAATTATTTTACCCCCATGTTTTTATCTAATGTCCAAGTCTATTATTGGAAAAATAAAAGGATCCATCTCATGAGTCTTGTCTTGGAATCATTCTCAACTAAAAGATACTTGATAGTAGCATTGTAACACCTGATATTTTATGAGAAATATTTTGTTTTTTATGTATAATGTTATATAAAGTAATCTTTAACTACACAAAACTCTGTCTTAGCTTGTGTTACATGCAAGAGCAACCTTACTCGATAGCCTGCGTTGTACGCAATACCGAGTTTCACTAAACAACAATATGTTATTAAAATATTTTATAAACTAGCTGGTATGAATAGTAATACACAATTTTTGAAATTTTATCTTTCAAAATGGACTTCATTTTTTGATTTAGAATATCGAAATTAGCTTAGGGGGAATTTTTGGTATTTTTCTGAAAACTTTCAAATTTTGATGAATAGTGAAAACACGGGGATACTATTTAAAAACTAAATTTTATTTAAATATTTATTTATTTTATTTAAATTTATTTTACATAAAAATTGATACATAATACATATATAATTTCAATGTAATTCATTGGATTAATCTTATAATAATTTTAGATATATAAAAATTTTATTGAACTTTTCATGGTCTTTTACCCACCTCCTAGGAGAATTTGAAAATTTACATAAAACATAATTTTAACGCTTCTGAAAGTGGAATTTTGAAAATCCTAGAGAGACAGTTAATATTAAGGAGTAAAATGTGGTTCAATAAGATAAAAATATTTTTTTTGTGAATAGTAACTTTTTTCTTTTATTTACCATCGTTAAATGTAAATAGGGTAATTAAGGGTACAAATGATATTATTATTACCATAACACGTGTCCTAATTCTATTGCATAAGTTTCATTCGACCAAGAACAAACTTAGGATTAAAATATGAACATTTAGGTTCACTTGGATTAGATTAGGACACTTATTATTATTTTATTTAAAGAAGAGTTAAAAGAGTTAAAAACACAGTTTAATAAATAAAACATTTCTAATATAGGGTTATACATAAGATAAATTCAACTATAAATATTAATTAGAAAGATAAAATGATTTTCTATATAATGATAGTTTATTTATAATTTTTAGAAATTATATAATATAATTTATTTATGACACAATGATGATGCAATAATTACCTTATTAGTGAAATATTAACATAATTGATATTATTAGTACCCAAATAAATGTAATTTGAGACTTTTTATGAATTAAAATAATTTTATATGTCAATATGACATGTTAGAATTTATTTAATTAACTTTTTTAGAACTAATAATGTTGTTATGAGTTTCAAAAAAAATCAATTACCAAATAGTTTCAAAATTGACATAAAATAGTTTTTAAAACAAATATTATATTATTAATTGTTATTTCATCCCAAAAAATCTGAGGTTCTGAAAAATGACTTAGATAAGTTTATATATATTAATAATGAACTACTTGGGGGTTTTTTGTCTTGTTATAGTAAGTTTATTAACAATATAGTGTAAGAAAACAAGAAGACATGGTAAAAGTAAAATTATTTAACTTAGATTTAAATCTAAATGATAAGGTCAAAATAGCAACCTAAACATGTATAAAATATATTGGTTGAGATTATTTTGACCCCTACCCACCTTATATTCTAAATAAATCAATTTTAAGGTATTAAAAACCGAATATGACTTTATAATAAAATAATATTTTATGTTTTTCCTAAGGTGCCCCTCTTCTCCATTATAAAAGGGCACCTCCTCCCTCTCCTCCTCACACCACATTGATCCTTCAGGCTCATCCAACCCCTGCCAATTTATATTCTCCACTTCCTTATAAACATCCTAGAGGTCTTTTTATTCTTAAAAAACCATATCTAGTTCCCTATGAGGAGATTAAGAAGAGGCGCTTCAAAGAAGAGTTAATGTCTGTTACCGGTTCTTTCGAATTCATTTCTTCTTCTACTTACTCTTCTTTAGTTGTTTCATTATGAAGTAATAACATCAGAATCACTAATAGACTGATATGTTATTATAAATATGAAACAACCCTATTTCACCTTATATCCATCCTACGGAAAATGAAATCACCGCATGTGCGTACGTACGGAATACCGTCTCCACGCCGTGGTGTAATCTGTTTTCCACCACCACATTACTTGGATGGGTATAATGGTGTAAATAATAACTATATATGATTATTTTAAAGTGATATTGATTCTGAAATAGTATACATACACTTAAATACAATTCCACGATCATGGGAACGATATCATCGCTCGTGCGTACGTACGGCCTACCGTCTCCCCGATGTGATGCGACTCGTTCTACATGATCTTCAGTGAATAATGATTATCTAAATGGATTTAATGAATAAATATGATATATGTTACAAAAATAAAATTCTGGAAATGAGTTATATATAACTTAAAAAGAAGAATAAGAGTATATTCGACAAGACATGCATAAGAACGTAAAGCAATGAACACCCGAATAACAAGTAGCAATCAAATATTACTAATAAGAAGATAAGAATATGAACATATATGATATCATAACAATGAATATGATTCTTTAATAATTAAATTACATTATTTAAATCATTACACAGGAGGTTCGGACACGTACAAAGCATATTGGACCTAAGGTAAGGGAAAATCTCACAATCTCATTTTTATCCGAGATTGTTTAAACTTTGGTATTTACTACGGTGTATTTATCATCCACATCCATGTTTCCTCAATATGTAATATTATTTTTATCCTCATACAATTGTTTAAGTGCAATATTACTCGTTGGTGAGATTTTAGTAAAATATATGCAAGGAATCTTTTGTCTTTTTTAGTACGAGGTAATTTTTTACTTTTCCGGCCAAAGTACGAGAAGAATGTTTTTTTAACTTATACAGCCTGAATGGATTTTTAGAACATTATTTCCATGAATATTACTTTACAATATTTCATTTTTATTATTATTCAACTTCTTATATTTTAAAATTGTATACCATTTTAAGAAAGGAAAAAATGTTTTTGAAGTAGAAAGGATATTTTCCTCAAGAATGGAGTTCAAGTGTTTTATCAAAATTATTTTCCATCTAAGATAATATGGGGTTATGTTTATATCCCTATTTTTACATTGATTTGTTTATGTTCTGATGGAAATTATATTTATGATGTCCTTTTATCTTATGTGGATTATGTTATGATGGCATGATGTTTAAGAATTCCTTTTTTATTACATGGGTTATGCTATGATGTATGATTTATGATCTTGTGGAACACATCAGAATGGTATCATTATTAGATGGGTGGGACCTATATCTCCCTCCAATGCATTGTGTAAAGATTTATATCTCATGAGATAGACTTGGTTGTAATGGAAGGTTAATCCGGTTCAGTGAAACAGGACTGAAACAAGGAGTGAAATCAGTTTAGAAATGGACTTTGTCCTCTAAGATAGTCTTGGAAATGAGTCTTGACTACTAAGAAATGATTCTCTATGATTATGTGTGTATTACACAAAGTTTCATGTTATTATTATTGTGATTACATTTCACTACCATGATTTATTCCATGTTATGATATTATGATCTCTTTTACAGGTTAAGATTTTCAAAATATTATGCTCTTATGAATATGATATGATTAATATTTATTTTGTTTCCCATTACAGAGAATTTGATCTCACCCTGTTGTATGTTTTCTTTTCCCCAGGTCATGAATAAGGGTATTAAGTAATATATACTAAAAGGGACTTTAAATATGATGAAATAAATGGGAGACAATATAGATGCTTTATGAACTAGTTGTTTATGTTTCCCAGTTTCTAAAGACACTATACCTGTACGGTCCTTTCATGGATTTGTTATATGTTTTAATAAGTGTGCATAAATTTCGAAGTAATAACTATTTATGTAAATTATGGGTCGTTATAAGCATGGTCTAAAAATATTTTATAATAACCTGGATCTTCATTTCAGGTATGGGTCTTGATTTAAGGTTGTTTTGAGGGAAAATGAAGGAACAAGGTTTTTCTAAGTAAACGTCTTGTACTTACATGTAGAAGTAGTGTACCTGGTTACCACATACTGTTGGGTACTGGCCGTCTCACTACCAAGTACATGGCAGTGTGGTGACCTGGCAGACCACTTAATTCCAGGGCTGGTTAAGGCTACTACATGGCGTGTAGTTTTAAAGAACACACTGTTTAGTTTTATTTTTGTATATATATTAGATCTAGGTCACATATCTTATTTATAAACACCTTCTTATGGATTTGGTTCATATAGGAGCGTGATGAAATGGCCGATAAACTCCGAACCCCTCTTGATTATCCTTCCGAGTTCTTATTGAGAGACTTTTGGGTGTGTTGGAATCCCACCGGTGAGTTCTCAAAACCCCTAGAAACTTTCTTCAGGATTCATCCTCTCTTGTGAGTTTTTCATGGTCATGATTTTTTCACCATTTTGTAGATCTATGTCAATATAGTCTGAATCAAGGGCTTACATTTAAGTATATCGATTATACAACATCGAGGTAAGTTGTTTGTGCCTTTCGTTGTCGGTATTTGGATTATATATGTTATAAGTTCCACATACAATGTTTTCGGTATTGCGTAATTTTCGAATTGAACCTTTTTTTACCTAATATGGTTTTATTGATTGATGAATGGTTTTTTCTTATGCGTAAGGTTAGATAACTTGTTTATGGGACACCCCATGGGTACCTTTCGCCTTCATTTTTTGTTTATGGTCGTTTGGTCTAGGTTTCCTATAAGGCATACCATGTTTTCCCTGACTTTTTTTATTAGGACAGAGTTTGATTGAATATGTAAAATGAATCTAATATGTATTGTGGATGTTTAATCATGTAACAATATTATATTATATGATCTTCTCCAAATGATATATTCATTTTTTTCTAATAGACCATGATAGACTTGGACCACGGAGCAAGATTCCAGACCCTTTACGGTTAGAGGTATAATTCTAGTTAATTAAGTTTTAGCTTATTCTATTTTTTATATAGGGTCTTCCCATAGTTGTATATTGGTTTCCATTGTAGAGAAAATTGGGCCCTGTATCTTTAATTCTGATGATGTTATGATGGTAGAAACATCGTTGGGGGTTAGGAAAACTAGTGTACATCCATGAAAAAAGTTCCTTATTGAGGTTGGTGGGTTTCACTTCTTTTGGGACCTTGATGTATTAGAGATGGCATGCTTTGATCTCATTCTTAGAATGGACTAGTTGGTCTCTTTTCAAGACATTATTGACTGGTATATCTCTAGGGTGACTTTCACATCACTCGAGGGTGGATCTTTTTTACACAATGGGGAATGGGATGTCCAAGAAACAAGAGATAGACCCAAGCATCATGGGTTTGGAGGAATCACAACCCAAATTTCTATTTTATATTTGGATGACTAGGGGAATTCATAAATGGACATTCTTCCAGTGGTGGATCTTTTCAGATATGTCTTTCCAAAAGACTTTTCAGGTTTACCTCTAGAGCGAGAGGTAGATTTCAATATTGAGCTTGTTATGGGAGCATAACCAGTGTCCATTCCACCTTATATGACGGCTACACAAGAATTAAAAGAGATCAAGAAGCAGTTATAGGAGTTTGTGGAAATGGGTTTCATCCAAAATAGTACTTCTCCTTGGTGTTCTCCTGTAATTTTTGCGAAGAAAGTGGATGGTACCCTCAGACATGGTGTGGATTATCAGAAGATGAACAATTTGATGGTCAATAATTGATATCCCTTGTTGAGGATTGTTGATATCTTTTATCAACCTCAGGGATCTTGGGTGTCCTTGAAGATTGACTTGATATCAAGTTATCATTAGTTACACGTTATATCATAAATATATACCTCTTAATTCCTTTCAGAGTATATATATTATATACTAGAATTTGGTTATGTTGTTCGGTCTCACAAATGTGCCAGTAGTTTTCATGTCAACGATGAACAAATTTTTCCATCCTTACTTAGATTCTTTTGTGGTAGTCTTCATCGACAATATCTTGGTATAATTTGACACTCTATACAAAAATTTGATAAATCATGAGATCATATTGAGTACACTGAGAGAGCATTAGTTATATGATAAGTTCACAAAATGACACTTTTTGAAGGACCAAATTCACTTATGGGGTCATTTCATCTCAGAGACATGAGTATCAGAACACCCAATAAAGGTGGGACTGGTAGTTTCCTCGGAGCAGCTAAAGAATTTCTATCAGGCACGAAGTTTTCTAGGGTTTGATGGTCACTACAGACCCTTTATTTAGGAAATTTCACATATAGTAGTGCCAATGATAGGCCTAACTATGAATGGTGTGAAGTACTTATGGATAGAATATTGTGATTTAGCCTTTCAGGAGATGAAGGGGAGATTGAATTCCGCAGTGATACTGATTTTTTCCAAATTGGGAAAGAGTTACATGGTTTACTATAATGCATCAGGTATCAGGATGGAAGCCATGCTCATGTAGGGGGGAGGAGTAATTGTGTATGGGTCTCGGCAGTTGAGGCCACAAGAGAGGAATTACCCACCACACGATCTTGAGTTGGTTTCAGTTTTTCATGCATTGTGAAATTGGAGACATTATCTTTTTGGAGAGCATTTTTTGGTATAGAATGACCAAAAAATCCTCAAGTATATGTTTACTTAGTGTGATCTAAATTCGAGAGGGAAAATGTGGGTTGAGTACCATTAGTGTTTTTACTTTTAGCATGCCTACACACCTGGGAAAGGCAATGTAGTGGCTAATGCATTGAGAAGGAGAACTCAGATACATGTATTTTGGGAGGCCAAAAGTGAGAGGAAGCTTATTGATCTATTCTTTGAGATAAATTTAGAGATGCATAATAGATATGGGTAGACATTTCTTTCTTCTATAACTGTTACCTCTACCACATTGGATCGAGTGTTATGGAGGAAGATATCATATTCTAAAGGCCTAGTCCTACGAGAGAGAGTGTCAGGTGAATACCGTACTCATGGGTGGACCATAGGAAAGGACAAGGTTTTTCATTTTCATGGGAATTTGTGGGTGTCATAAGACATACACGTGTAGTTGTTGTGGAATTTTCATTCCTTAGTGTGGGCAGTTCATCCTTGTGTCACCAAGTTGAATCGAGATCTACATAGACTGTATTGGTGACCAGGTATGAAGTAGGATATAGCAGGTTTTGTTATGATATGTTCAACCCATCAGCAGATTAAGGAGAATCATCAGCGACCAAAAAGGCTATTACAGTTGTTACCCATTCCCTAATGGAAGTGTAATGATTTCATGATGGATTTTGTGATAGGTTTATCGATATTGCCTCAAGGGAATGATGCATTTTGAGTTGTTATCGGTAGGCTCATGAAGGTTGTACATTTCCTTATAATTAAGAAAAATCTTAATTTTTATGATCTTGGAAGGTTGTACATCTGAGAGGAAGTACTAATGCATGGGGTTCCTCACTCTATCATTTCAGAAAGGGATGTCGGGTTTACTTCTCATGTCCGAAAAGAACTACAGAGGGTTTTTTGTACACTAGTAATTCTGAGTATAGCTTACCACCCCCAGACAGATGGCTAGTTCAAGTGCACAATTTTTGGTTTTGGATTACATGCTTCGAGTATACATCCTAAATTTTGTGGGCTCATAGGAGAGACACATACCCCTAGTGTTGTTTTCCTACAACAATGGTTTTCAGGGAATGATTCAAATGGAAGCTATGGAGGCTTTGTATGGTAGGACATGTTGATCACCCCTATATTTGATGGAGGTAGGATAGTCATCTATGATGGGAACTCATCTTTTCCAGGATACCACTATGTATGTGTAGTTGATTCAGAAAAGGATGTATATTTCATAGTCTCGACAAAAATATTATAATGATCGACGGAGATGGACTCTAGAGTTCGAGGTCAGAGATTAGTTTTTTTCATATCACACCAAGGCATGGACACAAAATGATTAGAAGATAGGGGAAGCTTTCCCTGAGATACATCGAGCCATTTGAGGTTTTGGAGAGAGTCGGGACAGTTGCCTATCAGTTTAAGTTACCTCATAGGTATCGGACCATGCATGACGTCTTTCTTGTTTCTTAGTTATGGAGTTTCTTTTTAGACCTGTCTCTTGTTTTTCAACCAGAGGAGGTTGAGTTGGAGGTGGATGCATCCTTCAAAGAGCACCTTATTCAGATAGTGAATCGCAACACAAAGGTTATCCGTGGTTGGTATATTACTCTGGTACGGGTGCTATGGCAACATGGGTGACTGCAGGATGATACTTGGGATACGGAGGCCCATATGTGATCACAATTTTCTGAGTTGTTCGCAGATTCTTCTTCACCAACATTGGAAGAGAAATTAAGGGATGAATTTCTTTAAGGGGGAAGTTTTTATGAAACTGGATCTTCATTTTAGTTATGGATCTTGATTTCAAGTTGTTTTGAGGAAAAAGGAAAGTATTTATATTTTCTAAATAAACGTCGTGTACTACCAATTACACATCGTGTACCTCGTTGCTGCGTACAGCTGCGTACTTGTCGTGTAATGGCCAAACACATGTTCATGTGGTTACCTGGAAAACAACTTAAGTCAGGGGTTGATTAAAAATACTACACGACATGTAGTTTTAAAGAAAACACCATTTAATTTTATTTTTATTTGATATATAAAAGTGGGGTCACATCTCATATCCAGAAACATCTTATTCTAGATATGGTTCAAATATTAGTGCAATGGAATGACCATTGATCTATGAACCCATTCTGATTCTTCATCAAATATCCTATTGAGAAATCATCTGGTGAGTTGGAATCCCACTGGTGAGGTCTCAAAACCCCTAGATCATTTCTTCCTTATTCATTATCTCTTATGAGTTATTGAAAGTTAGGTTTTTTCACTCTTTTGAAGATCTACACCGATCTAGGAAGATTCAAGGTCTAAAGTTCAAGTATATCGATCATAAAACATTGAGGTAGGTGGTTTGTACCTTTCCTTTTCTATCTATGTATTATATATGCTAAAAGTGTCACATACCACATTTTGGGTGTTGCGTAATTTTGGAATTTAACCGTGTTTTTACCTACTATGGTTTGATTGATTGATAAAGGGTTGTTTCATATGTGTAATGTTAGATACCTTGTTTATGGGACACCCTAGGGGTGTGTTTCCTCTTGATTGATTGGTTATTGACGTTTTTTTCTTGGTTTCCTATAAGGCAAACCTTTTTTCCATGCCTTGTTTGTTTAGGATGGAGTGTGAATAATTATATGAAATGCCTATGATATGCATTGTGAATGATTATCCATGTAATCATTTTATGTTACATGAGATTCTTGATATGATATATGAACTATTTTTCTAATAGACCATGAGAGCCATGGACCCGGGAGATTGAGGGGGGGGGGATTCTAGTTTATTTACACTGGATCATGAGAGTCATGGTGTAGATATTTGACTTGAGGGGATTTTACCATGAGATATTTCCCAGGTGGTTGTTTATATTTTTCTTGACGCTATGTTGGACTAAAGTTCTACATCGTGAGAAAATACCATAGAGTCATTATTTAAATGAATTGATATTATTTGACCAATGTGGTTAGACCATGAGAGCTTTCCCTGAGGTTCGTTGTGAATAATTGAATGATTGTGACATTTCTGCCAAGCCAAGGCACAAACATGGATTCGGTCGTACTTGATTATTTATATGGTCTTATAAGACATCTATTTTGGTTACTTTACATTAAAAATACAGATATTAGGCTAGATCATATGGTTACATTATTCAATGGATGAAAAATAAAATTTAAATGAAATTAATTAAAAACCATAGGATTTTTTACTTTTTAGTACTTCTGTATTTATTTATTCATTCTTTCATATCCCATGTTATATATATACACTGACATTTAGGCATAGCTCATTCAGTGGTATCATACTAGTAATATCCTTACACCCTATTTGGGTAATTATTTTGGACCCAAATAGATTATATGATTGTAGGTATAGAAAAGGACAAGTACCCTTCTTCATCAGGTACTTGATTTTTATTGGCATTGGAGAGCATGAGACCAAGATAAGGCTTGTGATGTTGCTGGAGTTTATTTGTTTCATATTTTAATTTGGTTTCTGTATTTATTTATATAATTGTGACTTGTTTGGATATTTTCTTAGATAAATATTACATGTATCATATGTATATATATTGTGGCTTCTACTGTATTTACTTTTTTTCTTCTGTTGTTTGTTTTATGGTGTTGCTGCTTCCGCTTTTGTTTTATATTTGTTTTCTACTTTGTATACACTTCCAATGATGGAATAGTTTCCCCTTTATCACAAACAATCCATTAATGCTTATCATAAGCCTTCGGAATTTGAGGAAATGTGCTTGAGGTTATGTGCCTAACCGGGTTTGGGGAACCTTTGGGCGGCACCCAGATCTGGGACGTTATATATTGTAACTTTGGACATTATGAAATTTTTTCTAAATTTTTTAAAAGAAAATATAACAATGAAAATTTACTTCTCTGTTGTGGTGTGATTTTTTGAGAATGAACTAGGAAACTACTATAGTAATATATCACATGCCGCCTATTTTCATTTATCTACCTAAAGATGCTGTTTTCAATTTGGATTAGTGATGATGGGTGAAGAAGTAGGTTTTTCATGTGATGATTGAATGATTCCAATCACATTTCATTAAAGATAAAGTGTGTGCCTTTAACTAGAAGTGACCAAATGAATTTTTTACTATTTTAGAATTTCTTAATAAAGCTTGAGTAAAAAACCAACATAACCCAAAAACACCTAATTCCATCAACATTTTCTAGAGGGACAGATTTTGAATAACTTAATTTTATTATTATCAACTTATATTGCACTCTTTGATACCTTGTGGCTAATATAAATTCACTTAGTGACCATAAATTGAAATTTCTTTCAATTAATAATAAGGTTAGTCTCTTAGAACTTTTGAAAAAGAAATCCAAAATTGTGTAAATAACATTCAAATATACTTCTAATGATTAGTAATCATTCAAAAAAACGAAAATTATTCTATAAATCAAATAAAAAAATTACCCATCGTACTACATTGAACCTTATTCTAAGCACTGCACATTCAATAGTGAATTTTCTGAAAGGAGTCTATATAATGGGCATGTTAGGTTAATTTGTTTCTTTATCATCAAGAGAAATACAAATCTTGTTATAACTTGAATATCATTACAAGTAACAAACGAATTCATTTTATGGAAACCATATCAATAATTTTATCTATGAATAGTATGGAAAAGTGGTCTTTCCTAGTTAATGAATTATGTTTCTTATAGTCTATTAATACCTTCCAAATAGTAAATTTTACACTTTGAATTTTTCCATTATTTTCATTGGTAACAAATATAACAACACACTTCATGAGAACTACTTATAATTGACTACCCCAAGTGTCATCTATGATTTCTAAAAATTATTCATACTCCAAATCAAAAGGATAATCATGTTCAAGAAATTTATTTTCTTATGGTGGTTTGATAATTTTTTAAAAAACATTAAACTCGTCTTTTTCTTTACCCAATATGAATATCAAGATTACCATAGCAGCATCTATCATATCTCCACCAGTGGATAAGAAGGGTATACCAAGAATGATAAGTTTCAAATTATTTATAAAATTTAGTAAATGGACTAGGAAATACAGTTTTCCATCTCTAATAGTCAAGTCACCCGCTCTTTAAATTTCTTAAGTGATGGATAAGTTGGGTAACTAAAGGAAAAATGAGGTGGGATTTAATTCTTTAACTCCCATGTGTTAAAATAGTGAGAAATTGATTACGTTTATTCTAGAAAAAAGTTCACACAAATAAGTATGATTACAAATACATCCAAAATTTCATAAAATGACAAAGATACTTAGATATTTGAGTTTAGGAGGAATTACATTCTAAAGGATTTCACTTCACACACGAGTTAGATAATAAGTAGATAATTATTCCAAGTTTGTTTTGTTTGAAAATGATTTTTCTATTGACTAGAAATATGATTGTATTTAAACTAAGGGTTCAAAAAATGGATTTTTTATTCGATGATTCTTATGAAACATACAAAATTTAAGTAGTCTGGTACATAATTTCTATTATTTATTATTTGATGAAATGGATTTTTATGGATTTTTATAAATAATGGAGGATTATTTTTGTTCTTCTTAAATATGTTTGTTACTCTCATTTCACTTATTTTTTTCTCTTCTTCACTTTGTTTTTTGGATGAACTTTAATTTTTGACTTAGTTTTATTACACCTCTCTAAATTTATTGATTTTTTATTTTAAAGATTTTAATTTATAGTTTCATCAGTATTTTTAGTTTTAGACTTCCTAATCTAATTAATAGTTTCCTTATGAGTTTTATAAAAACTTATGGTAGTAACAACCACCAAATTATCCCTTCGATTTTCCAAAAATTTTTTTGGAAGGTTTCATTTTTCCCTACCACCTAATTCTCTATCCATTTGACCAATTTGAGTTTAGATATTATTTATTTCATTTTTATGTCACTTCTTTGAGTTTATATTTTAGCTTTATGTCTAGCATCATGATAATCCATTGTAACTATATTTTTTGCGACACATCTAAATTTCCTTTATAATTTTTATCTTCGGAACTTAATTGATTCTAAAAATATATCTTAGGTTATTGTTGGAAACCAAGGGAAACAGATGGTCTGAAAACCCCATGTTCATTATTTGAATGATTAGAGTGATTTCAATGACATTCGTTATAATTATTATAAAAGGGATCATCACTTGGATATATTTTTGGACAATATCTATCAAAATTATCAATTTTAGGATGTTATTTTTTTATATAAAAATTTGAATAGTAATAGTTAGATTGTATAAACCTACCACAGTGGTGGAATTTGTCCAAATAATTTTTTGACATTACAATACCATAAAACATAAACATCATTACGAGGACCATGAATTTTTTATTTCCTAAATATGGTTCATCTACTTGATCTTTTATGTTGTTAATTTTTTCTATGTGTATTGAAGATTTGTATCAATTATTTAGATGTATTATCTCTATAACCCTTTATCGAATATTGATTAGAAAAATTTGGTGATAAGGGGGGAGACTACTATAAATTTGTCCAAAAGAATTATGGAGTGCACTGGTAATTAAGAAACTGTCTAAATATACCAATAAACATATCTGAATATATATAGAATAACTCACCCTCATCCTAAATAAAACCAGTGATATTTTATCTGATCTTAATTTTAATTTTTGTTAGATAATATTTCGTACAAAATAATTATACAATTGACCCCATGTAATAAAAATAATCTCATCCATTTTTTGAAAACATGTCCTAGAAATTATCTTTTGAAAAAATGGGGAAACATTAAGATTTAGTTATTCCTAACACAACCTTCTAAACAGTAGTTCCTACACCACATAATTAAAATACCTAATTATGTCAAGTGAATCTTCATTAGTTAGTCCAATTTATATTATAATCATAGAAAAATATTATTTTTTAATGAAATAATTTTGATCCCTAATGGTTTCCATCATACAGGACAGATTACTAAACTCCATATTCACTTGAAACTACCTAAGCATGACCCTATAAACCAAATCATTTTTAGGTTGGGGTTGATTATTGTTTTAATTTTGATTATAATTAAAATTTTCCAGTTGATATTCTATTTAGTAATTTACTTTTTTTAATTAAAGGAGATATTTTTCATTTAATATATCAGATTAAAAGATCTATATTTTCTTAAGATGTTTGGGTAAACATAAAAATAGAAAATTTTAGATGTTTTTAAGGAGGTCACAAAATGGTTTAGTTTATTTATTTTTAAATCCTTAAATTTGATTTACTTTTTCTCCCTCCCATTTTGTTTTGTATTTGGTTGAATGAATAATTAACCATAAATACTACAAATAATTTATTTTCATTCACTATAAATGAAAATATTATTTATTTTTATTCATACTAAAACCAGTGTAGTTGATTTAGGGTTGAACCCACAAGGAAGGTGTTTGTGGAACCAAGAAAAAATAAAAACAAAAAAATTGAAAAATAATGAAACGTGTAGAGATGTGATGTTAGAAATAATAAATAGAGGATCATGAGAAAAATATTAATTTAGAGTATAAAAATTGAGTTTATAATTGAGAATGTATTGGATATTTTTACTGTGGTAATTTAGTTGATTCAATACTAAATAAGTGAAAATTTGGATTTTCAGTATTCATGGAATTCACTAAAACCTTTAATAAATAATAAAAGAACTCGATAATATGAATTAAATGATATTTAATCCATTGAATTCATTAATCTATATAAATTCTTGGATATATTTTTGAAAGGATCAATTTGTCACTTTACATTCACGATCCCCAATAAAATCTTTTTAAAATAGAAAAATAATGAAGTTAAAAGATGAAAAATACAAACAATATTATTTCCCCTTCAAGAATATGTATCCAATGATCATTTCAATTTCCATAAATTAAATTAATTATATATAGATAAATAAATAAAATAAGCCAAATAAGATGATTATACTATGATAGTTTTTCTCTAAACACCGATATTAGTCTTCTCTTGTTTTTAGGGTTCTTGATTTTACAAAGTGTTCCCTTACTGACGTTTTGTTCATGCCGGAAAATATCAAATAATTTTTTTGGTTTTCTCACTATATATTCTATTTGAATTCATGTTTTCTCTATTGTAGATCCTAGAAATCACCCATTTTACATCGATTCCTCAACTTTCACATGTCGTATTTTATTTTTCACCATATTCTTCTTGTGACTTCATTTATGTTCTCTAATAAATTTGGATAACCCCATGTGATCATCCAATGACACAAGTTTCATCTTAGATTCTTATATAATCATGAATCTTTTTTTAATGTCATATTCTTCTTCAGGATTGGATTCAGGTTGAATTGATTTGGAACTGAGTTGAAAATTTTGGTCACCCATAAATTTTAATCTTTCTCATAAATGGTCATTTAAAAATATATCTTTACATGGGTTATATTGAGGAATGGTGGATCCTTATTCTAAATTTAAAATTGAGGTACTACCCATAGATGAGCTCACATATACCCTTACATGAGTCTTCAGTGGTGGAAGTTACCCTTACACAGTATTCAAGGTATATTTATGACTCTTACGCTTCAATTCATGGCCCTTGTACAACATTTAATTCCTTTTACATAACCGGACATAGAGAACCAAAACCCTTACATAGTTCCTGATACCTTTTCATATAATTTTATTACCCTTACGCGGGACCATCTCTACTGTTATATGATATCTCCACTACTTTTACAATGGTGGAATTTCCCTCATATAGATTCTTAATATATTTACATAGGTTTTCCATCTACCCTTACATTAATAATAAATCCCCAACAATACCCTTACATAGGCCATAATACCCTTACACAAGTTTCAAAGAATTGGTCTGAATCTATTTCTAGTACTTAGAACCCTTATGTAGGCCTCTTCTACCTTTAAAAAAATCACTTCAACCTTCGTTAATCAATATTTACTGAAACTAAATAATCCCAAGCACAAAATCATAACTTCCTATAGAAAAATTATACAATTAATTTCCAAAAATTCAAGAAATAATTGAAATTAATATTCTATAAGTAAAGTTTAAAACAAAAAAAATGGATTTTGAAAAAATTTATTTTCCAAAATCAAAACCCACAATATCACTTAAAATATATTTTTTAAATGAAAAGGTCGCTAAAAACTAAATGATTTCACTTAAATATATAGAGATTAAATTAAATTAATTTGAATCAATTAAACGCCAAAATAACTTATTTTTATTATTAAATAAAATGAACATTAGATTAATCATCCTTTAATAAATTCTCTATTATAAGCACAATTTTATAAAAAAATATTAAATTCCTAGATGTTTTATATAAATCATGTAAAACATTAAGGACACATCACTAGTAAAGGTTATAATGTGTTTTTTTTTTGGAATTTTTACGTGTAGGATTTTGGATATAAAGAGATCATTTAGTGGAATATGGTTCCCTCTAGCTTTGATAACATAATTGAAATTACCCAACCCGTAACCACAAGCTCACAATAGTTGTGCATCTCTAAATTGTTTGTGAAATTCTCTCTTTGGGGAGAAGTTAGTGATCTATTTTAGTTATTTGACTTTAATTTGTAGCTTCTCTTAGAAGGATTTAAACCTCGTGTAGGTATATTGGATTCAATATCTCTTAACATTTGAATTCAATTTTACATATACACTTATAAAAGAGAATTCTATTGTTGATAATATTAGTTATAAGTTCCATTATCATGAAATAAAAAATACCAATGAGGAGTGGAAGATAATGGTAACTCTAGATGATCAATAGCTGAAGAAAAAAATAAGATAATGATTTTCTATTTCATTAGGAAACACTCAATTAAATCCTCCACTCCTGGTGATTATTTCCCATGATCACACTGAAGATAGAAAATTAAATCATCTTAAAATAGATTTATTTGTTGGAGAGACCATTAGTGAATGGTATTTATCACCATGAGGTACTCATTGTTGTACGATTTGGCTCATACTACCTTCATTAGTAAAGAAGACATATATAGAGGACCAGTATTGGCCCAAGTGGGTTGTTCATCTCAGTGTCACTTAAAAAGTGTTATGATAACTAGTGTTGATATCGATGTCTAGGTATGTCGAGAGATATAATAGTCTTAGTTTCTAGATACTATACATGTAAGTAGGTAAATTTATAATACCAAACCACTCAAAATTTCTCTATCATATTTTTGTTGCTAAATAGAAGATGGATAAGTTATCCATAGACTTTGTTATCGGGATACCATATAGGCCTCTTGGTGGGGCTTCTATTTGTGCCATGATCATCTACTTAACTATATTTCCCCACATTATATTGATTATGGAGATATTGAAGGTACATAATCTTGGTATGTATTATTTACAAGAAGTTATGAGTCTTTATAGTATTCCATATGCCACTATATCAGACCAGGTCCGTTGTTTCATATGTCAATTATTTGAATTCATTTTAGTGGTGATGGCCTCTCAGGTGAAGAAGATCAAGTCTTATCATCTCAATATGAAATGGAAAACCAGATTCTTTAATCATATTTTGTATTATATGCATTAGGACTCTATCACAGGCTTTGGATAATCATGGTATACCCATATTGGACTAGTTAAGTTTTCTTATAAAAATATTTACCATTCTTTTATACTTATTTCCTTGATTGAAGTTATTTATTGTTTACCACACTATTATACTCTATGATGGACATAGTTTAGTGAAAAAAATTTACTAGTACCTAGTCTAGTCCTGGAAATAACCATGATTATAATTACCCATACTTTACATACATTGCCAATACTTCAAAATTGAAGTACGCTTATTACAACATATAACAAAACCATCAAAGGACCGTATAGGTATAGTGTCTTTAGAAACTGGGAAACATAAACAACCGGTTCATAAATCATCTACGTTGTCCCGCATTTATTTCATCATATCTAGAGTCCCTTTTTGGCATATCCTACTTAATAACCTTCTTCCTGACCTGGGGAAAGAAAACATACAAAAGGGTGAGCTCAAATGCTCAGTAAGGGTAAACAAAAGAAATATCAATCACATCATATTCATAAGAACATAACATTTTGGAAATCTTAACCTGAAAAAGAGATTATAATTTCATAACAGGGGATAAATCATAGTAGTGAAATGTAATCCCAATAATCATAACATAAAACATGAAACTTTTTGGCATGAAAACATAATCATATAGAATCATTTCTTAGTAGTCAAGACTCATTTCCAAGACTATCTTAGCAGACAAAGTCCATTTCTGAACCGAGTTCACTCCTCATTTCAGTCCTGTTTCACTGAACCGGTTTAACCTATCATTCTAGCCATGTCTATCTCATGAGATATAAATCTTTACCCAATGAATTGGAGGGATATATAGGTCCCACCCATCTCATAATGATACCATTCTTATGTGTTCCACAAAATTAAAAAAAAGTACATCATTACATAACCCATGTAATAAAAATGGGATTCTTAACCATCGTGAAATCATAAAAAATTCATATAATATAAAGGTATTCATAAAAATAATTCCATCACAACATAATCAAAACAATGTAATAATAGGGATAGAAACAGAACCCTATATTATCTTAGATTGAAAATAATTTTGATAAAACACTTGAACTCCATTCTTGAGGAAAATATCCTTTATACTTTAAAAACATTTCTCCTTTATTAACATGTCATACAATTTTAAACTAAAAAAATATGATTAAAAATAAACTTGAAAACTTGTAAAGGAAGATTCTTGGAAATAATGTTTTAAAAATCCATTCATGTCGTATAAGTTAAAAAAAACATTCTTCTCGTACTTTTTTGAGAAAAGTCAAAAAGTACCTCGTACAAAAAACGACAAAAGATTCCTTTCCTATCTTTTACTAAAAACTCACCGAAGGGTAAAATTGGATTTAAAAAATTGTATGTGGTTGGAAATAATATTACATATTGAGGAAACATGTATGTGGATTATACAATACACCCCGGTAAATACCAAAGTATAAACAATCTCGGATAAAAATGAGATTGTGATATTTTCCCTAACCTTAGGTCTAATTTGCTTCGTAAGTGTCCGAAACTCCTATATAATGATTTAAATAATGTCATTGAATTATTCCAGAATCATTCTCATTGTTATGATATCATATATGGCCATATTCTTATCTTATTATTAGTAATATTTCATTTCTACTTGTTATTCGAGGGTTTATTACTTTTTGTTCTTATACGTGTTTTGTCGAATAAATTATCATTCTTCTCCTTAGGTTATTGATACCTCATTTACATAATTTAATTAGTGTAATATATATCATATTAATTCATTCAATTCAATTATATAATCATTATTAAATGAAGATCATATAGAACGAGTCGCATCACCTCATGGAGACGGTATTCCTTACGTACGCACGAGCGATGATATTGTTCCCATGATAGTGGAATTGTATTGGAGTGTATGTATACTATTTCATAATCAATATAACTTTACAATATTCATATATAGTTATTATTTACACCATTATACCCATCAAAGTAAGCTGGTGGTGGAAAATAGATTACACCATGGCGTGGAGACGGTATTCCGTACGTACGCATGCGCGGTGATTTCGTTTTCCATAGGATTGATAGATGGTGAAATAGGGTTGTTTAATAATTATAATAAAATAACAGTATATGAGTGATACTGATGTTATTACTTCATAATGAAACAACTAAAGAAGAATAAGTGGAAGAAGAAATAAAGTTGAACGAATCGGTAACAGACATTACCTCTTCTTTGAAGCGACTCTTTGAGACCTCATCTTAGGGAACTAAAATTGGTCTTTGAAGAATACCAGGACCTAGAGGATATTTCTAGGGAAGTGGAGAAGAGAATTTGGCAGGGGTTTCCCGAGATTGAAGGCTCAAATCGGTGTGAGGAAGAGAGGGAGGAGGTGCTCTTTTATAAGGGAGGAGAGGGGCACGTTAGGAAAAACTAAATATATTATTTTATTATAAAGTCATATTCGGTTTTTAATAGCTCAAAATTGATTTATTTATAAGATAATGTGGGGACGGGTCGAAATCATTTCATCCAATAGAATTTAGACAAGTTTATGTTTCTATTTTAACCTTATCATTTAGATTTAACTTCAAGTTAGATAATTTAACTTTTACCGTGTCCTCTTGTTTTCTTACACTATAAGGTTAATAAACTTACTATAACAAGCCAAAAGAACCCCAAGTTGTTTATTATTAATATATATAACCTTATATAAGTCATTTGGCCGAACCTTAGATTTTTAGGAATAAAATAACAATTAAAAATATAATATTTTTTTTAAAAACTATTTTATGTCAATTTTGACACTATTTGGTAATTGATTTTTTTGAAAATCATAACAGAATATTAGTTCTAAAAATGTTAATGAAATCAATTATAACATGTCATAGTAACCAAGAAAAGTATTGTAATTCATAAAAAGTCTCAAATTACATTTATTTGGGTATTTATAACATCAATTAGGTCAATATTTCATTAATAAGATATTTACTGCATCATCATTGTGTCATAAATAAATTAAATTATTTATTGTATAAAATTTACAAATAAAATAAAATTATGTATTAAATATTTTTATCTTTCTAATGAATATTTATATTCTAATTTATCTTATGTATAACCCTATATTAAAAATGATTTAGTTATTAAACTTTGATTTTAACTATTTTAACCCTTCTTTAAATAAATTAATAAGAAATGTGCTAATCTAATCCAAGTGCGCCTAAATGGTCATATTTTATTGGTAAAGTTGTTTTTTGTCGAATTAAACCTATCCAATAGAATTAGGACATGTGTTAGGGTCATAATAATAACATTTTTACCCTTCATTTCCCTATTTACTTTTAACCGTGGTAAAAAAAGTAAAAAGTTACTATTAACCAAAAAAAAATCATCTCATTGAACCACATTTTAGTCCTTGATATTAACCGTGTCTCTCAGATTTTTGAAATTCCACTCACAGAAGCAGTAAAATTATGTTTTATGTAAATTTGCAAATTCTCCTAGGAGGTGGGTAAAAGACGGTGAAAAGTTCAATAAAATTTTTATATTATTATAAAATGACTCCAATGAATTGAATTGAACATATATAGGTATTATGTATCAATTTTTACCTAAAATAAATTTAAATAAAATATATAATTATTTAAATAAAAAGTCAGTTTTTAAATAGTAACCCAGTGTTTTCACTATTCATCAAAAATTGAATGTTTTTAGAAAAATACCAAAATTTCACCCTAGGATAATTTCGATATTCCAAATCCAAAAATGAAGTCCATTTTGAAAAATAAAATTTACAAAATTTCAAAAAGTGGGTATTACTATTCATAATGGCTAGTTTTAGTAATATTTTAATAGTATATCGTTGTTTAGTGAAACTCGGTATTGCATATGACGCAAGCTATCGAGGAAGGTCGCGATTGCGTGTAAAGAAAACCAAGATAGTGTTGTGTGTAGTGAAAGATCCCATTGATGATTTATGTAACATAAAAACGAAATATTTCTCATAAAAGTCTCGGGTGTTACATTCTAGCCCCCTTAAAATGAATTTCTCCCTTGAAATTCATCACTTTGTAACAAACAGATGAGGATACCTCTCCCTCATCATATCCTCAATCTCCCATGTATCTTCTTCAAATTGGTGGTTCCTCCATAAAACTTTCACCAAGAGAGTGGTCTTGTTCCATAGGACTTTTTCGCTATGATCCAGAATCTCTATTGGCTGTTCTTCATAGGAAATATCTTGCTCCAGCAGTTCATCTTTTGAGATTAGTACATGTGAAGGATCAGGTATGTGGGAGAGATACATGGAACACATCATGAACATGGGAGAGATTCGGTGGAAGCTCCAATCGGTAAGCTACCTTCCCAACACGATCCAGAATTTCAAAAGGACCAATATATCTAGGGCTCAACTTTCCCTTGTTTCCAAATCTCATGACCCTCTTCCGGGGAGATATTCGTAAGAACACTTTATCACCCACTTCAAACTCTAGGTATTTTCTTCGGTTTTCAGCATAATTTTTTTGTCAACTCTGAGATGCTCTTATGTGTTGTTGAATAGATCTGACCTTTTCTACCATCTCATCAACAAGATCAGGTCCTAATAGCTTTCTTTCCCCAACTTCATCCCAACAAGTTGGAGTCCTGCATTTCTTTCCATAGAGAGCTTCATAAGGAGCCATCTGAATACTGGAGTGAAAGCTATTATTATAAGAAAATTCCACTAAAGGTAGGTATTGATCCCAACCACCTTTGAAATACATAGAGAAATCTCTCAACATATCTTCTAGAGTTTGAATTGTCCTCTCAGACCGACCGTCTGTCTGAGGATGATAAGCAGTGCTGAAACTCAACTCTGTATCCAGAGTATGCTGAAGACTTCGCTAGAACTTCGAGGTAAATCTCATATCCCGATCAGATATAATGTAAAGTGGTACTCCATGAAATCCTACCACTTCCTTTACAAATATCCTGGCAAGCTAATCTAGAGATAAATCCTCTCTAATAGCAATGAAGTGTGCAGACTTTGTAAGACGATCAAATATGACCCAGATAGAATTATTGCCTTTGGATGTTTTAGGAAGTCTGGTGACAAAGTCCATAGTGATGTTTTCCCATTTCCATTTGGGTATGGGTAATGGTTGTAACATCCCCTTAGACTTATGTCTCTCATCTTTAACTTGCTGAAAAACCAAGCATCGAGAGACATATTCAGCAACATCTCTTTTCATGCCTTCCCACTAGAAGTACTCTTTCAGGTCCCTATACATCTTCATGCTTCTAGGATTAATAGAAAATTAAGAACTATGAGCATCATCCAGCAGCTCCTTCTTTAATTCTGGGATGGGAGGAACACAAACCCAATTCCTGAACATTATTATCCCATCACAATCAAGGATTAATTCAAGAATATTTCTCACCCTCTTCTGTAACTCTACATCTTATTTTTGCGCCTCTTTAATCTTCACATTTATAGATGGTTGAACATTCAATTGATAAAGTTATGATTTTTCCCATTCCATTATCCATCCTTTGAAAATCCATAAATATTGGATCTTTTGTGATCCTCATCGTAGATAAGCTAGCATGGTCTTGTCGACTTAATGAATCTACCACCTTGTTTTCTTTCCCAGGGTGGTAATGAATTGAGCAGTCGTAATCCTTAATCATCTCCAACCATCTTCTTTGGAGCATATTCATCTCCTTTTGTGTGAAAATATACTTTATGCTTTTATGATCAGTATAAATATCTCACCTTTCTCCATAAAGATAATGCCTCCAAATATTTAATGCAAAGATTACCGCAGCTAACTCCAAATCATGAGTTGGGTAATTTTTCTAATGGATTTTCAACGGTCGTGAGGCACAAGCTATCACCATATCATTTTTCATAAGAACACACCCCGACCCCTTCTTGGATGCATCACTATAGATCACAAACCTTTCTCCACTACAAGGAAGTGTGAGTACATGTTCACTGGATAACCTTCTTTTCAACTCCTTGAAATTCTCTTCAAATTCCTCTGTCCAAACAAAATTAACTCCTTTTCGAGTCAACCTGGTGAGTGGATTAGATAATCGTGAAAAATATTTCACAAAACGTCGATAATATCCATCCAAACCATGAAAAATTCGGATATCAGTTACTGTTGTCGGTCTCGGCCATCTTTCGATAACCTCTGTTTTTGCTGGATCCACAGATATCCCCTCTTTTGAGATTATGTGACCAAAAAATGAAACTTTTTGAAGCCAAAATTCACACTTGGTAAATTTGGGATAAAGATTATCCTTTCTCTGGGTCATCAATATAATTCTCAAATGATATTCATGTTCTTCCTTTCTCTTTGAATAGATAAGAATATCGTCTATAAAGACTACCACAAACTGATCAAGATAGTCTCTAAAGACTCTATTCATCAGATCCATGAAGATAGCAGGGGAATTAGTAAGACCAAATGGCATCACTATAAATTCATAGTGTCCATACCTTGTACGGAAAGCCGTCTTTGGTATATCCTCCGTTTTGACCCTTAATTGATGATACCCTGAACGAAGATCAATCTTGGAACAGTATTGAGCTCCGTGTACTTTGTCAAATAAGTCATCAATGCGCGGGAGAGGATATTTGTTCTTGATAGTGATCTTGTTATGTTCTCGATAATCAATGCAGAGTCTCATTGTTCCATATTTATTCTTAACAAATAGAACAGGTGCTTCCCAAGGTGACGCAATAGGGCGTATGAATCCCTTATCAAGATTCTCTTGGAGTTGCTTCTTCAATTCCTGCAACTCAATTAAGGCCATTCTATAAGGTTTCTTTGAAATAGGCAAAGCACCTAGTACGAGTTCTATTGAAAACTCAACTTCATGATTTGGTGGAAGACCCGACAATTCCTCCGGAAAGACATCATAAAACTCCCATACAATGGGAATATTATTAATCATGAGTTTCTCACCAACCATTTGAGATAAATAACATTCATTTAGTGGAATCAAAACCCATAAGATGGAAGATATTTCCACTGGAAGGTTATGTTCATTCTTCCATAAATATATGATCATAGATTGATCTAGAATATGAAATGTGACTTCCATTCTTTGGAAATTGATATGAGCTCCATATAGAGAAATACAATCCATGCCAAGAATCACATCAAATTCCACTATAGGAAGGATCAGAAGATTTGCAGGAAGCACTTTCCCACAAACTTCAATCAGAGAAGAATTATAAACTTTTGATGCTACTGTTGTGCCATTAGGGTTTGTCACAGCTAACTCGACATCAAATTTTTGAGGTAATATGGTGATACCCTTAGATAATTATTTATAAATAAAAGAGTGGGTGGATCCACAATCAAATAAAACATTTTCTACTTTAGAGTGGATTGTATGTGTACCTTTCAACACTTCGTTATCGTACTCCACATCCCTGATAGAAATTGCATGTGACTTTCCTTTGTCTTTAGCCTTAAGAGTTTGTTGACGTCGATCATCATAAAAAACCCTTGGATAAGGGCATTGATTGGCATAATGCCCCATTTCCTTGCATTTGTAACATTGAATTGAAGTAGGTTCATTCTGTGTGTCCCTTCCTTTGTTTACATCATTAGACATCTTCTTCCCATTATTTCGACATTCAATTGCCCTATGACCTTCTTTTCCACACTTATAACATTTTCTTGTCCCCTTAAGACAATTTCCTCTATGTTTCTTTCCACACTTTGAGCATAAGGGAAAACTCATCTTCTTTTCAGTGTACTCATTTGATTTTCCTTTGAATTACATTTTCCTCTTCTTATCAAACCATATGACTGATGGGTTACTCCAATCTCCATCTCAACCTTGAGAGCACATCGAACAATTTCCTCATAGCTATTGAAGTCCCTTATGGATAACGCCCTTCGAAGACTTGGTTTTAAGCCACTAAAGAATCGATCGATCTTACTCTCAGGTTGGATAATAATCCCAGAAGCGTACCTTGCAAGTCTTGTAAAATTTTCTTCGTAGGTACCAACAAATTCATCACCCTTTTCCTTTAGTTCATGAAAATCCTTCCCCGTATTTTTTCGGAGAATAAGAGAGAAATACTTATTGAAAAATAAGTTCTTGAACTCGTCCCATTCCATGGACTCAATTTCATCCCTTTCCCTGGTATTCTTAATAAGATTCCACCATTGATCAGCTTCAACTTCAAAATGATAATCTACTAAGATGAATTTATCATGTTCATAACATTAAATAACTGAAAATATATTTTCAGTGGTACTGATCCATTGTTTATCCACTAATGGATGAGAAGACCCGTTGAATGAAGGTGGACTCTTCCCCATGAAGGATTCAACAGAATGTTGCTCCTTCCTTTTCTCGTTTGGAAGTCCTGCATGATTCATAGCTTGAGAACGTTGTGTGATCATGGCTATAAGATTTTTCCTTCCAGCTCCCATAACATTTGGTTGCTCAGGGGGACAATCATTGCATTTCCCGTCGCATTCCACATTAACACGGTTCCTTCGAGTTCCAGCCATTAACTAAAACCAAGAAGAATAGTGTGAGCAACACTAATTATAATAAGAAAAACACATAATCAAGAATAAAATTTCACACTTAAGGTCTTATAATAGGTTGTTCAATGCCATTTCTAAAACACTAAGATTGTGTTCTCTGCTTAGACTTATCCTTAGGGTTCTTACTAAGGCTTTCACATGCTAGTTTCCAAAGGTTGACTATACCTTTCCTCTGATACCAACTATAACAACCCATACTTTACATACATTGCTAATACATCAAAATTTATGTACACTTATTACAACATATAAAAAAACCATGAAAGGACCATATAGGTATAGTGTCTTTAGAAACTGGGAAACATTAACAAGTGGTTCATAAATCATCTACGTTGTCTCCCATTTATTTCTTCATATCTACAGTCCCTTTTTTCATATCCTACTTAATAACCTTCTTCCTGACCTGGGGAAATAAAACATACAAAAGGGTGATATCAAATTCTTAGTAAGGGTAAACAAAAGAATTATCAATCACATCATATTCATAAGAACATAACATTTTGGAAATCTTAACCTGCAAAAGGGATTATAATTTCATAACATGGGATAAATCATAGTAGTGAAATTTAATCCCAATAATCATAACCTAAAACATGAAACTTTGTGGAATACACACATAATCATAGAGAATCATTTCTTAGTAGTCAAGACTCATGGCCAATACTATCTTAGTGGACAAAGTCCATTTATGAACCGAGTTCACTCCTTGTTTCAGTCCTGTTTCACTGAACAGGTTTAACGTGTCGTTCCATCCATGTCTATCTCATGAGATATAATTCTTTACCCAATCCATTGGAGGGAGATATAGGTCCCACCCATCTCATAATGATACCATTCATATGTGTTCCACAAAATCAGAAAAAAAATCATACATCATTGCATAACCCATGTAATAAAAATGGGATTCTTAAACATCGTGACATCATAAAACAATTCATATAAGATAAAGGAATTCATAAAAATAATTCCATCACAACGTAATAAAATAAATGTAATAATAGGGATAGAAACAGAACCCTATATTATCTTAGATGGAAAATAATTTTGATAAAACACTTGAACTCCATTCTTAAGGAACATATCATTTCTACTTCAAAAACTTTTTTCCTTTCTTAACACGTCATACAATTTTAAACTAAAATATGTTTATTAAAAATAAACTTGAAAACTTGTAAAGTGAGCTTCTTGGAAATAATGTTTTAAAAATCCATTAATGTCGTATAAGTTAAAAAAACATTCTTCTCGTACTTTTGTCGGAAAAGTCAAAAAGTACATCGTACGAAAAACAACAAAAGATTCCTTTCATTTATTTTACTAAAAACTCACTGAAGGGTAAAATTGTATTTAAAAATTTTTATATGGATGGAAATAATATTACATATTGAGGAAATATGTATGTGGATGATAAAATACACCCCAGTAAATACCAAAGTATAAACAATCTCGGATAAAAATGAGATTGTGATATTTTCCCTTAACTTAGGTCTGATTTGCTTCATAAGTGTCCTAACCTCCTGTATAATAATTTAAATAATGTCATTGGCTTATTCCAGAATCATTATCATTTTTATGATATCATATATGGCCGTATTCTTATCTTCTTATTAGTAATTTTTCATTGCTACTTGTTATTTGTGTGTTTATTACTTTTTGTTCTTATGCGTGTTTTGTCGAATAAATTCTTATTATTCTATTTAAGTTATAGATACCTAATTTCTAGAATGGTATTAGTGTAATATATGTCATATTCATTCATTCGATTCATTTATATAATCATTATGCAATGAAGATCATGTAGAACGAGTCACATCACATCATGGAGACGGTATTCCATACGTATGCACGAGCGATGATATCGTTCCAATGATCGTGGAATTGTATTTGAGTGTATGTATACTATTTCAGAATCAATATCACTTTAAAATAATCATATATAGTTATTATTTACACCATTATAACCATCCAAGTAAGGTGGTGGTGGAAAATAGATTACACCACGGCGTGGAGACAGTATTCCGTATGTACGCACGCGCGGTGATTTCGTTTTCCGTAGGATGGATAGATGGTGAAATAGGGTTGTTTCATACTTATAATAACATACCATTATTTGAGTGATACTGATGTTATTACTTTATAATGAAATAACTACAGAAGAATAAGTGGAAGAAGAAATAAAGTTGAAAGAATCGGTAACGGACATTACCTCTTCTTTGAAGTGCCTCTTTGAGACCTCCTCTTAGGGCACTGAAATTAGACTTTGAAGATAAAAAGAACCTCTAGGATGTTTCTAGGGAAGTGGAGAAGAGAATTTGGCAGGTTTTGGACGAGATTGAAGGCTCAAAGTGGTGTGAGGAAGAGCAGGAGGAAGTGCCATTTTATAAGGGAGGAGAGGGGCACCTTAAGAAAAACTAAAAATATTATTTTATTATAATGTCATATTCGGTTTTTAATAGCTCCAAATTGATTTATTTAGAATCCAATGTGGGGATGTGTCGAAATAATCTCATCCAATAGAATTTAGACAAGTTAAGGTTTCTATTTTAACCTTATCATTTAGATTTAACTTTAAGTTAGATAATTTATCTTTTACTGTGTCTTCTTGCTTTCTTACACTATAGGGTTAATAATCTTACTATAACAAGCCAAACGAACCCCAATTTGTTTATTATTAATATTTATAACCTTATCTAAGTCATTTTTTCGAACCATATATTTTTAGGAATAAAATAACAATTAATAATATTTTTTTTTATTTAAAAACTATTTTATGTCAATTTTGACACTATTTGGTAATTGATTTTTGTGAAAATCATAACAAAAAGATTAATTCATATAAAGTTAATTAAATAAATAATAACATGTCATTTTAACCTATAAAAGTATTTTAATTCATAAAAAGTTTCAAATTACATTTATTTGGGTATTTATAACATCAATTATTTCAATATTTCATTAATAAGATAATTACTGCATCATCATTGTGTCATAAATAAATTAACTTCTTTCTTGTATAAAAATTACATATAAAATACCATTATGTAGGAAATCTTTTTAGTTTTCTAATTAATATTTATAGTCGAATTTATCTTGTTTATAACCTTATATTAAAAATGGTTTAGTTATTAAACTTTGATTTTAACTATTTTAACCCCTCTTTAAATAAATTAATAATAAATGTCCTAATCTAATACAAGTGGGCCTAAATGGTCCTATTTTATTTCTAATGTTGTTTTTGGTCGATTTACACTTATCCAATAGAATTAGGACATGTGTTAGGGTAATAATAATAACATTTTTACCCTTAATTTTCCTATTTCCTTTTAACCGTGGGAAAAAAAGTAAAAAGTTACTATTCACCAAAAATTATTTTCATCTCATTGAACCACATTTTATTCCTTGATATTAACCATGTATCTCGGATTTTCTAAATTCCACTTACAGAAGATATAAACTTAAGTTTTATGTAAATTTGCAAATTCTCTTAGGAGGTGGGTAAAAGACGGTGAAAAATTCATTAAACTTTTTATATTATTATAAAATGACTCCAATAAATTGCATTGAACTTATATAGGTATTACGTATCAATTTTGACCTAAAATAAATTTAAATAAAATAAATAATTATTTAAATAAAAAGTCGATTTTTAAATAGTAACCCAGTGTTTTCACTATTCATCAAAAATTGAATGTTTTCAGAAAAATACCAAAATTTCACCCTAGGATAATTTCGATATTACGAATCAAAAAATGAAGTCCATTTTGAAAAATAAAATTTAAAAAATTTCATAAAGTGGGTATTACTATTCATAACGGCTAGTTTTAGTAATATTTTAATAGCATATCGTTGTTTACTGAAACTCGGTATTGCGTACGACGCAAGCTATCGAGGAAGGTCGTGATTGCGTGTAAAGCAAGCCAAGCTAGTGTTGTGTGTAGTGAAAGATTCCATTGATGATTTATGTAACATTAAAACAAAATATTTCTCATAAAAGTCACAGGTGTTATAGTGATGATTTCGGAAATTCATAAATAATGGAAAATCCCTTATAGACAACATAAATTTTATAGCAACTTCCATCACCATCCCCTGG
Source organism: Viscum album (assembly GCA_963277665.1). Lineage (NCBI taxonomy): Eukaryota > Viridiplantae > Streptophyta > Magnoliopsida > Santalales > Viscaceae > Viscum > Viscum album. Next base: position 1,507,619,829 of record OY728153.1, on the reverse strand, counting down.
AATTTTTGGTAGGTGGTAGTGTGTTTTTGAGGGTATTAAACCACTTGGGTCATCAAATATCGGGTAATTAAGAAAAATGAACTCTACAGTACGTGGAACCATTTCCGGTCACTAGATTTGTTAGGATATTTTGTGTATGCATTAGATTTTTGACCCAAAATAATAGTAATGCATATTGTATTCTGTGTTTGTCAATTAAATAAATACTAACCTGATCCAACTCATAGGATTAATTGATAATATCTTTATTTTTTACAATATGAATTGATTATTGATCATAAAAATAAGATCATTGACTATAAGGATAAGGTTATCCATGGAAAATTCTTTTTATTTATTAATGTTTTATGGTATCATGGATTCAATTATCAAGAGACATAGGAGTGGTAATTTTTTTATAAAGGATTACTGGTCTTATGTATACCTTGGAAAGCCTTTGGGATTACTTTTAGAGGGAATAAGGTTATATGTTGGAGATAATTTTCACACCCATAGTGTCACTTCTAGGTATAATTTCCCATTATTTTTGTTATTTTATTCCCCATCGTTTCTGGGTGATTTGTATTAGAAAACCTGAAATTTTAGAAATATTGGGTTATTATACAGTTAATACATGGTTAGGATTAACAATGAATCAACTGTTTAACATTACTTAAAACTATAATATATATATTTTTCATGGCCACTATATGGTTTTCTTAACTGTTTGGTCCAAACAAGCAAGGACTCTGGTGAAGCAGTGTCGACCGACACAATTTCTATATGGTTTAGAAACCTATGTGGTAAAATGGTGTGGTTTTCCTAGTAAATTAAAATTTTGAAATATCTAAATTTACCTCCTTTTTCCTAACACCTATCACCTAGATTTATATCATCAAATAACCTATGAATCTACTTCTATTATATGAATACTCTCCCTTAAACCAAAGGATAGATTTCTTATGTAATTTTTATTAGATTATTCAATGAAACACAAAGTAAGCATCTCTCCAACATTCCACCTTACTGCTTGAGTATCTATATTCTCTAAGGTCTTGGAGGCCTAGGGTTAGGCATACCTTGTTATTATAGGTTGGGTATTTTTTCGGTTTTTTCATAGATATTTTGGATCCCTTGACTCAATATTTGGAGGGTTTCATCTAATGTTACAGATTATTAATTTTTATTTACGTAGATTAATTTGGAAATATTTTTTATGAACAAATTATGATTTTTATGTTTTCTTAAACAATATTTACAAAATGTATCAGGACATGTGTTAGGGTAATAATAAATGTCCTAATCTAATACAAGTGGGCCTAAATGGTCCTATTTTATTTCTAAAGTTGTTTTTGGTCGATTTACACTTATCCAATAGAATTAGGACATGTGTTAGGGTAATAATAATAACATTTTTACCCTTAATTTTCCTATTTCCTTTTAACCGTGGAAAAAAAAGTAAAAAGTTACTATTCACCAAAAATTATTTTCATCTCATTGAACCACATTTTATTCCTTGATATTAACCATGTGTCTCGGATTTTCTAAATTCCACTTACAGAAGATATAAACTTAAGTTTTATGTAAATTTGCAAATTCTCTTAGGAGGTGGGTAAAAGACGGTGAAAAATTCATTAAACTTTTTATATTATTATAAAATGACTCGAATAAATTGCATTGAACTTATATAGGTATTACGTATCAATTTTGACCTAAAATAAATTTAAATAAAATAAATAATTATTTAAATAAAAAGTTGATTTTTAAATAGTAACCCAGTGTTTTCACTATTCATCAAAAATTGAATGTTTTCAGAAAAATACCAAAATTTCACCCTAGGCTAATTTCGATATTACGAATCCAAAAATGAAGTCCATTTTGAAAAATAAAATTTAAAAAATTTCATAAAGTGGGTATTACTATTCATAACGGATAGTTTTAGTAATATTTTAATAGCATATCGTTGTTTACTGAAACTCGGTATTGCGTACGACGCAAGCTATCGAGGAAGGTCGTGATTGCGTGTAAAGAAAGCCAAGATAGTGTTGTGTGTAGTGAAAGATTCCATTGATGATTTATGTAACATTAAAACAAAATATTTCTCATAAAAGTCACAGGTGTTATAGTGATGATTTCGGAAATTCATAAATAATGGAAAATCCCTTATAGACAACATAAATTTTATAGCAACTTCCATCACCATCCCCTGGAATTTTTGGTAGGTGGTAGTGTGTTTTTGAGGGTATTAAACCACTTGGGTCATCAAATATCGGGTAAGTAAGAAAAATGAACTCTACAGTACGTGGAACCATTTCCGGTCACTGGATTTGTTAGGATATTTTGTGTATGCATTAGATTTTTCACCCAAAATAATAGTAATGCATATTGTATTCTGTGTTTGTCAATTAAATAAATACTAACCTGATCCAACTCATAGGATTAATTGATAATATCTTTATTTTTTACAATATGAATTGATTATTGATCATAAAAATAAGATCATTGACTATAAGGATAAGGTTATCCATGGAAAATTCTTTTTATTTATTATTGTTTTATGGAATCATGGATTCAATTATCAAGAGACATGGGAGTGGTAATTTTTTTATAAAGGATTACTGGTCTTATGTATACCTTGGAAAGCCTTTGGGATTACTTTTAGAGGGAATAAGGTTATATGTTGGAGATAATTTTCACACCCATAGTGTCACTTCTAGGTATAATTTCCCATTATTTTTTGTTATTTTATTGCCCATCTTTTCTGGGTGATTTGTATTAGAAAACCTGAAATTTTAGAAATATTGGGTTATTATACAGTTAATACATGGTTAAGATTAACAATGAATCAACTGTTTAACATTACTTAAAACTATAATATATATATTTTTCATGGCCACTATATGGTTTTCTTAACTGTTTGGTTCAAACAAGCAAGGACTCTGGTGAAGCAGTGTCGACCGACACAATTTCTATATGGTTTAGAAACCTATGTGGTAAAATGGTGTGGTTTTCCTAGTAAATTAGAATTTTGAAATATCTAAATTTACCTCCTTTTTCCTAACACCTATCACCTAGATTTATATCATCAAATAACCTGTGAATCTACTTCTATTATATGAATACTCTCCCTTAAACCAAAGGATAGATTTCTTATGTAATTTTTATTAGATTATTCAATGAAACACAAAGTAAGCATCTCTCCAACATTCCACCTTACTGCTTGAGTATCTATATTCTCTAAGGTCTTGGAGGCCTAGGGTTAGGCATACCTTGTTATTATAGGTTGGGTATTTTTCCGGTTTTTTCATAGATATTTTGGATCCCTTGACTCAATATTTGGAGGGTTTCATCTAATGTTACAGATTATTAATTTTTATTTACATAGATTAATTTGGAAATATTTTTTATGAACAAATTATGATTTTTATGTTTTCTTAAAAAATATTTACTAAATGTATCATATGATATGGTAATTTTCAAAGATTATTAAATATTATATTAGTGAATTTAATATTTCCCCATAATTTGAGATGAAGAGTGACTATAAAGGCATGATATAAAAATAATAATTGAAATTGAATATGTTGGGTTTATGGAAGGCCCTCAATAATGGAATCTAACGTGTTTAAAATGGTTGAAACACAAAGAAAACTAGGAATCTAAGAGGGGAAGGCTATCATTATGTATCCGTTTTGATAAAACCACACTATATAAAGGTACAAGACTTGGATAAAGGTCATGGTGTCATGGATGGGCATCACCAAACCTCTAGGATAATTCATGTACTCATTAGAGTTTTATTGGATTTGATATCATGAACATGCATGACAATATTACTACGATATGGAATTATATCCTTATCGGTCTATGTGCACACTTGGATTGAACACTAGTTCACAAGTTGATATAAAGAACTTGGGTTACAAAAAAACATTGATTTCTTAGGGGCCTCTCGTGATGTTTTTTATGGAATGATTATTTTCATGTTATTAAATTTTATATTCCAATTGTAAAATAATGTATCATATATTCATTCATTTAAAAGTGAATAAATTAATTTTTATAGTCTATTTCAAACTAACATACTTATATTTATCTAATAAGTGTTACTCATGAGAGACATGGTGGGATCCTACAGGGATAGTGTTTCTCACACCTATACACACCCAATGGGGGAGTGTAAACCTTCTATTGAAAGGTTCAGGTAAAATAATGTCTCTCTTTGATGGATTTTGGTGCTTTTGATTATGAAGAACAAGTTGGTGGTGGTGTAATGGTGGGGAATTGACCCTCATGTTGTCTGGGGATGGGTAACAATTTTTGTTTATTTTTTAGGTGGTAGTTTTATATTGAGTATCATGTACAACATCTATCACATCCTATTTGTTCTATTTTAATTGTGAATATTCTTTTAAATAGTTTATAGATGATTTTTATATTAATTTCTTTTTGGGTATGATTCTTTGTAATATTATATAATTATAGTTTTTTTGAATTTTTTATAATTATTTGGGATAATTGATTTCAAATCTATGGAAGGGTTATGTTGGGTTAATTTATCTTACCATCTTGATGGTTCATTTGGGAGAAATGTTCTTGATGTAAATTCTTGATACTTGAGAACAAGTTTCCAGCCTTTGGGGATTATGAATGCCCCTTGAGAATTGTCACATGATAGATTACGTAACTAGTTTAAGTGTGTCCCAAGTAAGTTTCTAACATGTTATTAAGAAACGATGACCACACCTTTCTTGTGGATTAATCGATGAAATTCACATAGAAGTGTGAAACTTTCAGAGAAAGTATATGATCTAGCTCCTAAATATGTGTTTGAACCAAATTTAAATTCAAATACTTTGGTTTTTTCCCTTCTATAAATTTCACTACATTCTAGACATGTAATCCTCAAATTTTCTATACACTATAATTCATACCATCAGTAATCCATTAGTATCTTGAATATTTATTCACTTTTCAATGGGTTGGTCTAGATGGTCTTGCCAAATTTTAGAAAATGTAACTTTTCTAACATGAATATCTCCTTTCAATGAACCTATAAAATACACCATCCCATAATTAAATCCCTTTTATAATTCCATGGATGGACAATAAGTCTTCTGTATTCCATCTATGAACATGGTATAGAACCCTAAGTCATTGATTTGAACTATATAAATTATTTTAGTCCTTAATCAGTGGATATATTTGGCACCTTCAAGGTTGAGAATGCTTTAATTCATTATCTGAATAGAGAAATGTTTTATTATAAAAATAAAAAGATCCTTCCCATTGATATTATGAACTCTATTTTTCTTCTAGAAATATAATTTTTCATACTCACTCTCAATTATGTTGAATAGAAGGAAGCTAAAAAGTCTATCACTCAAGAATAACGTGAGTTGGAAGCACATTGAAACAAGAATCACCTTTCTTTCAACATAGGTTTGCAGAACCTCTATCCAAATTATATATTTTAGTGGTATCCCTCAAATCATTGCAATACTTATTTATGTTTCCTTTTCTGAAAAAATTCCATCATAGGGGATCACCAAATATTGTTCTAATCCTGCTCTATCCCCTCTTTCCTTCTCCCTTCAAGTGACATTTTCTTACACTCATTTCTCCACTTCCTTCCATAACATAAACATTATAAGAAGTTACTTGGATCACATCCCCATGGATTACATTATTCAGGATCATTCCAAGAATATCTAATAATTTTAAATATTCATTTCCTCAAGATTTTCTAAAAATCACCACCATCACATCTCAAAACATCCCAAGAAAGAAAGGTAACTAGAATGCCCAAATTATGACACTAAAGTTTAATTATACTAATTCCATCTAACTTCCAGTTACCTTGAAGTTATTAATATAATTATCTACAAAACATTATTCACAAATTCACATTTTTATTAAATTCCTTTTCAAGAACACCATGTTCTTTATCATGGGATTATCATATATGTTATCAAAGGTATTTATGTGTTTTAATATGGTCTTAACTTCTTTGATATTGAATTCCACTATCTAAGTAAGTGACATTCTCATCAACCCAAGTACTTTCAGATCCATTATAACCCATTATTCATTATTCATTTCTTATGGATTGGCACTCGTAAAAAAAATCTTAATTCATTATACAAAATAAAATTTAGTTTCTACTTTAAAAAAAATAAATTTTAGTAAAATTATCCTACCAAAAAATTCTATAATTTGATGTAATCCTAAAAAAAATTATGAACTCTCACTAATTTTGATTAATGTAAATAATATTAAATAACTAATTTCCAATATACTCCTTTAGGGAAAATAAATGAATATTATTGTTTAAAAGTTCTTTAAATCACCTACATTGGGACCCAATACTCTAAAAATCATTCCAAAAGACAACTCTAAAACAATTTTTTGGTTTCATGACCAAATATTGTTTAATATAGTAAAAAATACTTCCCTATAAATTCATAAAAAAGAAAAAATCTCTTGAATAAACCCCCAATAAGATGTCAAAACATGGAATAAAAACACACTTAAGTCACTAACACACAATATAAAATAACTAGAACTTCATAGGCTTGAGCCCCCAGGAACAACGAATGAAAGGAATATTAAATTTTAGTGAAATTAATAAATTATTATGGGGTTTATGATTCCACCCTTATCCGTGAGAGAATGCCAGTATAATTTTATTAAAAGGAATAGGATGATGATTATTATAATCAAATTCCAAAAAATTTTAGATCACAAGTAAAGCACCATCCTTTTGTTGTGAAGTCCATTGAATTATTTCAGATACCACCTCCATCGTATCTTGAAGGGATAAACTATAGATTCTCTAAGATACATAGAGGATCCCTTCATCTATAAAAATAACTCAAACACCTCAATGTGAACTATCAGTTTATTAATCACCCTCCACCGAACTCGAAGGATGAATCTCATTATTAATAATCTAGTGAGTAAACATCTAAGAGGTTGAATCCTACTACACCATCTTGTTACTTCTAGGGAAGAAACAAATTATATTTATAAAAAACACTCTTGAAAACACACCTTTATAATGATATATTAAAATTTCCCCCCTCTTGAATTGATTTAAAATTTACTCATTTAAAACATTCATGAAGATAAACCCTAATATATATTGTTTTTAGGGGTATGGAATGATTTAAAAATATTACTTTCCCATTTGAGAGAATAAATTGCTAAAAAACAAAAGAGGAAATAAGTATTTTTTTAAAATACATCAGTAATAGGTTATTAAATTTTTTATTGAAATATTTCAAGCCTTGTTTGCTAAAATATAAATCCACATCCAAATTATTCTCATTTCATAAGTGAAATTTAGAACCAAAAAAATTTGGAAAAAATTAAAAAAAAAATATAATTGAATTATGTTCTTATATAAATTCATGTGTTATCAAATAATGACTTGATCTCAAAATTTCCTTCGTAGAGAGAAGACAAAAACTGCCATTGTTTTTGACCAATGATATCTGCTTATAAAAAAATGTATTCTTAACCTTTTATTTGAGTACAAATTTAAAATCATTATCCTCTTAAAAAATATCATTTATATATTTAATTTAATTTTTTAAATGGAAAATTCCAATTCAGTTTGATGAATAACAGATTTGAGAAATTATCAATCAAAGTTACTTCCCCTAAAGAATCAATATTTATCTCCATGTGTTTGAGATGAGATGTATAGGGGTAATATGTGTGGGGAACAAGAATTATTTTTTAAAAAATAAAAGAATTTATAAATTTGACACCATCATCATCAAAATCAATAGGAAATTGAAAAAATGTCGGGCTTAAACATTCAAAACAGGTAAGATTATAATGAATTGTAGTATCTCAATTTTAAAAGTAAAATTTTATATATTTTCATATTCTTCATCAAATTACCAATCATCTAGCTATATATATGTCCCCATCAATTATGTAAAATAGATTCAAGAATTTTTAAAAGATAAATATTTATTTTTAAGTTTTTCCTCATCCTATGTTTTCATTCCCACAAAATTACTAAAACATCATCTATTTTAATGTTTATATAGGAAAATAATTCTCTGTTATTTTTCTTATTCAAATGACTATAACTCTTATCACTCCCACATTCCTCCATTTTCTTCTACCTTAGGGTCTCTACATATTTATTTTAGAAATTGTAGTTATTTATTTAGTTGATTATTGTGACAAATTATTATTCCATAATTTAAAACTCCTCTAATTTGTTTTTCCCTTAGTTTTGGCCACACTTTCCACTACACTGTCATTATCAAAGTCACCCAAGTTATTTTCTACATTAATCATTTAAATATTGTTTTTTATTTTTAATCATATCCTATAAATCCAAAAACATATTTTATTTCCTTCAAATTTGATTTTATTGGTCTTAGAAAGTGAAATTTTGATCATGGAATTTTTCATGCCAATAATTCATCTATATTATCAGTTGTATCATCTCAAATTGATATTTAGGTCTGGTATCAAAATACTATAAGGGTTTTCAATTAAATTGGTTTGATGTAGCTACCTATAAGCATATGTCCAAGATGTATGCCCATAATAGCTACATCAAACCCAATAATCAAGGCATTTCGTATTATATCTCCAAAATAAACCATTCAAACCAACATGATGAAACACTGTTCAATTATATCAGTTAAAAAATCCAAGAATAAATATAAAATTATTTTATATTTAACACATACTATAAGTAGAAATTTTTTAATTTTCATCCATTAATATTACTGAAAGAAGAAGAATTTATTTTATTCTTTTTGTTTATTTGATTTTGATAAACCTTAAGACACTAAATAACATGTGTCACCTAAAAATTGAACCATATTTTGATCATTATAGAGGTCATCAGGAATACAAATATATCATTTATATCTCTTAAAATATCATAACAGTGAAGGGTTGAAACAAAGGGAATGATGGTGGTTGATCAAAAAAATTTGTTATCTCTAACTAAATAACACATATATAAATATCAATTAATGTGAAAAAGAATGAAGAATGAGTTATGGTAAATTAGTATGGAGTAAAAAATGTTATATGGGAGTTATAAAGTAGGATTCATACTGAAAATTTATTAAGGGGATTCAAATTGAAGATGTTAATTAAGAAAATGCCACACATGGAAAATGGTTCAACATAACTAGAACAATATTTCAATTTTTTTTCGTATTGAGAAATTTAACTACTATTGGATTAAAAAAAATTATTTTTCAAGAGGGTTCTTAATGTAGTAATGAGAAGAAAGTTTATCATGGGTCCTTCAAAGAATTTATTGTCATTTAACTATGAATATTTATTGTTTTCAATTTAATTTTACAAAATGGATAGATTTATTTTATAATATATAATGATGTTGAATCATTATTTATAATGTTTTTATCCATAAACACTTCGAATTGATTCGCTAAATAGATCTCACTAAAAATCGATATGAAGAATGGAATGTAATATCGAGGAAAGAAAAACAATTCAATAGAATAAATTTATTTAAAACTATAACCACTAAAACACCTCAATGAATTTTACTACAATTAATGATTGTATATAAAATAGGATAACAAGAGAGAAAAAAATTAAAATATAAAAGAAATTAAATAATAATGAGATGTATATTTTTATCTATTAAGACAGTGTCTCCATTATTCCCAATTTTACTTCAACATTTTCCCTTAAATAAGCCCTTTCTTATCCCTCTAGGAATCTCCAGATCGTATGATCCATACATTAGTCTCCCTTCTATCCAAAAATTTATTTTTTGTTAATGGATTACTCTAATTTAATTAATTAGTTCCCAATTTAAAATAATTATTCCCACTAATATGAAATCATTTCCTTAGTTTCTTTCTATAATTAAGGTTAGAATTTCCATTTCCAATCCCTCAAATCACCAAAAACCACCTATGCTAAGATTGTTCTCTACTTAGAACTATAAATTCACTAATAATTCCTCCATAAAAATAAATTTAATAAATTTAATATCCATAATCATAATAACCTTCATTGAATCTAAATTAATTATCAAGTATCATATATTTGGACCAAGTTATCATCAATTTATTTCCCATTTAGAGCATCCCTCTTCCTTTTTCAAACTAGCATAGCTCCTTAACTTTGTTTCAGTCAATTTTATTTGTCTTCATCATTTCTTGATTGATAAGAAATTGTTATCTCCCTAATAATGATATTAGTCAAAAATTAATCACATGATATTACTTTCTTATGACTCTATGGTGAATTTAGTAACACTAAATTCCTTTCACACCTCCATCAATCAACCACACACCCAACATCAAAATATGGAATAGTTCAAACATGATCATAATTATATTCACATTGGTTTAAATTCAATTGTTTTGAACTAATTGCGAAATTTCATTAAGAAGATTGTAATTATTCATCTTCACCCTAGAACCTATAGTGATTTAGAACTCAAATTCCCTCCATAGTCGCAAATTCAATCCCATGACAAAAAAATAGTAAACTCATTTATTCAACATTAACACAATAATAATTAAACTTCATGATCACCTGCCTATTTATATACACCTTATTCAATATACCATAGTGAATATGTCTGATTAATCTTTTTTCCCATATTCTAATTGAGAATCATACTCGAGTGATTTTTCATATTTAATCCATGATTAGATATATTTTCTTAGCTTAAAAATTGTCCAAGTATATAGTGGTTTAACAAGAATTAATCAGAACCTCTCTTGAATCATGACTCATGTTTGGTTCGACTTCAGTCATGCTCAACAATGATCAATTTCCAACATCGTCTCAAATTGAGTTCAGATAAGACATTAGTGAGTGATCATCTCCAACTAATTCATATGAGTTAAAAAATGTCAGTGTCACCTATATCAATTTTAATTTTTTCATAAAACTTATGTTTTATACAATTTCTTCAATTTATTTAATTTTAAATCCTCGCATGAACTCAAGTGTCATGGAACATTAATCTAAGATCTAGTTATCTATGTTTAATCTCCTCGACTTCAATTTTCCTTCTTCCTTAGATCAGTACCCATCTTCCAATTTTTGTATCTCAATTACTCTTCCTTCATCTTAGCTTAATCTTATTTAGTAAATTCTCGAGTTTAATAGTTCACTCTAACATTGAGACTAATTTGACTCATATATTGTGGAATCTTCATTACCTTGTAGCTATAGGATAACTCATATAAATTATCCACAATTTACACACAATAATCATATTCTATGGCCTAATTCAATTGTATGTTATTTAATGGTTCGAATCCTATATAGTTTCAAGGTAAAATAATCGTAATTTATACTAAATAATAACACTTGTGAAAATTATCAATCTTTAATTTAAAAAACCCTCAAACTAATTCAATAATAAAATTTAATATTTTAAAATTAAAATTAAAAAACTATTCCAATAATTGATATTTAAGATAAAAACATAAAATTTAGGAATATTATCTTAAAAACCCATAAACATTTTCAAAACCATGTTAAAATATTACTTCAAATATTGTTTTATAAAAAACGTTCAAAACATTGATTCTTAAAATAAATGGAATTTAAAATATATAATATTTTACAAATTAATCAAAAAAATTCTTATTTTCATTGAAATGTAGAATGAATTTCAACCAATACTCAAATTGACTCAAAATCAGTTATTTATCAATTGAAGTACATTTTACAAACTAATTTATCAAAACATTATCCAAAATATGTGGAAATAATATATTAAAATAAGACCACTCAAATTACCCCACACTTTATACATTTATTAGATTTAGAAAATATTTAAGGATATTCATTGAATGAAAATTAATTTAAAAATAAAATAATGGAAATTTCAACCAGTAGGTGATTGTTAGATATTTTCCCCTACTGATTCTCTTGAGCATGAAAGGGAGATTTATCTCTTAAAAAAATAACATGTTGTGAAAATATGGTTTCCAGTTTTACCAAGATGATTATATTTTCAACTTTTGAAATTATTTTAACCAAATTAATTTTACATCCAAATTTTCTTACAATATTATATTTTCTTTATTATGAATAGACACACAGAACATATCAAGAAACACAGTTATATAAAATTATTGGAAGGGTGGATTTAATAATTAAAATGAAAATATATTTAATTTATTCAATAATTTTATTATACAACTAAATAATAAAACCTATATTAATAGTTTATTTTCAGATTATTTCAAAACAAAGTTCATTAGTATAAATCAAATCATAAAGCTGAACATAAATTAAAATTTTAAAACATACTATAATTTTTTTAAAGAAATGTGTTTTCAATAGAGTTATGATAACATGTAAAAAAAATTTATTCATGATGAAAATAAATAATATTAAAAACCATAAGGGAATAAAATTAACTCAAAACATGAAAATAAAATCAACCACTAAGTATAAAATTATTTCTCAAGAATATTCTATTTTAATCATTTTGGGGTATTTTGAAGTGTAATTCATGAAATATAGTTTAGCATAAAAGTAAAAAACCTTCCCCAAACATAAAACACATCATTATCCCTAATAATGAACATGAATATTGGAAAATGATTAAAAAAATTGCTTTGAATATATTTTCAATTTATTTGTGAAATATAATTCTAAAGGGTCATAGAGAAAGTTCAAAAAATTATTTTTTAATCAATTAAGTTATCAAATAAATTCACATCATGTAATTAATTTTCCCCTTCTAGTTATTGTATAAAAATCAAAAGTTGTTAAATACATTTAGAAAAGTGTATGATGACATTTAATGTTTCATAATAATAATGAAATAGAAATAAGAAATAGAATGTTGCATCATAATTTTAGAAATCAAATACAAAAAAATATTACCATCAACAAGAATTATTTAACTAGTGAATTAAATATGTATAGATACATTCATAACAATTTTTAACCATCCAATTCAAAAAAATATCAAGTAAATGTTTCTAAAAAAATAACTCTAAAAAATAGGTGTATACGTTTTTAATGAAAGTACCATTAATGTACTGCTTTATTTCTATAAATTCAACCATTACATTTCCCTTATTTTCCCCTTAATAAATTCCTCTAGTTTTACCATTTTTATATCTCTAAAATTTATTATATGAATTAAAAATTTAGTAATTTATGTTCAAAATAAAATGAAACCATATTTTGACATAATGTGGTGATGGTTCTATGTTTCTCCAAATTTATGTTCCAATTGGATTTGAAAAATAATTGAGTTTCTACTTTAATAGTTCTAAAAGTAGAATGTCTAAGAAATATCAGAAAAAGTAAGCTTAATTAACACTAGGGAGGAACAAAATAATCTTTAATCATAAATTTTTAATAATATATCTACCATAAATTCAATAACAAATTGTTTTTAAACTAACTCATCTTCTTAATTCAACTATAAAACATAGTGGGAAATAGTTTTTAAAGCATAAAATTTTATAAAAAATGATAAAGATAAAAAGACACCCATGTTAGTTTGTTTCATTTCTCTCTAGATCCATTTGATCACTCGAATTTATAAAATTATAATTTTTACATGGTTTGTCCATTTAATTTACTTAAAATATTACAAAATATTAATCACTAAATATGAAAAAGGAAAGAAAAAAATAATTCCAAGTTAAAAGGTGAGAGGATGTTTCCAACAAATTCCTAGAAATTATTTCTACTTTAGTATAAAAAATAAAATAGACAATGATTCAATCGATGATATTCATGATAAATATGCCTTATTTTCCTCGAAAGAAGAATGGATGGAGTAAGAAATTATTATTACAGTTGTAAAAAATACAAACAAAAACATTTTTAGTGAAAAAATAATATTATGTCTTTCCTCTCATACTCTTGTAATTTAATATTACTCATCAATATTTCCCTAATAATTTATCTATAGTCACTCAGAGGTTGACGTTACATATCCCCAATCCAAAACATTTTGATAACACACATATTTGTAAGTGGAAAATCAATTTATGGGATCTAAAACATATAGGTAAGAAACTGAATACATTTTTATCAATAAACCCACTTGAAAAAATCACTTTATAATACAATAAAATATATTTTCAAATTATGGAATTTATTTAGGATTGATTAATTTCAAAAAAAAAATTAAAGGTACAACCTAATATGTGGTGTTTGTAGGGGTGTTTCTTGATTCAAAAAATTTACTTCTCTATTTGAGAGAAAAAATTAATCTTAAAGACATTTGAAATTTATTGAGTTTTTTAAAATAGATTTAGGAAGAGTTTCTATGATTATAGTTTGAAATGTTTTTATGCCATTGGAAATCAAAAATAAATACTCATCCAAATTAATGTTAACTCCAAAATGAAATAAAACACCCAAAATAGTTTTAAAATACATCATATAATTTTAAATATATGATTAAAGTTCATGAAAAAATTCAAGTCTTTCAAAGTAATGATTTTATTTCATACCTTCTACAATTGATATAATAAAACAAGAAACCACTGATTTTGAAAACAAATATATTTTTATACCATATAGTGTGTGATAGTAATTTTCGTTGTGTTAACATTTTAAAACATAATTATCCTTAGAAATTAAATTATAGTGGACATGTTCAATTTTATGGGGGATTCATGTTCAGTAATGAAAAAAGAGTAATGGTATTCCCTATTAAAATATTTTCCCCTAATTTGTCAACACTGATATCCAGTTTTTAACAATGGGTTTGGAGAAATAAAATGATAAAATACCAATAAGTGATTATTAAATAATTAATCTTTCATGAAATTGAAAAAAACTCATATACATCATCAATAGGTAAATGATAAATTATTAGGTACAAATTTTCGAGACCAGAATGATCAAATTGAAAAATAGTTTCATAGTTTTCAAGGTTAAATATTTTTTATATTGTGATTTTCTTTCTAAAATTTCAAAACAAAAAACTTTTTATCCCTAATAGTCATTTATATAAATCATGTTGATGAATTTTGAAAATATAAATCCTCATATTAATGGTTTTCCATAACCCAGGTTTTTATTCCCTCAAAATTCAAAAAAAACTTCTATTTTAGGATTATGTGGTATAATAACAATGTGGTATTTATCTTCTTTAAAATACCATAATTCTTACTCACTCCCACATTCATCCACATCACTACCCCTTAGGGTATCTTTTAAATATGGGAGTAGTTTTATTCATTTAGTGAGATGATTTCTATGACAAATTATTCTTTCTTAATTTTAAAATTTTCATATTTCGTGACTTTTTAATTATTTTAGCCTCAAACTCTACTGAACTCTCATTCTAAATGTGACCCAAGTTATTTTATTCATTAATAATTACAATTTATTATTTATTTTTATCTATTTATTTTAATTCCAAAAACGTATTTTTTTATCTTTTTAATTTTATGTTCATGAAATAGGAAACACCGATTTTGATTTTTATGGCATTGGTCAAGCCTAATATTAGTAAAAATTACCAATTATTTTAACAATAATTGATCTTCAAGTTTTTGATCAAATTATTTTTTTGTTTTATATATTTTATTAGGATTTCATGGATGATTATAGGCACAATGCCAAGTAATATTCCAATAATTACCAAAATAAATAAATATTCTTGGTATTACTAGTTCAAGACCCCATAATAAAGAATTTAAAATATTTATTAAGAGTAAATAAAAATTAAATAATAAATAAAGAACAAATATTTCAAGCTCAGAACACATAATAATAAAATCATAGGGAATTTTGAGTCCTAAAAACCTAGAAAAAGAAACAAATTTTTTCTGTTTCTTTAATTGTTTTTTTGTGATTTTTTAGACCCAATGAAACACAATGCCAAACCATCCATTGAAAAAATTCCTAATTTTATGAGGCTTTATTTTATCACTAATATAAAATATTATTTATATCTCCTACACTAGTATAACAATGAAGGTTTGAAACCAAGAAAATGAGGGTTAGTGATAAAATGGATTTTTTTTCTCTAACTAAGGAAAGTTGGAAAAGATAATGGTGAATGAGCTAATGAAGAGTAAAATACCCAAATAAAATAGGTATTATGTCTAAAATGTTATATGGGTATTATAGAGTAGGATTAATTCTAAAAAGATATTAAGTAGTATTGGATTAAATCACATTGTTAAAAAATTTATACTCTTAGAATTGGGTCCAATAAGATTATCAAACTATAGGAAAAAAAATTTTATATTATCTTTTGAGAATTATAAATTCTACTAGATTATACATATTATCTGTTGGGATTATTTTTATTAAATAATGAAAATAATGTTGATTGGGTTTAATTTATAATATTTACTTTCATTTAACCACGAATGTGCACTCATTCCAATTTACATGTGCACAATAAGTCATTTATTTATAGAGGAATCATTAATTTAAAAATATTATTGATTTTAATTTTAATATATTGATACTCTAAAAAAATAATGAAATTAATTTAAATGAAATGGTAAATAACAATAGATTTAAATATTAAAGAAACAAAAGGAGTTCAATAATAAAAATATCAATAAAAACTACAAAAAATTAAACTCCTCAATTAATTTACCTAGAATCACGATTGTTTTTATGAGAGGGTAATATGAGAAAAAAATTAAATATATAAAAGAAATAATATATAGAATTTGTGGAGGGTATTCATTGTAAATTTAATATATCGGTCTATCCCATTTGTTTTTTACTTTCTCCCTTGAAGAAGCCCTGATTCATGCCTCTAAGAATTTTATGCTTCTCTACTCCAAAATTTAGACTCCCTATTGTCTGATGAATGATATGTTGTTAATGTATTTATCAACATAAACATATTAGTTCCCCATTTTAAATAATTATTTCAACCAACTCAAAATCACCACCCTAGTTTTCTTTGAATTTTAAGTATTCTTTTTCCACATCCATTCACTTGAATCATTACACCAAACAGACGGTTAGTTATTCACCACCTAGGACTAAAGATACCATGAAAATTATACTCTCTAAATCCAACTAATAAATTTGGTACCCACAATCATACTCGCCATTCTTTAATTTTATTTCATTCTTAAAATCTTGATAGAAATGATTCATATGTCTTGATCAAGGAAGAAGTTCGATATCCTTATTAAATCTCTTGGTTATGAACCAAATTCTCCATATTCCATTATTTTGACTCCCTAATACATTATAAATATTACACTACCCTTCTCATATTCAACAATAAATTATGAATCCAAATTTTAAATTCTATATTAGTTGGACCATCACCAGTATTGTCTTTACATAACTCGACCTTCACTTAGATTAAACTCATTGAGGTATTTAATCAAGTAGATGGTATGAATTTTTAATGACCCATACCGCAACACACCAAAATTATAAAATAATAACATTAAATTTGATATAATATGTGACATGGAACACCGGTCTTCAAAAACCCGCAAAATATATTTCTTCAAATTTAATATCTTTGAGAGATTTTAGAACCCGCAACCCTATGTTTAAATAAGCAGTAATATCATATAGCATAATAAAATAGATATAAAATTGATTGTATCAAATAATACCCACTATATTATTAATATTATGGAAAATTATTGGATATAAAAAAATTATAATTATCTACATGAAAAAAGAAATATTTTCTAAAAAATTATATTTTTCTAAATGATGGTTTAGTTACGTTTTGAGCACATAATTTAAAATTACTTTATTATAATATTATAAAAATTATTTCTAAAATTAAATTCATTTTTCCAATAAAAATTTAATTATTATCGAAAGGTAAATTTTGGGCGATTATTCGAAAATATTTCATTTTTTGATGAATAATGAAAAATACCGATTTTTAAATGAAAAACACCTTTTAATTGAAATTACTTATAAAGTTAAATTATATTATAAATTTATTTTAAAATTAATATTTGATATATTATATATAAATAATTTAATTTAGGTAATTTTAATTATTTCCATGTTTAATTTTCATATAAAAATGTTATAAACATTTGAACAATTTCTCTTTGAAAACCTGCTCTCTCATCACATCTGCAAGATTAATTTTAAATTAAAATATTGAACTTATGTGAATGAAATTTTAAAAAAATTATTCCATATTTTGAATTAAAATTATTTATATAATCTAAAAAATTAAACTTATTTTTTGACCAAAATGAGTATTACAACCAAAAAAATATTTATCATGGTTAAGGAGAAAATAGATTTACAATGGGTTAAACAAAATTGATAAGGGTCAAAATAACCTAAAAAATTATCAAAAATATATTTTACAGGAATATTTAAACCATATAATTTTGAGTCTATATTATACATTATCATGGACCCTTGTGGAATTTTAAAAACATGGGTACTCTTTTTTCTTTCTGAAAATTACAAGTGAGCCACTCACCTCACTTATAAAAGGTCACCCCGTTCTTATTTTATTCACACCACAAAACTCATTTTATTCAGAAAATACCATAAAAATAACTTTAAAACATCCCTCACCTCATCAAGATTCTTTATTTTTAGAATAAATCCTACCTTGGAAGTCATTCCTGCAAAACTAAGGAGCTAACGTAAAGAATGGGTGACATTCGATGAGTGTTTTCACATTATTACTTCTTCCTCTTACATCAATTTTTATTAAATAAATATGAAATATTATCCTTTGTATCTTAAATATACTAATATTTTTTTATAATTAGGGTATTTCCTTCATTCATCTCTATTTCCATAAATTGTTTTATAAAATCAGTATTCAATTGTACGTTGGACTACTGTCTCACAAACCGATGTCATTCAATTTTCCATCAATGCCTCTAATGGTTTGGTATGATTATAGTTTAAAATTTTATATATTATATTTATAACATATTTATACATCTATAATAATTATATTATATATTCCTTTTGAATTTAAATTCCTAAAGGGATACGGTAATGTCTCTAATGTGTACGGTAGACTACCGCCTCACTAAGTAATTTTATTTTTCTTTTACTAATGATTTATATAGAATGTAATAAATATAAAATCAGTTAATATAAATTATATACATGAAATAATTTTTATATATTTTACATATCTATTATTTCGAAAATAAATTATATCATTTTATTTTTTTATACTGAAAAATGATACCATCGTTCAGGTACTTGTGGAATTCCACCTTCTTAAAGTGATGAAACACTCTTTTCATCACCATGAAAAATAGATGATATATATATGAATATGTTAATAAATAATATTTTATATATGATATTATTGTCTTTTTTTAATATTAATATATTTCATACCTTCTTTCCATAATGAATATTGAAAATTTTAAATGTTACTCATGAGTATGTACAACCTAATGTCTCCATGATTATAACATAATCCATTTTTCAAAACCAAATGTCAATATTTGTATCAAAATTATAATTTTTGTATAAATATTATAATTATATCATGATTATAATTCTATAGATTATGATACTATATAATATGTTAAATTATCAGATCTTTCATGATGAAACACGAATGAGAAAACAAGTCAATTGACACCCGAATAAATGGGGATAATGAATGATTATTAACAAAAGGGCGATAAAATGTTTTAAAAGGATAATATATGATGTCAAGAATATTTTTATTGCCATATTATATGTTAATAACATGTTTAAAACCACTATTGAGTGTATATATCATTATTAATCAAAAACAAGCGTCAGATAACAGAATTCATCTCAATTTTTTCTAATTGAGGCATATTGTAATGTTATACACCTAATTTATTTTATATGGTGTATATAAATCCCCTTTAACATGTAATAATAAGAGTCCATAATAATTTGTGTCATATTATATTTTTATATGAATTATTTCTTCCAAGGGGTTTTAAATTAATTGTTACCAAGTGGTAGATAATTTCATAACTCCTTTATGTTTCATTGGGTTATATTACTCATTCATGTTCTTTGATATTATATGATTATGTGTTTAATTATTTTTTAATTTCTATTCTTTTATTTACAATTGATTTATTTTGATATAAATTTTATACACATGAAAAATTTGTTCCTTGATTCCCACTTCCATGTTATGACCTTTGCAGGGGTTTACCACAAAATCTCATTTTAATTGGGATTATTTATAATTTATCTTCTATTAAAGGAAATTATTTTATTATTGTTTATTAAACCATTTTTTTTATTATCTTATGGTGATTCATTATATTTTCAAGTAAAAGTCCCATTTTTTCTTTTTTTTTTCTTAAAATGATTGAGAAAATGTTTTTAAGAAAATTTGACTTTATTTCCCTCTTTGTTGAGAAAATTATTTTCTTCAAAAACCATGTTTTCTAAAAAACACATTAATTTTTTTAACCTTCAAAAAATTCTTTAATAAATATATTTTTTCCCATTTATATATTTTAAAAAAAATTAAAGAAATAATTATGTACTTTTCAAAATAATTCTTGTTTGGATTTTTTATAAAATGTAAAACAAATCCTTGTTTTATCATGTATAACAATATCATAATTTCCATCCATCATGACCATTAAATTTTTTTAAGGATTACATTATAAGTTTAAATTATTTTTTCCAAATAAAATTATTTTCATTTTTTTAACTTATATTTTTAGATTTTATTTTCAAAATAAATAGGATATTTTCTCCCATATAATTTTTAATGGTCTTTTTTGGTATTTATATTATTTAGTGATAACAACCCTTTATTCTACCTTAAATTTTTTATATGATATGTTAATACAATAATTATTCTTTTTATGGATGGTTTGTAGTCATTTGGACCAAATAAAGTACTTACAATCACATTATTTACTCATTTTTTGAGTCATTAACTTTCCTTTGAAATATTTACTTTTATATGATAATTAGATATTAAATTTCCCCTGAATATCCATATTATTTATCATGGATAGGTGAATTGCATAAAATATATATCAAGTTTACATATAGTATTCTATATCTAAATTTATTTATTTATCTGGAGAAATATTGATAAATCTATATTCTTTAATCAATAAAGATATTTTAGGATAATGCACCTTGTTCATGAATTAAATTGATTATTGGATATATGAGGAATGCTTTGATAGATGCATCCTGATATTATATACCCTATTGGTGAATCAATAGGTATAATTAGACTACTAAGTATGCTATCTTTAAACAATATTTTACTTTTAGTTTTAAAATAAATTTTGAATGGTATTTATGATAGAGGTATCCTGATTCATGTGATCATAGAATCCAATAATAAAAAATTTACATCATTAAAAATTATTTTATTGTTATCCCTTTTATTTTAAAAATGATATTATCTTTAGATTCATTTCATTCTCATTTTATTAATTAAATGGTATGTGTTTTCAGTGAATTACCTTTCTATATTGACCATTCCTCATCCAGATATTTAAATTGCATGTTTTTGTATTTACCTTACCTTATTTATTATTCATATTGATTCATGTTTTATTATGATTTACATAACCCTTAAAAATCATCTGAGCTCACCCAATTTTTTCTTCCTTTCCCAAGAATACATAAAGTGTGCAATGAATGATATGAAAGGATATTCTAGGGGAAATATTTCTATTTTTGAAAACAAATATGTTTTATTTTTTATTTTCAAATTTAATGTAAGACACAAGTATATTTCTGGTTTTCCAAGACTACTAAACTATTCAGTCCTTTTGGATGTTATTATTTATATCCTACTCCAATGTAATAATGTAAGACACCAGATCTAGGCTATTGGGGTTGGGGTCGTTACCATTGGATTTAGATGATATTTAGTAGAAACTTTAGGAACTATATTTTGGAAGACAATGAATAGGTGCCATACCCTTTTGATAAAATATGTGGACAATTACAAAATCAAAACCTAACTGTTTAGTAAGAGAGATATTATATGGGTTTTTCCTTACTACACATCCCTATATAGACACTACTAGTGAACATGGTTCTATCATAGATGTACTTGAGGGTAATAACTCTATATTTTGAACATTGATCTTGACCCAATCATCACCTTGTGCATGAAAACATGCCTAACCATGAACCAATTTTGACACTCCTGGTGGATATGCTTAGGATAATTCACATTTCTCATAAAAAGCATTATGATGAATTTAAATAGATGATGATAAATAATGACCTAGTTTTAACCTAAGTTATCTATATTGAAAATAATGTGTCGGGATTTATAAATCCTATAAATGATAATATATATTTCCCACTATGGTTATAATTTCTCAAAATATTATTTTTGGTTTTAGATAATGGATGGAACCGGAAAGAATCATGTTATAATTGAACCAAAAGAACAATATGGTACCCCAAGAGAATCCAAATGGGATGATAATGGGAGTAAAAGATATCATTATTATTATTAATTTGTTATCCAAAAATATGATTAACAAACTATTCATTAACCAACGCCCAGACTCACCAAATAAGAGAAATATGGAGCTCTCCAAGAGAAAAAATGGTGGAGACCATAGAGGAATGAAATATTGATTTCCATCATGTCCTAAATTTGGAAAGAGAATCCCACGAAAGTGTATAAATAGAATGACAAAAATATTTATGTATGGAATTGAAGGGGGTAAAGAAAATAATTACTGAGTAAAAAAGAATAGTATGATGAATGGAAATAATTACCCTCCTTGGGGGTCTAATTATAGTTATTTTTCTTAAATTTGGAGAACATAAGCATTATCTAAGTCAATTTACTCATAATAATGTTAAACAGTAGACCAAGGAAGGAACTATATATAAATAAAATATTTATTTATTGGTTTCAAAGAATTAAATTGTATAATTATTTTTACCAGTGTTATTTTGGATGTAAGAATTATGAAACATCTGAGGATTTTGTAATACATTAGAATCATATTTGTGTTTATTAACATAATATTATTGGAAAAAATCATGTGTAATGATTTTAAGTTTGATCATTTATTGAATTCTCTTTTTTAGGTTTATGTTTTGGGAGATTATAAAGACTAAGGATATTTTTGAAAATATTATGGTAATAAAACCCATTATTTTATTATATGTTTTAGTGAAAATATTATTTGAGGCATAATTCCTTTACATTTTATAAAAAATAGTTTACATCTATTTATAACCATTAGGGTTTATATGATCATTATTCAAATTATAATAATATTAAAATATGTTTATTAGACTTTGGGAAAATAATACGTTTTATTGAAAACCATAGAAATTTTTATTTAATAATTGACTTTATTTCAAGGATGTTCATCATATTATTTACGAACATTATAGGAATTATATTGATATTGTTTTTGAACAAGGAAAAATCATTACATCTAGTAGGGCCATAGGTATTGAATCTTATACCAAAGGACGTTTAGGGTTTTACACCTACCATTGTCCTATAGTATTTACTAAATAATATGAAACTATTTTTAGTTAAATGATTTGATGAATGAATATTAATGATGAACCAATGGTGTTACTATTTTTGTTTATAGATTAAAGTAGTATATTTGATAGCCTGTCTTAACTATTTTGGATTTGGAAAATAGTTTAAGATATATAAAAAGGAGTTCCACTCTTTTATTGATTGTACAATATGTTAAAAGTCACCTTTAGTGCTTTAGGAATAAAAAATTCATTTTTTGGATATTCATTTCATGAAGTAATAAGTGAATTGGAAATTGATCTAGACAGAACCAAAGGAAGAAAAATTTTCTATAAAATAGAAATATACAAGTAAGTATGTTTCCTTTTATTCCTAGATAGTAAAATAATCCCTCAAAATTAAGAAAAAGTTCATGAAAATAACATTATACTAATAAATTCATATATGATGAATAAATTGTATTTTTAAATAATCAAGTACTTATGGTATTGGGGTACTTATCTTTCCGTTGATCATTCTCTTTCTTATAATTAATGACCTCAATCACAGAATTTAATTCTTTACATTTTCCTGCAATGTATATATATTCACTTTCCAACAATGTTTTCCTACATAGAAATGTAGTTATGTTTTATTTCATAAGACCTTTGAACTAACCTTTATCTATTATTAAGAGGATATTTTATTAAACCTTTTTTGATGTGGGTTTTTCAATAATGGTATTTCCAAATGTCAAACCTGTGATTAATGAGATCATGTTTAAATTGGGAATATCGATTTATTTAAATTTTGGAGAATGAAATGGACCAAAATTAAAAAATAATAACATATTATTTGATATCATTTTTGATAAACCACATATATCTTAAACAACCCATGAAATATATTACTTTAAATTTAATATATTCGATAGCTTGCGGAACATGAAACCCCATGGATAAACAAATCGTAATATAATATACCATTATAACATAGACATTAAATTTTCATATATGAATAGTACAATAGAAATTATAGAAATTATAGAAATTACAGAAATTATAGAAATTATGGTTATATATTAATTACAAATGATATAATAATTATCTAAAATAAAAACAAATGTTTTTTGAAAAATTGTATTTTTCTAAAAGACTGTTTAATCACACATTACACATATAATTTATTTTTTAATTTTGACCACATTTAGAAAACATATTTGATAAAAAGAACATACATTTTCAAATCATGATATCAAAATTATCTATGTTATAATTTTTGGAATTTTTCTTAACACTTTCATTTTTTCTGAATAGTGAAAAATAATGAATTTTCATTGAAAAATGCCTTTTTGTTTAAATTATATATAAATTATAATTATATTTAAATTTTATTTAAATTTAAATTAGTTAAATTATATATCAATTAATATTTTTTAGTTCATTTGAATCATTTTTATATTAAATTTTGATATAAAAAATATTATCTTTTGAACATTTTCTTCTTGAGAACCCTTTTTTCATCATGTCCGTGGAATTAATTTCAATTAAAATATTCAACTTCTTCAGATAGAATTTTGAAAATTGGATTAAATATTTAGAATCACCATAATGTATATTTTCGGATATGTTCATCTTAATTACTGACAAAATTTAATAGTATAAATATGAAAAATTATTTAACAAGTTTATGCTAAAAATAGATTTAGAGGGGGTTAAACATAAAATATACCGGTAAAATTTAAAAACACAAGTATAAAATCAATTTTTTAAAAAATATTATAAACTTATCATTTATAATGGTTGATAATAATACATTTTGGACCTTTTTTTGTTAAAAACAAAGTTAAAACTTTTTCTTCTTTAAAATTATAAGTGTTCCACTCACGTTACTTTTAAAAGAACTCCCTCTCTACTCAGTTAATCACATATTAAACCCATTTAGGATTATAAAATACCTTCCCAAATCTTGTCCCAAATTCACTACACTCTTCTTAGAAGTATTATTTTGTGTATAAATCCAAACTTGTACTGATTTTGTGCAAACTGAAAGAGGTTACCTGAAGAGTAGGTAACAATCTTTAATGAGAATTTTATTTTTATTTTTTCATCAACAACATTAAATTATTATTAAAACAAGATGATATAAAAACCTCATTATATAAAATATACGTATATGTTTTTATAAAAAATTCATTACCTTCAACCATCTCAACTTCCATCAAATGGGTTGTGAAATCATCATTTGTGTGTACCGCCAACTACCACCTCACGAACCGATGACATTCATTTTTTCCATTACCACCTCTCATGGTTTGGTATGATAATATATATAGTATCTATATTGTATTTATAACATAATTATAACCCTATAGTAATTATATCATATAAAACTATCTACATTCCATTCGGTAGGAGATATGATACAATCACTCGTGTGTTTGGCGAACTATCGCCTCTTAATACGAGGTGATTTGTCTTTCGCTGACATTTTAAATTGAATGTAATAAGGATAAAGTTAATGAATATGTGTGATATAAATGAAATACGTATTATATTAATAAAATATTTATAATTAGGATAATAAAATATAGTAGTATATTTTTTTACATTGAGAAATGACAACATCGTTTGTGTACGTGTGGACTACCACCTTCACGAAGTGATGTGACTCTCCTTTCATAACCACACCACACGGATGATATATGTGTGTGTGTGTTTGTCTAAAAAAATAATATGTTTTGTATGAAATAATTATATTTTTTAAAGATACAATATTACTTACCTCGTTTCTATAATGAGCATTGAAAAATTGAAACGTGGCTCATGCATATGTACGACCTATAGTCTCTATAACAATAACATATTCCATTATTCATAACAATCATTAATTATTTTTTATAAAATTATAATTTATGAATATATATTATATTTATTTTAGGATTATCGTACTTTATATTATGGATTAATGTAATATTTACAAGTAATGGATCTTTCAAGACGAAACATGTAAGAGAAAACACTACAATTATCTCCCAAAATAATGGGAATAATAAAAGATTATTAACGAATTGGTGATAAGATGTTATAAGATTATTATATATGATATTATATATTGTAATATGGTTCCTTTATAATTTAATAACATATTTAAAACCATTATATATGATATTTAATAACATACAACCAAAAGAAATCTTGAGGTAAGGGGCTTTGTCTAAATTACCCTTCATTGGGGCATATTATAGTGTTATAAGCACAATTCTTTCATATGGTGTATATAATAGCCCTTTGGAATTTAATATAATGATTAAAAATTAATTCATTGTATTTTAAGTTTTAATTAGAATTATTTAATCCAAGGGGGTTTGGATCAGAATTTACCAAGTGGTAAACAATTGCATAACTGAATTTTGTTTCATTGGGTTATATTACCGTTCAGTAGCTTTGATATTCTAAGATTTTGTGTGTAATGAATTTTTTATGTATATTAATTTATTTCCAATTATTTTATGTGGATCTATATTTTATATAAAAAATCGATTCATTGGATGATTATTACTTAAATCTCATCACTTTCTCAAGGGTTTACTTCAAAATCTAATTTTTATTGGGATTGATTATACATTAATTTCCATTGAAAAAAATATTTAATCAATATTTTAATTAAACCTATAATTTTATTCACATTTAGATATTCAGGATGTTTTGAAGAAATATTACCATTTTCTCTCCCTTTGGTACTCAAAATGATTAAGAAAATGTTTTTAAGAAAATCCAACTTCAATTAACTCTTCGGTCGAAAAACTATTTCCTTCAAAAACCATCCTTTCTTAAAATGTTTTAAAAAATGTTTTCATCCATTTATAAATGATTTATTAATGTAATTTTTAACTAGTTTATACTTATTACAGGTTTTTAAAAGTAATCATCAATTTTCACAAAACAATTCTCATTTGGATTTTATTGAAAAACTAAAAGGAATATTTGTTTTAATGTGTACTGGATGAACATAATTTCCATTCGTCATGAAAAATAAACTATTTTAAATATTCCATTATATGTTTAAAAAGTATTTTTAATGAAAAATATTTTCTATTTTTTTATGAAATTTTAGTTTTAAAAATGGATTTCCAAATGAAAAAAGATATTTTGCTCAATAATTTGTTAAATAACATTTTATGGTATTTCTATTCATCAATGAAAAAGCCCTTTATTAATACTCAAATGGGTATATGTTGTATCAATACCATACTTATTATTTCTATGGATGGATTATGATCATTTTGATGATGGAAATTATTGGCATTCACCTTCTGGATTAATTTTCACAGTAATTACCATTACCTAGAAATATTCACTTTCCTGTGATAATTGGATATTAAATTTTCCATAAATATCCAGATTATATATCATTTATATGTTAATTACTTAAACCTTATATCTATTTTACATATGGGTTTCTAGATTGAAATGTATTTATTTATCTGGGAAAATATTGAGAAATCATTATTCTTTCCTTGAAACATTTATTTGATGATAAAGAACATTTTTCATGAATTGAATAGATTATTTGATATATAAGGAATTATTTAGACCTATAGTGATGATATGGAACCAAATTATATATCCCCTCAATAAAGTTTTATGTACCATTAAGATAATAAGTATTCTATAATTAATTATGTTTTTACCTATAGTTTTAAACCATATGGTGAATGGTCTTGACAATATAAATATTATGATTCCCCTTATCAGGGAGTCCAATTATTAAGAATTTCCTTTATAGATAATTTAATTATTATTATCCATGATATTTTAATGATGATATTATCCAGGGATGCATTTAATTCTTAGTTTATGGATTAAATTTCATGTGTTTTTAGTTATTTTCCATTCCATATGGATTTTTCATTATCTAATTATATAAATGGAATGCTTGTTAAGTGAGTTTATCATTCCATATTGATTATGATTATCAGTTACTAATATATTATGATGTATATAACCCTTAATTATATTTTTAGCTCACCATTATTTTTTTACCTATCCTAGGAATCCTTGATGTGTATTATTATTGATATGCAATGATATGCTCGGGAAATAATATTATTCTTTAAAAAATATTATGTTGGATTTTTTGTTTTCAAATATAATATAAGACTCAGGTATATATACAGTTTCCCAATACTAGTAAAATATTTGGTCCTTTAGGATGTTATTCCTTGTATCATATTCCATTTTTATAATGTAATACATTAGCTCCAGGATACTAAAGTAGGGGTCACTATATTTCTATCCCAGAATTAGTGGTTACATTATTATATAGGCACTAGATACAAGAAAAAAAATCTCCATGGACATAATAGTTCATTAGTATTTGAAAACAATATACATTCTTTAATTTCACATTAAATTTTAAAAAAAACATAGTATTTTATTTAATTTACCATTTATTCCCTTTATAATTAAATATATATATCATTCATAATACACATACTTCTATCCTATGGGAAAGAAAATAAGAAAGGGGTGAGCTTAGATGCTCATTATGGGTATTTATACAATTGAATATATTATGGAAAATGAGGAATAATCAATATGGAAAGGTAAATATTAGAAAATTGATTCCATTAAATTAATGAAATGATGATGAAGAATAATATTATATGAATAAATGAGGATCAAATAATGTAATATAAATAATATTTGCATCATGAAAATTATCTAAGGATATAATAACTTATCAAATAATCACATGGAAATCAATAATTAATCACATAATGAGAGGATGAATAATGTTAAACATCATAAACATACCATTAAGGCCTCTTACTAAGACATTATACATAAATAGGTAAGTACATGGACAATTACCAAACAAAATGTCACATGAGACAATATAATGCAAAAAAGGGTCCTTCACCCATAAAATATTTTAGTCCAATTCATTTCAAACATAAAAGGGTAGAAACTTAATCTATGTAATCATTCATATTGAAAAAAAATCTTATAGAATGAAATTAATTTCTCAAATTAATAAACATAATCATAATCCATTAAGGAAATATGGAGATAGTAACAAAATAGAACATCCCCAATAAAATTGATCATATTTCATCCAAATAAATAATAATTATGATATCATTAAACCATATTACTTGTGGTGAGTAATGTTTTGGTTGTTAATACTGAATATAAAGACTATTGAAATAAAATTTAGAACATTCTTGAGGAAAATATGGTTTTCATTTTGAAATACACATTTTAAAAGTAAAAAATTAAAAACCATAAGGAAACAAATTCATTGAATGAATGATGGAAACATGTAATTGATGCTTAAAATCATTGAGTTCTCATAATAGTGACGAATTATGTTTATGTCGAGTATGTTAAAACAAATATTTATTTCATGATTTGTTGTAAAAATTAAAGTAGTAACTCCTTAAAAAATTGAAATGGTTCCTTTTAGAAAATTTAGTAAAACATATATCATCGGTAAAAAATAATATAAAAAATACTAGATGAATAATAATAACATTCTTTAAAAAATAGAATAAATGTATATGGAAGAAAAGTATTTTCAACAAAATAGGGAAAAATCTACTTTTCTAAATAAAAATTGATATTTGGAGTACCTAAAAGGGTAAATTTAATGGAAAATTTATATTTAAAAAAAATACATAGGAGAATAAAATATATTGGGTTTAACATCAAAATATCAAATAATTACCTTAATGGAGACTTGAACATAAACAATCCTGAATAATGATGAGATTGTTGAACAAACTCTCACCGCTTTAATAACATTTGAATAATAAGAACCTTAAAAGAAATAAATTTATGTAGATATGTATATCCCATATTTATATTGAGAATAATAAAAAAAATATTCATTGTAAATATTGCTCACAAAATAAACAAGTGGTGAATATAGCATGTGTACAATGGAAATAAAAGTGAGAGAAAAATATCTTACCTCTAGTTTGACTTTATTTATTTGTTTAACAACATCTTATATAAAATATATATATATATATTAGATATATATTATGTAAACATACTCATATATATAAAAAATTATATGATTTACTTATAACCTTTTATCAACATTTATTAATAATTATTTGTTAAAGTCACTATTTTGGATAATAACTACTTCATTATATATATATATATATATATATATTGATTTAGTAGTTTTGGTCCTTGAAATTTGATCATAGTTCCATCATATCAATAATTTGAAACATTAAATAAATATCATATATATTCTTTATATAAGTATTTATAATAGAATATAAATGTTAGAGATATAAAAATTAGTCACACTATTCATAGTAATGGTAGTTTATTCGTAAGCATGAATGATATTTTAATTATTCTGATGGATGAAACAAAATAATGGTAATTAATAATTAAACTTTCTAGAATCATTTTTAAGACATATAAATTTATATTTTCATAAAATCCATCCTTATTACCGTCAAAGTAAAAATTAAATGAAAACCTAATCACATCGCTTCATAGGGGCAGTAATTCACACATATGCATGAGCGACATTATAATTTCCAATGGTTTGGAAGGTAAGAAGGTATGTATGATATTATAATTCCATATGTAAATTTATTTAATAAATATAATATATATATATATATATTCATTAGATCCATCATTATATCAAGTCGTTAGAGGGAGTGATATAAAACAAATTACACCAGTTCGTGACGATGTAGTTCTCCATACACACTGTCTACTGTTTCATTTCCCATTTGATTGAATATGAGATAGATATAGGTTATTTCATCCAAAAAATATCACCTCAATATATTTTAGATAATTCTTCCAATATATTTTAATTATTAATTACTGAATGATGGTGGTAAGAGAAGAAGTCCAAAAGAAAGGTAATAGTGAAGACAATTACCTTCTCTAAGAAAAACCACACTTGAATATTTTATTAAGAACCCCAGAGTAATTATTTTATTAAAGAAAAAATTTCTAAAACGTGTATAAGTATTTTTTGAGATATTTTTTCATGTTATGGTAAACATAAATGGATTAATTTTCATAAATAAGTTATGGGGGGTTGTGCCCTTTTAAAATAGCGGAGGAGTGGAATTTTTCTAAATATCCAAAACTATTCAATAATGGGAATCCAATATCAACTCAAGAGCTTACAAATTAATAAACAATATATCTAAGAGAATATATATTCAAGACACACCTCCATAAAATTAAATAAAAAAGTTATAAACAATCTACTTCGATGACCATTAAGGTCAATAAGTTTTACCATTTTAATTTCACAACGGTAGCTAGTTTTTTAATGTATATATGTAATTTAACATTTAAGCCTAAAAGTAATGATTATTACAAGAAAAATTAGACCACTAATTATAAATATGGAATAATAGTTATCAAATAAATGTTTTTTTGTTTGTGAAAAATTAATATTAACACATGTTCATGTAATGAATGACACCATGTTTTAACAGTAATCACGGTAATTAATTTTTAGCATATTTACTATTCGATATGAAAAAAATTTATGTTAATTTTGTTTAATAAAATTAATTAAATTTATTTTAAAAATGTAATATATTTTGCCAAATTTAATATACATAAGTGGTAGAATGGTAATTAAAATTAAACCCACAAGCGATGCGAAAATGCGGTTTTCCAGACAAACATTTTCTTGAGTACAAATGGTTTTCGTATAATATTTCAACATAAAAGTGATTCTAATGATATAAATTTGATTAATAATAGTATATTATAAATCATTTTAAATGAAAAACAATTTTAAAAAAAATGGATATTTAAAAAAAATTAAACAAATAGAATGTTTTTAATAAAAATAAATATTTTCATTGTTCATTGAAAAAATAATATATTTAAAAAATTATCAAAAAGTTTAAAAAGTTATAATTTAAAATTATTCATTTAAAAAATTATTTTAATTTTTTGAAATTAAATTTTCTAAATTTTTTAAAAATTAATTTTAAAAGATGTACACAAAATGTGACGATATTTATTTTTAGAAAAATATTGATTTTAATAAATAAAACCAGATTTCTTATTATTCGATTCTTAGAAAAAAAATAGACACATGATAAATTATTTTATTGAATATTATATATATATATATCATTCAAATCATTAACTAATAGTGATTTATTTGATTTATTATGATAAAAAAAAATTATGTGCATAAAATTAGTTTATTCAAAAAACAATTCATTCACCTTCAAATGATTTTTTTTTATTCTTAATAAATTAATAACCAATTAATATATTTTATACCTCTATAAACCATATAATAAAAATAATTGAGTTAGTAATGTTAATACATACCAATTTAACTTCTAGTTTTTAATGTTAAATTTTTTTGTAGTTCACCTAGACTCAGTGTTGCGTGTGTCACAAGTTATCGAAGAGATTAAATTTATTTGAAAAGAAATATATCATAAAGCCTCATGGTGGTACAAGCTTCCCTCCTATAAAAAATAACATCATCGAAATATCCAGAATATAACCTCATGGAAATTTTTTTTGTAATTCTTCATTACAATATCTTCAGGTTCCCCTATCACCTCTTCTATTTTATATTTTCTCTAAAGTTTTTTTCCTAGATGAGATGTCCAATTATTAAAAAATTGTTCTCCAATGTCTTGAATCTGGATTGGATCTTCATAGAACTATAGGAAGAAATTGATTTAGTAATGGTTTTTTTCACAGTGGTTTTTAAAACAACTGCTAAATATTTTAAATATTTCTTATTTTCTTATATAAATTTTATAAAAAATAGTTAAATTTATTTTTAACTCTGGTCTTATAAACCCCATCAGGAAAAAGATGTAATTTTGTAAAAACCGCCGCTAAATAAAATGAAAAAAAACTAAAAAAAATATTTTATTATGATATTTTATTTAATATTCATTGTCATATATAGTTTATTATTTATAATTTCAATTAATTATAATGTGTAAATTGATAGATGTGAATAATTATAAGTTAATAATTTTTTAAAACATAAAAAAATCTTCCATAAGGTTAAAATCATAATTTTTTATCAAATGACCATAACTTTGGATCATGGAGTCCATTTTATCTCCACAACCATTGAAATATAATCTTATTAAATGAGTTAAAACCATGTTATATTAATGTTTTTCTAATAATTAAATGAATAAAATTCAATATAATATCAAGAAAAATATGAAATCAGATGTGAACTTCAAATGGCCATAACTTTTGATAAGAGTGTTTGTTTAGGCTCTACCACATATCAATTCGAATCTGGTGATAAGATCTAGGCACTATTATATCATGGGTTCCTCAGTCATGTTTTTTGAGGCCACATAGGCCTCCAAAACTATGTTTTTAGTCGAGGTAACCCCTTTTTAAACATTTCATGTTTTTTTAGCCTCGTTTTAGGGGGTATTTTTGACTATTTTCGATCGGTAGTGAAATTATTCTCAGGGATTACATTCATATTAATATAATGGTTTTGAATTTTATTATTTTTTACAAATTATTTTTATTTATAATTAAATATATGTATAATTTATTATATTTACTTAAAATTAACCACTTTTATAAATATATATTTACATTCAAATTTATTTCTAAACATCTAAACCATACGAAAATAAATATTTATTATTCAATTCATTTAAAATAGATAATTCTCTATTTTATTTACCTTATAAAAATGCATTAATTTGTAAATATATACACCAATACAAGTAATTATTAAATATAAACATGTGTGTATCAATAAGAAAACTATATTTATGTGTATATTCTAATATATGTAAATATATATTAATATAGAATATATTTAAATCAATTTAAGTATATATATATATATATATGATACAGATTCTATGTGATTTTACATTCATTTTAGAGTGTCATCATATGATTTTTATATTGTTTATGATTTTATTCCATTGATTTTCATTCTTATTGATTTGATGGTGTTTTAATTATTGTGATTTCCCCTCTTTTGGTAATTTCATAAAAATCATATATATTTGTTCATATGAATTTATGAATATTTGTGTATGTTTATAAACATTTGTAAATATTCATACTTATTTATGTTTATATTTTTTTATCATATAAGGGTAAATATATATATATTTATATACTTGTGTTTATATATATATATATATTTATATAAAATTATATATTTGATTGTGATTATAAATACTTATGTAACATAAAAGTGTGTTTATATATATTTATGTAAATTTTGTAATATGTATATATATTTATAGATATTTATATCAATTTGATATTTTATTATTTTAGTATTTTACTTTTTTAATTATTTATTATTTATTATTTTATTGTTAAATTAATATTTATTTATTATTTATTGATTTATTTTTATTATTAAATTACTATTAAATAACTATTTAGTTTTTTATTTATTATTCATTTTTTATTTATTTATTATTCATTTATTTGTTATTAACTATTTATTTATTTCTTATTTATTTATTATTTATGTATTTATTCATTATTAATTTGTTATTATTTATTTTTTCATTAGTTATTAATAATTAATTAATAATTAATTAATAATTAATTTTTTTTTAAATTTTTTATTGTTTTTATTTTTTATCTATTATTTTAATTATATTTCATTATTATTTTATTATTTTATTATTTATGCCTTTATTATTTATTATTTATTAATTATTTATTACATATATATCAATTATTAATTTATTTTTAAATTATTATTAATTTACTATTATTTTATTTTTAATTTATTATTAATGTCTAGAAAGTATGAGGAGTGCTCGCGACATTCCCTAGCAAGAACCCAATGGCATCTTGGATTGAAATCTCCTTATGCCTTATTTTTATATTTCAATGGATAATGATTTTCTTTAATAAGGGAACTTCAATTCGTAGAAAAATGCCTCACTTGGATTAAATTATCTAGTGATGATTCCTGGTGGCTCAAATTTTCTGCCTCCCGATAATGGTTGAAAATCTTCTTTCTCTCTCTACAAGGATTTAGTGGTTGTAGAAATTCATCGAAAAGGTTATGTTGTTCATGTCAAAGCTGATTCCATTATGGTTTTAGAATAGGTGAAAATTGGTATGCATTCTTTAATTTATTTATTTATTCTATTGAAAGTATCCAAGACATTGAAAATTGAGGATTTTGTTTTATATCTCCCAATAATTTGGGGAATCGATTAGTAGAAATGTGTCTTAAAGGGTTGGTATTTTTTACATCCTCTTCCCCTCTGATGATCTGATGCTGAAGGAATGTGAGCTGGTTCGGTCTCCCTTAACCCAGGTCCTATAGGAGAGGAAATTCAACCCATTGGAGGTGAATAAATGATATATACAATTGTGGGTAAAATTATTTGGGCTTAATTGTATTTTGTGGAATCTAAAGATCTTATATGATATTTCCCTTAAAATTTTTGTTTCGATCAAACAGAACAAAGAGATAGAGCTTCCTCGATATAGACATTATGCCTTGTTTCTTTGTAGAGGTGGATCTTGGATCCACTTTGGTTAAAAGTGATTATATTTCCACTGATTTTGATGAAATTTATATGAATATTTAATATGAATGGGTGCCACCTTTCTCTTTAGATTGTAGGCAGATTGGTCTTGTGTTATCAAACTGTAGAAAACTATTTTTCTTGTGTTCTTTTTTCTCAACTTGTGGGCATGAGGTTACTTCATACAATATGAGGAAGAGGTCTGAGTTACAAAACATTGTGAAATAGCCTAAAGAAGTTGAGAATAATGATTGAAAATTGATCATCATGCTTCAATAGGGAATTTCCAGTTGGGTGATGGTTCATGTAAGGATTTATATCCCTTTAATTTTGTGGTTCATAATAGAATAGAAGAAAGGCCCACTTCTAATCCATGTACGGGGACACAGCCAGTTGGTGTCTCACAGTAAGAGGCTTCATTTCTAGACAGGTCTTCCTATTTGAAAAGGGGTAATTCTCTTGATTTAAATATATTTAATGTTTTGAAATATTCCTCTTCCTCTCAAGGAAATAAACCAGGGTCTGATATTACTATAGAATAGTCAAATCCATCAATAGTTTCTAGTGTTCATTCACCTTTTGAGATAGTGGGAGAATGTATTTTCCTCTTTAAAAGGATGACATGGGAGAGCAGGAGCATATTGATGTTGTCATTGATTCCAATGATTTGGAGTAGCTCGAATATGTTATTCATGATAAAGTAGACATGGAATTGATCAATGAAAAAGATTTTACTTCCTCTAAGGGGAAGGGTAAATCTAATATGGTATTAGTTTCCTCTCTTCCTCCTAAGAATAATGAGGTGAGTATCACTACTTCTGATCCTGGATAGTCCCTTTTATAGAGATGGGTTATGGTGCTGAAATGAAGGGACAAAGGTGTGTCTAATAAAGGAAATCATTATTCCCCTTCATTAGAATCTAGTATGAAGGCAACACTAGGTATTGATCGTTTCTATGATGTTTATGTCCCTTCTATGGACACAGAGAATCTAAATGTTATGAAAAAAACCCCTGTGGAGAAAAACCTCAAAGAGAAATACATTTCTGAATTGGAGAGGGAAGAGTTGGAAGAGGACTGGAAACATGTTAAGATATGGAACCAGGGTTGGAATCCAAAAAAATTATGGCTGAGGACAAGGGCGTGATGATTGGGCTGGTGCCCGAGGGTGTGGCCGAAATGTCTCTTCCAAGTCTTCTTCGAAGGGGCTATCTCTAGAGTAGTAAAAGATCAATGAGAATTACATTGTGATCTTCAATAAAAGGAACTCACAATCAGAGTGGGAAACTGCTGATGACGGTGATAACTTTGGTCATAATTATGGGAATGATCAAGTTCTTAATTTTTTGTTTTCCTTTTTGGATGAGGGTATAACTCTTTGTTTGACCCCGTCCAGCTGCATTCCATTGTAATCTTTATTTTTATAATAATTTTTTAGGGGTGGGATCACCTATCTCCAGGTCCTTTTGAGTATTATTAACGTCTTATTTATTATTTATTATTTCTTTATTTTCCATTGTTGTTTTATTATTTATTTCTTATTAATTTTTATTTATTTATTTATTATTTATTTATTTATGGTTTATAGAATAATTATTAATTTTGTTTTTATTTTTATCATATTATTATTATATGATTAGTTTATTATTAACGTATTATTAATTATTTATTTATTACATATTCATTGTTTATTTATTGTTTATTTATTCAAAAAAAATCTATTACTTATTAATTTGTTACATATTTATCATAGATTAATTTATTTTTTTAATTAATTTATTATTTATACATTACATATATATATATATATATTATTTATTATATAATATATATTTTTTTAATTATTTAATATTTAATATTTTTTTTTATTTTTTTATCTATTATTTATTATTTATTATTAATTATTTAGTATTGATTAATGATAAATGATAAATGATTATTTAGTTTTAATTTTTCATTATTCACTATTTTTTATTCATTATTCAGTGTTTATAATTTACAATTTACTATTTATTTTGTATTGTTTTCAATTTTTTATTTATGATTTATTATTTATCATCTATTACCATATTATATATATATATATATTACTCATCTATATTTTATTTATTAATCAGTAGTTAATATTTTTTAAATATTAATAATTACTTATTACTTATTAATTATTAATTACTGATTATTAATTATTATTTTTGTATCTATTTATTTTATTTATTTTCAATCAAAATATATATAAGTATGTTAAATTCTATTTATTCACCCTATGAAAATGCTACTTGAGTGGTAAATATTTGAAAAATAATCAATAGGTAAGGGGTTCAAATCTCACCGAACACAACATTTCTATTTATGGAATATGCATGTACGTGTATGTGCCTAGTGATAAATAATCATTAATAAATAAAAAAAAAATTAATTATTGAATTTAAAATTAACAAAAATAAAATAATTATAACAATAATAACTTTTAAAAAATAATTAATTAATAACAATAATAAATTAACTAAAATATTAAAATAATATTAACAATAAATCAATTAAAATAATAAAATAATTATAATTAATAATTAATAATTAATTAAGAAATTATCAAAAAAATTAAAATATTAAGAATAATAAATAAATAAAAAAGAATAACAACAAAATAATAATAATAGTAAAATAGTAAAAAAATGAACAATAATATAATAATAAATTAATTACAAGGAATTTAAACTACTAAAATAATATAATATTTAAATGTTTAAATTAAAAAAATTAATGATTAACATATTTAACTAAAAAAATAAAATATATGTATATAAAAAATAAAAAATATAAAGAATATATAAAAAAGAATCTACCGCGAAATGATTTAGTGGCGGTTTAAACCTCCACAAAATGAATACCCTAATTTTAACATTGATATATGTAACACATCATGTACTTTTGAGATACTTGGTGGCATTACCAAATGGTGAGAAATAACGCCAATTATTTCTTGGATTCCAAAAGGTCTGATGTAATTGGGGCTCAGTTTCCCTTTCATACAAAACTTTATAAAACCCTTCCTTATAGATACATTCTTCAAAACATGAACTCCTACAAAAAATTCCCAATATTCCTTCTAGTTAATGTAATAAATCTTTTTCTTTCTTTAGGATGCATTGATATGGGTTTTAATAGTCATTACCTTTTCTATTTTCTATTCAATAATTTATGTGCCAAAAACCTTCCTTTCATGAACTTTATCCCAGCATATTAGAGTATGATGCCTCTTTCCATATAATTCTTTAGGCACCATTTGAATACTTAAATGGATGATATTCTTATATGGGGTCTCTACTAAAGGAAAATACTAATCATTTATGCATTTAATGCCAATAAATAAAACCCTCAACATTTTTTATAATGTTTCAATAGTCATTTCTGATTGTCCGTCTTATTGAGGGTGATATGCAGTGCTCAATTGAATCATAGTATCATAATCCTTCTGAATAGTTTTCCAAAATTTCAATGTAAATCATAGATCATTTTAAGACACAATTGAAATAGGAGCACTATGATATCTTAAAACATCATTAATAAAATGTAATTCAAGGCACTCAATTGGTAAATCTTCCATTATATTAATGAAAAGTGAATATTTTGTAAGGCGGTCAACAATAACCTGTATTTCATCATTAATTTTTTTAAATTTGGTAATATAGGGATGACGACCATAGTAATGGAATCCCATTTACAAGTATGAATGGGTAGAGGTTGCATGCATCTTCTAAGATGTTCCCTCTCATACTTCACCTATGGAAAAACCAAACACCTTAACACATAATCTGTAATTTCCTCCTTTATATAATCCTTCCAAAAATATTCCTTCAAATCCCTATACATATTGGTTATACAATGGTGTAGAGAAAATTGAGCTATGAGTATCATCCAAAAATTCCCTTTTTGGCTCAATTATAGATTGAAAATAGGGCCTCATTCCAAATTTTATAATTCTATATTCACAAATAAGGTCTATCAATTTTCCGGCATTCATGACTTTTATTTTATTTTCAAATCTCTCATCATAAGGTTGATATATTTTTATCCTTTCAAAAAAATATTTTTTGGAAATCATTTAAAAAAGGAGTGATTTTCCCCATCCATAAGAAATACCATACCCATATTTAATAGATCTATGAACAATAGATTCTAATAAATCATCATTTAGGTCATAATTACATGATCTTTCTTACTCAATGCATTTGATTCCTTATTTTCATTCCCTCACTGGTTGTGTATTGAAAAATTATAATCCTTGAGTATCTTAATCGATCACCTTTACCTTATATTAATCACTTTAATTCAAAATATGTTTTTCGGACTCTTAGGATTCATGTATATATTACAGCTTTCTATATTGATATAATGTATCCATATATTCAATGAAATGATTTTCGATGCCTAATTAAGATCTTGGGTTTGATTGTTTTGATCCAAAATCATTGAATTCCTTAACGAGTATGAAATAACTATATTGTTATTTATAAGGGCACAACCAAGTCCCTTCTTGAATGCATCAAAAGATTTCAAAAATCCATTTTTTCCTGATGTTATAGTCCAAATTGAAGAATTCAAGATTCCTCTCTTCAGTTCACCAAAACATTCTTTGCATTCCTTTTTCCAAATAAACTTTACCCATTTATAAGTAATCTTAGTTAACACGTTATTCGGCTATGAAATTTTTTAAAATAATTTTTTGTAGTATCCTTCCAAACCAATGAAACTACATACCTTAGTTATGCTTGTCATTGTATGAAATTCTTAGACTAAATTTATCTTCATTGGTCAAATGACATTCCATCTGTAGAGATAATATGGCCATGGAATTAAACATTCTGAATCTAGAATTCACATTTTATAAATTTATGGAATTACCCTTTTCTTATAAGTGTCTCAAGAAGGATTTGTAATTTATTCACATAGTCTTTATATCTCTAATATTATCCCAATATATTTTTAATAAATACCATAAAAATCATTAAGATATTATTTAAATACTATCTTCATTAGATCCATAAATACAGAGGGTGCATCTTTCAATTAAACTGACATTATTGTAGACTCGTAATGTCCATACCTCATACGAAATGATGTATTCATAATATCTTCCATATTTTCTTGAAATTGATGATAATTAGAACAATGTTAAATATTTGAAAAATAATGATCTTTGTGAAGTTGGTTGAATAATATATCAGTGATAGGTTGAGAAGACATTTCCCTTATCATAATATCATTAATATCCATATATTTAATGAAAACCCTCGTAGATATATCATTCTTTTAAAAGAAATTAATATGGGCTCCCAAAGTTGAAACATTAGGGTCTATAAATATTTTCTAACACAACTCCTCTAGTTGTTTCTTCAAATCCACTAATTACAAAATGACCATTTTATAAGCTATCTGTGATATAGGTCCTGTATAATATATTAAATAAATGTAAGACTCAACATCTTTCTCTGGTGGATATCCAGTTAATTCCTCACAAGAAAATAAATGTATTCCAATACAATAGTTACATCCTCAATTTGAATATTACCTTTTTCTATCT
Organism: Viscum album; assembly: GCA_963277665.1. NCBI lineage: Eukaryota > Viridiplantae > Streptophyta > Magnoliopsida > Santalales > Viscaceae > Viscum > Viscum album. The sequence continues at coordinate 1,507,578,342 of OY728153.1, read as the reverse complement.
ATCAATTGTTTCTATTCTTCTTCCCCAAGGACCACATTTACAAAAGTCTTCTGGTGGGGTGTCTAGACATTACTCAAATGATGTTTAGTCCTCTCTAAAGATTAGTAATTTCATAATATCGTCATGAATCATACTTTTTAATGAAAATGTGAATTAGCCGAAAAATTTATGCTATAAGTTCCATTCTATATGTACACCAAGTCAAATTTCTTGTGTACTATTTGAAGCTCAAGTCACAGTCTAATGAAAAATTTTATGAGTTATTTTCCCAAGTTATAACTGTTCTAATGTCACCTCTATATGTAGTATCTAGAAAATGTTTTATTTCTAGGAAAACCACATAATATCTACCTTACCAAAACATTAGGATGTTATCATATAATTAGACTTGTCCTTAAATGTTTTCATAGGGACACATTAGGTAATCTTATTTTATTAAATATAGTTCAATAGGTTTATACTAATCTTTCTCTAATATCAACTTCAATGAACCAAACCCCATAACCTAGAGTCGGTGGTAACATTATTATATTGGAACTTGATACAAGCAATCACATCCCAAAGGACGGAATAGTATAGTACTCCTGGAAAACTATATACATTCATTGATTTCATATTTCACTTACAAACATAAAATAAAACATAAAATTTCATTTTAGAAAACCATTTTTCACCCTACCATATCTCTGCATATCAGCCATAATACACTTCATAGCATCCTAGAGAAATGAAATATCAAACGGGTGTTCTCAAAAGATCAGTAAGGGTATGCGTACAATAGATGATATCATGAATAAATAACTCATAATAAATATTAAAATATAGATATCAAAAAACATATTTATTTTAATCAATAACACGGGAATGAAGAATAATATATTGGGAATAAATAATGATCAAATAATACCATAAAAATAATCATGTAAGCTTGAATTGTATCCATGAATATTATTACTAATCAAATAATCATAGGGAAATCAATAACTAATCTCATAGCGAGGGAATACATAATGTTTGACATTATAAATATACCATCTTGGACTTATTCGATGATATCTTATATTAATGGTTAAGTCCTTGGCCAAACACCCGAACTAGTTTAACTCACAAGAATAATTGATACATCAATGTGATATAGAAGGCCCCACACATCACATACTATGTCCAATAGATTAATTATATGAAATGTGAGAAACATAATCATCCTAAACAATCATATTGAAAAACTGTCATTCAAAATATTAATAATCTCCCCAATTAATAAACATAATCCTAAACCATCCTGAGTAATATGGAGAACGGTATCAATATAGTACATCCCCAGTAAAATAAATCATATACTATCCATGTAAATAATATATATTGTATAATTACCAAATATTACTGGTTAAGAATAAAATTTTTATTATTTTTTATGAATTGAAATACCATAGAAATATAATTAAGAATATTACTAAGAAAAATACCCTTTTCATTTGGAAATCCACTTTTAGAAACTAAAAAATTTAAAAATACTAGGAAAAATATTATCATTGAAATATATATGTAATATTATATAGTAATTTTCAAATAAATTAGTGGTCATGGTGCTGGGAAATAATTTTCATGATGAGTATATTAAACATTGATTATTTTCACATTTTCTGTAAAATGTGTATAAGAAATTCATTTATAAAATGAAAAAATATTCATTTTTAAAACGTTTTTTAAAAAGTATTACCAGCGAAAAAATTAATTACATTATCATAGAGGAATATTAAGAATATTCATGAAAATATTTTTAGAGAACATGGGCAAGGAAGAAAAATATTCCTGACTAAAGAGTGAATAAGATCAATTTTACTTGAAAACATTTTTTTATATTTTGAGTACATAAAATTGGAAATGAAATAGAACATTATAATTTTTAAAGTTAACAATAGGAGAATAAAAATATATTGGTTTTAACATATATATATCAAATAATTCCCCAAATAGAGACTTAAAGATAAATAATCTCAAATAACGATGACATTGTGAAATAAACTCATACAACTTTTGTAAATGTTGAATTATATCCCCATAAAAGAAATTAATATAGGTCGACATTTATATCCCATAATTTTCATTAGTATAATTGTAAAAAAATCATGGTAATAACACAAAAAAAAACTGGTGAAATGGCACGCATCCCATAGAGATAAAATTGAGATGAATGTCCATTACCTCTAGTTTGAATTTCTTCATTTTTATAGACCTCATTTTTAATAAATATGGATTTATTATAAATATATTAATGAACCATGATCATAAATATATTATATTATATTGTTTACAAATAAACATTTATACACTTTTATAAATAATTATTTTTTAAAATCAATGTTTTGAATAGAAGCTACATTGTTTTTGAAGAATATTTTACTTTGTAGTTTTGATCCCTGTATATTCATCATTGTTCCATAATATTCATATTTTTAAACATTATAAAAATACCATATATATTCATTATATAAGTATTACTAATCATTTATAAATATTATATAAAAAAATTGAGATACATTGTTCATGTAGACGGTAGGTCATAAGTATGCATGAACGTTGTTTTCATTGTTTTAACGAACAGAAAAAAAAAGTTCAATAATATTTCACCATTAAAGAATAATAATTATATAATATAAATTATATATTTTCATCAAATTTAACCTTATTACCATCGATATCAAAATAAAATAAATATAACAAATTACATCGCTTCGTGGAGGTGGTAGTCCAGGCAAACATGTGAGCAACATTATTATATTCTATTATATTGGAGGGTGAGAATTTAGATGTAATATTATAGTCATAGGAGAATAATTGTTTCATAAATATCATATAAATTAATTAAATCAATTAATTTATCCATCCACGAGATGTGGTCATGGAAAATTAATTTCATTTGTTCATGAGGCAGTAGTCTTTCGTACACATGATCAATGAGTTCACTTTCCATTACATGGAAGAGGATATGGATAAAGGTTTTTAATAAAAATAACAAATTTCATTATGATTTATATACTGGTTTTTTATATTTTAATTATTAATACATGAATGAAGGTGGTAAAAGAAGATGTAAAAATAAAGAGCTAATTGAATCCAATTACCCTCTATTCTAAAAACCCCATATCAATTTGCTAATAAGGACCCTAGGGTTAGCCTTTTGGGAATACCAAAAACTCTAAAATGTGGATAATTATTTTGGGGAGGGGGTTTTTAGAGTTTTTTGAAGTTAAATTTATTAACATTTGTGATGAAGTGATGAGAGGTGGTTACCTTTTATAATTGAGAAGCAGTGACATTTTTGTATATATCCAAAACTATACAATAATTGAAATTCACTCTATAACCAAGTTCCTCCAAAAAATGATATAATATATTAGATGTAAAATAAGTTTTATATGAACCTCCACCATGAAATAATAATAATGTTTTAAAAATTTTATTCTTATTTCCTCTAAGGTTACTCACTTTTAGAATTTTAGTTTTCAATATAGTAACTTGTTTTTTTATTTACTTTGGTAATTTATATTTTAAGCCTAAAAATAAATGATCTTTATCAAATAATTTGGATCAAACAATTCTATTAAGAAATTTAAATTATTAAATAAAATAAAATTTATTTATTTAATTAATTTTAACATAGGCTCATGTAAGACGCAAAACCGCATATTGACTTTAACCGTAATAATTAATTTTTTATCTCTTTACTATTCATTAAGAAAAAAATTATGTTGAAATTATTAAATAATATTAATTAATCTGACTCTAGATAAGTAATATAGTTTACAAAATTTAATTCATCGAAGTGGTGGAGTTTGTTTTTAAAATTATACTCGAAAGCGTGATAAAAATGGGGGTTTCCAAAGAAAATATTTATTATGAAAAAAACATTTTTTATATAAATTTAAAAAATATAATTTATTACAATGATCTAAATTGGAGTAATAATTTTATTTTTTAACTTATTTTTGTCTAAAAAATAATTAAAATAAAATGTAACTTTGTAAAATCATTAAAAAGAAAAAAGAGTTTTCAATTAAATTGAGTATTTTCTCTATTCATTAAAATACATTCTTTTAAGAAATATTCAAAAATTATTTCTAAGATATTTTTTACATGTTTATTTAGTAAAACTATGTTCATTGTTTCAAATAAATTTTTTATAATTGGTAAAAATTATTTTTAAAATAAGTGTGCAAAAGGTGATGGAGTCGCTTTGTAGAAAAATACAGGTTTTAAGAATAAAACTGGATTTAATATTGTCTCTGGGTTTAAAAATTATTATATTAATCATAAAAATTTTAATGAATATATAACATAATAATTTCATTAAAATTAATAAAAAATCGTGATTAATTTAAATTATTAAGATAAAGACGCATTACATGCATAAAAATTGGATAAAAAATTATTTTACATCAAAATGTTTTATATTATATTTTTCTCCTAATAAATGGATAACCATTGAATTTTTTTTAAGTTTTTATGTCATATATAATTAATAATTTTTTTACTCAGGGTTGTTTGTGTCACAGGCTATCAAAGAGAGAAAAGTTATTTAAATATAAATATTTCATAAAGTATTCGGGTATTACAATATTCATCGTCATCCTCAATAAATGGTTATCAGGAATTAAAAATTCCTTTATCATAAAAAATTGAAACATAAATGCAAGAAATAATGAAAAACATTTCTATAACTTCAACTTGATTGTAGGCCAACTTTGTTATACCTTTCATCATTAATTGTAACTTAGTCAATATTATTTATTGAATGAGAATGATAACTATATTTTTGTCTATTAAAAATTATCAATAAATATGGAGAGATTCTTTATCTTTAATACACTCTCACATGGATTTCACCATCTTTACATTTATTCATTTTCTATGGATTTATTAAGAATTCATCTTTGGCGCATTCTAAATCCAAAATCATGCTCTATTCCATTTTGATCCTAATATTTAATTATCCATTTCGAAAATTATACCAATTTAAGTTCATTGAATACCTCAACAAGCTACTGAAACACCTTTTTCATATTTTTCCATTTTTTGTGTGAACTTCTACAAATTTAAAATTATTTAGTCATCTTTTGTTGTGTGTCCATGTCTGAATTTATCCAGTTTCGAATCATTAACATTAATCTAGTGAATTTTGAATTTAATATTATCTTAATATATCCAATGTTAATCTCTTCAAAATAGTTTGGCCTTCCTCCTTATATCATCAATGATATTCTAGATTTTTATCTTTGTTGGGATTCTTCATTATGTCATCATTGATATTCCAGTGTTTTTATCTTTGTTGTCCTTCCTTCAATTGATCTCAGGTCTTTGTTGGGATTCTTCATTATGTCATCATTGATATTCCAGTGTTTTTATCTTTGTTGGCCTTCCATCAATTGATCTCAGGATTCTTTGATAGATTTTCTTTTTTAATCAATAACTCTTATGTGGAACCTCATTTGACTCATATGTTGTAGTATCTTTAATCCTACATTGCTGTAAGAAAAATAAAACACAATAGTTTTTTGTTTCTAATGACTCATACATTGTGCTCTTCTTTACTCATACACTGATACAATGTTTGACTATTTCATAGTTAAAGGACCCAATAGTATTAGGCCGCACCAAAGAATAATACATAGTGAAAATAATATTCAATGATATAAAAACCATTAAAATAATTGAAAAATTAAATTTTAGATTTAAAAAAAATTTAAAAAATATTCCAACAATTTATTTAAAAGGGTAAAAATTATGAATTTTGAAAAATTATCTTTAAAACCCACCAATTTTTTAAAACACTAGGAAAAAACTATTTTATTGAAATTTTTTTAAAAAAAATTTGAACATTTTCTTTTAAAATAAATATAATTAAAATCAGAGAAAATTTATGCGATTAAGCATCAAAACACTTATTTTCAATAAAATATAGAATGAATTACAATCTATTCCGAAAATGACCCAAAATTAATTATCCATTAATTAAAAAAAATTGGAAACCAATTACTCTAAATTTACTTTAAAATAAATTGGAAACACGTAATAAATAAGTCCACAACAATATAAATAAATCATAGAGGAAGATATTTTGGGTGAATACATATATCATTATGATGATAATACAACGAATCGTGATTTGGAGGAAATCTAAACCATAATACTAATTATTTATGGTGCATATACTCTATATATGTGGATGATGTAGTAAAGAAAAAATAGAGGGCCCAACAGGTTCAAAAAACAAATTGGTTTCAATTAGAAGAAGGACGATTCATAGAAGATCATTGAGATATTCAACAATGTTAAATAGGGGATTAGAAGACATATCATTATGTTGAAAATTAAATTAAAAAACAATTTATCTAATGTGGATTATCAATAGATAAAGATATTATAACTGGGTAGATCGTATAGAGTACACTAATTTGAATCTTTTAATAAAGAGTTAATTTCATATGAATTGGAGAGTTCTTAGGTAGCATGGTGGGCATCATTAGTTTGGGACACAATAATTTTGTTCTAAAATATCTCATTTCATAAATTGTTTTGATGCTTATAGTAAACCTTGTCATTATTACTAATTATTTTTCTTAAAGTGTGAAAATATTATATATATCTAAACATTTTTATAAACCATTTGAATTCTGGTTAATTTTTTTGATGACTGAAGTAATAATTTTGAATTCATACAATCAAAAAAATTTATTATAATCAAGACATAAAATATGAATGAAGTAAAATGATAAAAAGAAATTCATTTGATGAAGACTTACGATATGAAGGAAGTTTAAAAATCAAAAGAATGCATTACAATAGAGTATTATGATCATAAGGAAATCTAATAATGAATTTATATGACAAAGTCTTTAGATTAGAGACAAAATCATAAAATTGAAGAAAAATCATTTAATTGATTCCAATTTATATGATTAAATATAATTAAAATGATTGGAATGATGTATTTTGATTAGAGGAAAATTCATACAATGAGAACAAACACTTAGTCTAAAGACATACACCAAGATAGAAGTCATACAAAATTTGAAGACTCATGAAGTGATTAATGTTTTATAAATTTTTGCTATAAGCCTTAAAGAACGAAATTCCTATGAAAATCAAGGATCATTTATTAAATTGATAAAGTCCTATGAAATATCTAATGATGTCATATTAAATTATAGAATTTATAAAAACATGAAGGATTCATACTAATATACATGAAGTAATAAAAAAATCGGGAATTGCTATAAAAATTATAAATCCTTATAGTCTAAATGGAACATAATAAATTTATACACTTAATGTACTACAAATATGAGGTAATGAATTGAGCCCCTGGTACCCCCACCTGGACCAGAAGTAATCCTGGCAGGACCCTCCAAGCCTACCTCTAATAGGATAACGTATGGAAACTAGGGCTATGTTTCCATATATAAAAAACAGGAGACCATAGCCTAATAGACTTGTACACACACACACCTACAAGTACACTATAAACATACATGATAACATAAACTATACTAACTCATGAGGATGCAATGCATGAAATAACCTTTAATAATAACTAGAGTAAAACAATAAAATCCTATCCAATATATCAAAAGGTAAAATACAATCCCAATCAGAAATAAAGGGATTCCAAACCAATTTTTTTTGAGATAAAGTAGAAAAAAATTCTTAAAAATTGATACCAACCACCACCTATGATAACCATCATCAAGAATTGCTATGCTCAAATACCACTAGGCCTAAAAAAGTCACCATTTAATTGATTATAATCTCCATAAGACATGACACATACGGGTAAAACCCAATAAGGTGTGAGTATTTATATACCATAAAGGTTGTCCGGAATTCCAAATGGGAAGAAATATAAAAAATATTCATCTAAAGTTATGATACCAATAAGGGAGAAGAAACCCAACAACTTATATGGGCATACAAGAATCCAAAATAAGATAGGTTACGAAATCCATTGAACTTCACATCCATATAAGGATGATAAGTTTGTCTACCGCTCCAAGATCATGTGTTGTCCCAATACTAGTAGTCCAGCATATCCTTTCTAGATATGTTCTACGGAACCCACACCCCACTATTTACATTTCACGACTCACAGTGTACTAACCGAATTATAGGATCTATGAATTATAATTTATTATAATATGGGGTACTGACTACTCCAATAGGAGACCCATCCCTCAAGTGGGTATAGGGGTACCCGCATCCTATATACCAGGGATATGGGATACCCTTACCCTAACATATATGTTCTTTCATTGGTGTTTGAAACCCAAAATTTTCTCTAGATATCACAATCATGTTTCAAAATCATACAACTATGCTGGAATGAGTGATATGATTATTCCACATCAAGTCATATCATTAATATTAAATCAATTTCCACAATCACATTCTAACATGAATTCTAATCCGAAAGGAATATTTACAGGTCTGATTCAAAGTCCATCATAAGGATATATGAGAGGTGTAATGATTTAAAAAAAGTATACATCATGGTCCTTGGTCTTTACATGGTTTATTTCCATGTCTAATCATACTTGTGTCATTATTCCCTACTAAACATGTGATGTTTCACATACATAGAATGTTCAGCATAGAACAAAGTGTGTGGGACTAATCTGGGTCCTTAAAGTGTACTTGTTATTCCTAACAAGGATGAATAGGTAGGGTCACATTTTGGGTGGGATTTGCACATATCCATGTGAAACATAACTCTTCCCAAAACCCTAAACATCATCTAATGTTGACATGTGTTCCTCCGGAATACATGTTATGTATTCGAGAAATTTGAACAAGACTATCACTTTAACTAGATATTACAAATTACATTGATTCGGCCACTATTCAAACATAAATCAATAACTAAGGACCTGAACTTAAATATAAAGCCTCTAGTAATTGAATCACTACCTCCATTGGCAAGAAAAATTAGATTTTCATTATCCCTTGTGGTGTCTTCCTTGCCCATCATACATTTTTCATCATCCAAGGGTTAGAACCTCCATTATTCTTCTACAATCCACTGTATATAACATTTTATTTTATAAATTTTCATATAAATCATGAAACACCCCCCAACATTAATATAGAGTTTGATCAAGATCAAACCAGACTGTCCATCAAATCATTGAACCAGAGTAGGCTGATGAAAAACAAAAAAGGAAACTAGGGAGAAAGGAACAATGACAACGTGAAATCGTTGATATCAATATCACACTTAGATAATGGTCATAATCTTGGAAACCAATGAAAATAAATAAATTAAATCTGGTGAAATAGGTGTAATCAGGTTCAATAGAAAATAAATAATTTAACATGGTTATGAAAATAATTGCGTAGAAATAGAAATCCAAAGAAAATAAATAATACATTCTCACAATCAAAAAATAATTAGCAAGGATCAATAAATTATAATCCCAACATTATCATCAGATCAATCATTGATAGGGAAAATATTCGTGTTCCAACCATTAACGGTCCTCACAGATTATGTTGTCCACCCAGTGGCCTCTCAATCCCAATACAAGAAATCCTTCCATGAAAACCATAATTTAATCCCATATGGTTATACATATAACCCAAGAGGGTTTCTCATAAGGATAATTAAATAGATAAAATTCTAGGAAAATTTTTGAATAAAATAAATATTATAATTAATCATGTCATTAATTAATTATTCAATTTATCTCAATTATTTACCCACAACTAAGAACTACCATAGGCCCCAATTTGAAGGAACCTTGTACCGCACCAAGGGTAAAACCAAAATTTTGATAACAACGATGTGCTTAGATTTCAAATCTGCTACTCCAATCAAAGGGAATTACATTATTTCCATAAAAATGCACGTGAATGTTTTAATATATTTAATATACAGATTCTATATTTCTATGAGACATGTAATACTATGATAACTCTAAATAAAAAACTATATTAATCTCTATAAATATCCAAAGGGTCTAGACATGAAAATCAAATCCATTACAATATCATTACCATTAGTGTTTTTCACCTTGAATAGAAAAAGATCCCTTAAAATGATGATGGTACATACAACACATTTTGATCTTATGTTTAACTGAACTCTCTAGAAGATTCCCATAGTACTGAAGAACTCACACTACTGGGATAGTTTTCTCATGAAGTATCATCTCCTACTAATCATTGATGCCCATTGGGTACTCTTTAAATATATAACCATCCTAGAAATCCAACTCGCCTTATTAAATAATGTGTGATAGGACACACATGTATATTCTTAGCCAAAACATGTGGAATACATCATGCACCTAGTCTGGGTGAATGGGAAATTTTAGATAGTAAGAAACATATCTAAACACATTTAGGACTTGTAATGGCCTAATGTACCTCGTGGATAGCTTAATACCCTAAAAACCTCTACAACCATATCATGGAGAGACCTTTACAAACATGTTTCTCCCTACTTTAATTCCAAGGGTCTTTGATTTTAGTTTGTGAAATATTTCTACTAACTCTAAGAAAACCTCATTTACTCCCTCTCCACCTAATCATTCTTCATTATCTCATATACTAGAACTGGCCCAATAAGTGAAGACTCTCATATATTTATCCATCACAGTGGGGACCGTCAGGGTATCCTATATAGAGATTTTAATGGATCATTTACAATATTATAGTGATATATTTTATTGATAGAAAACTCCAAAAAGGTAGGTGATCCTCCCAACTCTAACTGAATTCAAATACATATGTTCTTATCATCTTATTTAAAACCTAGTTGTATCATTCTTTATGGACATCTTTATGGGGGTGCAACATTGTTCTCATCCATATCTGAGACCAGAAATCCTCCTAAAACCCTATCCAAAACAATAAAATGAACTGAGCATCATGGTCAGAGATAACTATCAAGATCACCTCATGAATCCATATGGTCTCCTATATGTACAAGCACCCCAAACTCCCCACTGAAGATGTCTCTCAGTTTTTAAGAGACTGAACCATTTTTTTAAGATCATCAATAATCACCAAAAATAGTTTTTTGGCCTTTCTCTATTCATGGAATCCTCATAAAAATCCATTTATATTCCATCCCACTTCCACTTGAGGATCCCAAGAGGTTGATTCAAACATGTTGTAACCTAATTTTTTTTCTTCACCAATTTATTGCTGAGGTTTAATGAAATAAACATAAAAAAACTCATTCTTATACCTACCCACAAAAAAAAACTATTGATTTTCATAATATATCTGTGTCACTGTAGTATATAATTTTAATGGGGATGTATAAAATTCACCCAACAACACCTCATATAATGAAGTCAAAACAATTTTCAATCATTAGTAAAGAATGATGTACCCCCACCTTCAAAATATCCAATAGGTGAATCTATTGAAGATATTTATTCAGGTAGAACTTAAAAATACATTACTATCAACATATCTTATCTTAAATTTAGATGAAATAGTGGAGTTATTACCATCAAATGAAGATAATGTGTCCTCTCATAAACCAAGTCCAACAAAAAATAGTCTAATATCTCTTATTCATCCTCTATTAGTAATAAATGATACATAATACTAATGGAATCAGCTACAAATGTTTCACTTCCATGGATTATAGGTTATCTCAATTTCATAGTCCAATAATAAATCCAGAAAATTTCTCTAAATATATATGTGGTTTCTCTAGGAAATGAAATAATAGATACTCTGGTATTTTAGTAAACTACAAAGATCTAATCCTGAAAATAATTCATCCACATAGTCATATTAAAAACCACTACTGAAAATTCTAATATGTGGTTAGTATTATTATACTAATGGGGTATATATTTTCTAGAATCATAAAAAATCACCATTTTACTTTACATAAACATGTAACAAAGCCCAACTCAAGAGGCATCATAGAATACCACATACTCAACATCCTCCTCTAAATGTCTCAAAATATGGTAATTGGTTAACCTCTACCTCATCTCCATGAAGGATTAATAATAATACTCAATATAAGAAAATAATTAGCCTTTCCATGTCAAAAACGTAAAAGGAGTGTCCACCCTAAAAAATTCCTCCACAAACCTTTAATATCATCTCAATAAACTAAGAAAAATCTGCACCTCAGATACACTCTTGGGAAAATCCCATGCTAGAACTAAGTCTTTCTTTTTTAGGATTACAAAAACACCATTTTTATAGATGAAATTACCATAGAATGTTAAAATTTCTAATCCAATATTGAAACGTCACGATATTACCATATAACTATTTCTACCAAAGTAAGTCCAACACCATCGTCAAATTTTATGTTTTCTCCTCCTCTGATACATAGTAAATGAGAATTTTATCGATAATGGTGACCATGATCCAATCAAAGAAAGGATGAAAGATCATGATTATAAGTCTCATTAATATATTTGTGGAATTCATAACACTAATTTGAGTCACCAAAAACTCATAGTTCCTATAAATACATCATAACATCACCTTCAGAATATCCTCCTCATTAACTAGCAACCGTTGATAGCTGGACCTAAGCCCAATATTTCCAAACTATCACACACCTTTTAACTGGTGGAAGAGGCTTCCAATACCTGAAAAACGTTACTTTTTATTAATTTTAACTTTATTCAAGAGATGATAATCAATACACTGCATCATGATCTCACCGTCTTATTCACAAAAAAATCACATCCTCTTAGGGGACACATTTGGTCAGATGAAAACCTTCTCCCAATGGTCCTCCAAACACACCCTCGTCTCTCGAATCTCATCTAGGGTTATTCGGTATATATAAGAAGATATGGGTATGATCCTGGGGTTTATGTTAAGGAATAATTCAGTCTATTGATGTGAAGATAGTCCCATAACATATTATGATAATAAATCTATGTAATCATCTACTACCAATGGAATATAGGTATCAAAATAACCCACTACACTATGGAACAAACTCACCAACTGATGAAAGATAGATTGCGACTTCTTTCTCACAAGTCTTACTCACTCATTTAGAAAAAAATTATTTCCATTGAAGGAGAATCTCATCCCCTCCACTTATAGTAACTTAACTATCTTGTAGTGATACTCTATCTGGTCACGTATTAGGGATATCCAGTCTAACCCCCGAAAAACATCAAATAAATTCACTGACGCTACCTTACGGTTCAACATGAAACTCTCTCTATTTATTATCTTCTTGAACTATTTAAAGATGTGTGAAATATTTTAACCATTCCCAAGAGAATATATAGCCACAAATAATATGTTAATGTATCTAAAAAATAAATATTAGAGGAATTTTTAAGATACCAAAGAGATATCCAACACAATCAGGAAAGGAAAAACTCACTGATTATTTTTAATATTCCATTTTAATTTACTAGGGAATGTTAGGGATAAATCCATATGCATGATAAGAATGTTTCTATATGACGTGTCGATGGAGGATATGAATGTTTCCTTTACCTTGTTATGAAAAATACTTAAAAATTTAGACGTTGATATATTGTTCTTCACGTTCTTAACATCATGATGGTATTCATGATTCATTCTTGATTCTAAAGGGGGAGATCAAGGTTTCTGAATTGTTAGTAATATATTGATGTTACTATAATATTGGTAACGGTTCAATACTATTATATGTAGATAATCGAAAAAATTTGATCATACATAGATGTAGTAATGTCCAAGGCTGTAGTTGAAAAATATTATTTAATACAACATAAATAATGATACCAGATAAAGAGTCATTAAATAATTTCATTATAGATTGTAGAGTTTTCATGAGTTTATATAAATATATGAATATTAAATTTCTGCTACAAAGTTGAGTCACGGTAATAAGAAATATAATCCAATATATAGTGATTTTTCTTCTAGGGATTGTACAAACTTGCATAAATTATAACAGTTTGAGTATACCATACAATGGAAGATGAAGGTTCTCTATTGATAGTTCGTATAAATTTTAAGTGGAAAAGATTATTCTCCACAATTTATGACATTCAATGTTATGCATTCAAAGAGTATCTTACTATTTGGAGGAAACCTAATCAATTCCATCAGATGAGAATCTATCAGACGATGTTTTATATGGTATAACTATATTCCATAAAACATAATGCAATTTCACACATATCATTACAAAGATAAATATATGGGTTGATTCAATTATCTACCTATTTAAGTAAATATAATAGTGAAAGAGGGGGTGTTCACTAATATTTTATCAAATAAACATTCATGGAGTTGCATATAATTATGATTTATGATGTCATCAGCTAGAGAAATATTAATTTTATCCTAGAAATAGAAGTTATATTATCCCAGATATGAATTTCGGTTATATAAATTTTATAATTCAATATTTATGCAATATCAGTGTAGTATAATGTGTATCGATCAAATTGGGTGATTATCGAAGAAGACATCAAGATGATTGGTCAAACATCCATCAGAAGGAAGAACATCATATAGCGTAATGTGATGTCATCAGATAGACAACATGGTTTTGATGAACTAGAATATTTATTTGAACCATATTTTTTTATAATTTTTGAGTTGATGTATGGTGATCGAACAACGAAATACTAATTCACTGAAGAATTAAAATTCTCATGAACAAATATGATTACATCATTCAGATGGAGAGTATGACAAGAATCTGTTGAATTAGTTTTGAGTTTATCAGGCCATGTTAAATTGTTAAAGTATATTATGAAGAGGTGATCTAATAGATTAAGAAATTTATATGCACCAGATAGAGTAATAGTAACAAGACAAATCAATTCTTCAAAAAATCATTGGAAAAATGTCTGTTGAACTGTGTACTATTAATCTTAACATGATTTTGTAATGTTATTAACATAAGGATTCTTTGATGATATTTCAATTGTATTTTCTTTATAAGATAAGTATGTTTGAAGATGTTCCTTAAATATGAGGATAAGGATGTTTAAATATAGATTTGGAGGATGATGTTTCAATGAAGTTTCAACGCTATAATAGATTAATTGAGATGTTTTTATTGAAATTTAGTTAAGTGGGACTTTTGAAATTTAATTTTTCATTGAGTGGGAAAATGAATTTAATTTAACTCATTTTATCCTATGACCAAACCTATAAAAATGGTATGCAAGTACAATATAGTAATAATAAAGTGACATTGTTCATGTGTGTGAGTAATGTGACATGATGATAAGTTTTGAGTAGCATGAGTTTTGAACCCAGTAAATACGTGGTGGGAGAAGAGTAATGGGACCATGGTTCTGATTAACTATATATTGTCAAGTGTTTTTGATAAAAAGTATTATAAATATTATTCTTGGTCATAGGTACAGTTAAATTTTTTTTAACAGACCGAGAAACTTGTTTGAGATAAATTTATTAGATACACAATGGATAGAGAAATACAAGAAAAAGGTTGAGGTGCAGAGTATTGAGGACCAAGGTTTATGGGTTCACTATATGGAGGATTATTGGATGGAAGGTGAGTCACATTGGATGGATTCATACTTGATGAATGTAGAGGTACACCAGACAGAGTCACACAGGATGGAGTTATTATACAGTGATTTTCCTGATGAAGTTTCAATGACCAACTGACATGTTTATAAAATGATGTCTTCAAAGAAAGAAATTGTAACTAATGAGAGTCAATAAAATCATTCCTAATAGGTTATAGAAGTTTAAAAAATTATAATTTCTTATCAGGATATATGTGGATATTTTTCAAGAGTTAGATCAATAATGATAAAAACTATAAATACCCTTCACATGTATGTGATGAAAGTATTATTAGTGGAATAATCTATAGACCAATTGGAGTCCTCATGTAAAGGATGTAGGTTCTCACATAGAAGCATAACCATATAAAAAAACATGTGTGTGGTCTTCCATTTATCATCAGCATAGTATAAGGGTGAAGTAGTGAAGAAGTGTTTCTAAATATCAATACAACCTAACCAAAAAATAGTGTTTCGATCAACTAAAAGTAGTAGATAGTCTATGTAGAATATAATTGGTAAAATATTGTCACTAATAATTCCCCCTATCACGCTGATTTCATGATCCACCAAGGTGTCTCAACACATATCAGGGGGATAGTTCCCTCTATTTGGATCTATAATTTTTATTCCCGGTCATGTTTACCTATTTTATATTAATTTCATCTTTCTAGAAGAATAAGAATGGATTTATCTAGACGTTAAGAAATTTAATACAATGATGAAAAATATAACAGATATCTCTATTTTTACAAATATATAGGTTTAATTTGAATACCTGAATAATTAGAAGAAAAAAATAAACTCATGAGTATAGTAATTAAACTTATCAACAGATGGAAGGAGGATCCACTTCCACCAAAAGTTTTGTTGCCTCATAATAATTTGTGTTAATAGAATGAAATTTATACTCTAAAAGAATATTTCTCAATATGTAAATAATCATTAACTATTTTAGATTTCTATTTTGAAATCATATATTGCATGAAAAACTTTCTTATTAAAGTTACTTCATATATAATTCATAATATCATTAGATAAGAATATGAAATATCATAGTTTAATTTATAACTTAATGAAATGGATAAATAATTAAAAATTATATTATATTGAAAATATATTACTAAACTAATTAAAGGAATGGAATAAATTGTGTTATGTTCTCAAGAGTAATTCGACCTTACGAATAAAATATTTTAGTTAACTTTGTATTAGAATATCATTGTTAGTGACATTCATAAGAAAATATTTCATTCATTAGAAAATACTATTGAAGAAAATAACTATCATATAAATATAGAGATAGAAGAGTATAATAGATTAAAATATTTTTAAAGAGGTAGAGTAAAATTCATAAAGAAATATTTCTAAATAATCACATGTGTGACACCTTCACCAAATATAATGACATTATGTAAAATTAATATTCCTTAAATAAAAAACTTTTCATCTGTATGGAAGAATATTTTCAAAGGATTTTGTGTGAAGAAGATATTTTAATAGAAGTTATCCAGGAAAAGATCCATTCATGGTAAGATACACACAAACCAATAATTTTAGTTAAGAATATTCAACTAGATATCAAGGAAGATAGAGTAAATTAACTTCATATTTCCTTGAATGGGGTGATTAATTTGCAAAAATATAATATTAAAAAGGTTGAAATTTAAATTTATAAACAATTTAGGAGAGATGAAAATTAGAAGAACACTTTAAATGTAATGTCTCAAGAGAATGCGGTGAGATTGAGAAACATGGAATCTACTCAATTTGACTCTTTACATAATGTTGTGATATGAATCTATACCAAAGTTTCCAAGGAAGATATTACTTCAATAAATTATCAATCCAATTATATGAGGAATATGAAAGAATTGGAATAATAAAATTATAATAATATGAAGAAAATGATAACCAAACAATCTGATGAATTTGTTATCACTAACTCTAATAATATTAGTGAAGGTAATTATTTTAGACAAAAAAATGGTAAATAAAGATAAGAAAATGACCTCTTATATATAGAATTAAATTAGAAATGGAAATGGAAATTTTTCCACTGTGATGTCTCGAATAATAAGGTTTTCAACAGTCATAATTAAAAACAAAAAAAGCAATTATTTATTGGTTATTTCTGGTTCTATGGAATTTTCATATTTTAATTTATTTTATAAATAATTTCCCAGTGTATAAAGAATATAGAAATCCAATATTATGGGGTAGTAAAGGGGAAGTAAATGGAAACTCATATACTTATACCAAGACTTCACAAAATAAGAATATTCTAATGATATCCAACTGATTTTTATATCTTGAAGATTTTATAGAAAGTTTTAGAAGAAATTTACCTAGAAATGTAAATAAACAATTTATTTCTACCTAGCACAATATAGGTACAACTACTGGAAAGAGGAAACTGAAGTAAAATGAAAATATTTGGAATATATAGTGTAACACTACCATAAGATGAAAAAAAGTATCAATAAATAATCTTACACCTAGGAATATTTTCCTAGAACATTTCATACCCAAGAAAATAAGTTTCCTCAATTGTGGAAATGGTCACTTCATGGATAACTATAAATATACCATGAATGTTTAATACAATATAAGCAATCTTAATAAATGAATCTAATCAATCCAAGAATGATATAAGATGACTGTAATAGTGGAAGGAATCTCTAATTAAGAAGTATAAGTTCATGGGAAGTTACCTAACAAGAGTAGTTTATTATAAGATAAGAATCTATGTGAACGATATAAGTTAGCCGAACAAAATCCTGAAAAATAAATAAAATTGTTACCAGTATTGGAGAAGTTTGAAAAGAAGATTGGAAAATATTTAGAAGGAAAAAATGGTGTTGTTAAAAAATTTGAGAATAATACAAGAGTTGAATATATTTTAATGGTTAAATTTTTTGTATATAAATAAATGTTGGGGTAATAAAAAAGGCTAGAAGTAGAAGGAAATTTAAAAAGTGTATGTTCACTAATGGTTAAGGTTATATAAACTCCAACACACAATATTCTAAGAAAAAGTAAGGAGATGAAACTCATGTATCTTGTGAGGATTACTTCTAAGAAATAATAAATAAAACACATAATGAAAATATATTTGGTAGTTTTTATGATGGAAAAACATTCACAACCCTATTTATCTATCTAAAATAACTAATATAGAAGAGATAGTTTTATGAAAAATTATGTATTACATTTCTAATGGGGAGAAAAAATCATATTTTTACTTGAATATTTTTTATAGGGTTTTTAATATGGATTTATAAAAATAAGTATTTTTATAATTTGGTGAAATAATTCTTGAAGGAATATTTTGGAATATTTGAATCATTTTAAAAACATCATGGATAATTTTTTTTAATGCATTCATAAATATTAGTACTTTTATTTATTAGGGATTATAGAGACTTAGAGTTATTTGATTTTAGGATTATTTATTTTTGAAGAGTTATCCATCAATTCTATCAAGGAGTTTAGAGTTTATAATTGGTAGGGAAGAGTAAAATATGTGATTAAAATTTGAAGATCACCCCGAGATGTTAGAAATGGGGGATATAGATTCAGATCATAAAGGGGTTATAATAGTCCTCCCTCACTTAGAGTTCTTGGAAAATAATGATACTTTGAATTTATATTCAATAATTTTGAGAAATATCTCATTTAATCTAAAGATAATTTTGAAATGAAAACAAATCCAAAGGGGGGTATTGAAGTTTCTATAGGATACTGATATTTCTATATTATATATTTTTCTAATAGTATATTGTAATTTAAATGAGTTAATTGAAGTTAAATGTTCTAAAGGCATGGGTTCCAATAGAAGGTCTATAAAATAGTTTTGTTAACAAATATAAGATAAATTATTATGATATAGAATCAATATATTTAATAATTAGAAATGACAAATATCACATTAAATTTTTAATATTCCCTTGTGAGTTTCTTGAGAAGCTATAGAACTTTCCAAATGGTTGCTAAAGAAGATTCTGTATGATGTTTCGAAAGAGGTTAATAAAATTTCCTTTAACATGTTGGGAAATTTACTTATAATGTTAAATGATAGTATAAATTTTATTTATGTTGCTAAAATCTTCAATATAATCACTATTCAATATTGGTTCTAAAGGTTGAGATGAAAGTTACTAGACTGGTGGTAATGGATCGATGCTACCAAACTATCGGTAACCGACTGAGACAAACAAATTTGAGTCACTAGACATGTGTGATTTAATAAAGAAGAAATATGTGTCTAAGGGTGTATTTTTATAATGTTATAGCCAAGAACATAAATGATGTTACTGGATACAGATTTTTTAGAAGATGGAATTTTGGAATTTAGAGTTTTTATGAGTTTTTAGAGAGAGAAGAAGCTATTTTTGAGCAAAAAAGTTCACGTCACAATTCAACAAAATTAATGACAATATATAGTGATGTTTCTATGTTACTGGAAGGTATTTCTTGAAATATAATGTCTTTATTATTATTGATAGAGGTATATTGAGTTTTTCTATTTTCATTTTTTATAAATTTCTTGTGGAAAAGATTTTGTTACATGTTCTATGAAGAATGATGTCATAAATCCAATGAGTTTGATGCTATTCAGAGTCTATCGAATCGATTCCATCATAAGAATATCCATCAAAACATGTTTTTTATGATAGTAATGTATTCCCTCTAGTAAAATTTGTGTTTTAAAATATCTTTAAAAAGATAAATAGATGAATATATTCGATGTTTCATTAGATGATGTACACCAAATTTTGAATAAAAAAGTGTTCACTAATGTTTCATCAATTATAATTTCATGAAGTTACATATGAAAAATATGTATGATATCATTGGCTGGAAATATATAAAGTCACTCCTGGAAGAAAAATATTTATGATCAAGAGACAAAGTTGAGTTCTCTTGTTTGGATAATACAAAAAGTCGTACAGATTAATGGAGTGGAAAGTAGATCAGCCAAAGAAAAAACTATCAAAATATACATCAGGACGATCACTTGAAAATTTATTAGGAATATGAACATCAATAGAGTTACACATCTTCATCAAATATATGATATAATGAAAATAACCTAAATTGATATTTTTAAACCAAAACCTATATAAATTTTTGAGTAATTGAAGGGTGACTCGAAATATAGATACCAACTCACAAGAGAGAAAAAAACTAGATGAAAAAATATGAGTACATTAGTCAGAGTAAACATATTAATAAAAATGGTTGATGATGTACTGAGTTCATCAGAGAAAATCTATCAGTCAAAGAATATTTTGCATAGTTGATTTTCCTGAAGAATAAATATCATATTCATCAGGCATAAGAATAGTCACTGAATAAATGATCTCTTAACGACTTAATCAAATAAAAAATATTCCATACATGTATTATGTATCTTTAGAAGAAATTATAAAGTCTTTAACATGATGATGTAGAGCTGTTCATTCAAAAAATTTCTATAGATAAGAGTATTAATTTTGTAATAGTTACATAACACAGAGATTAAGGAAGTCTGAAGAAGTTTACAGATGCTGAATTTTCTATGAAGCATCAATAATTATCAATAAGGATTGAGAATAATCTAGTGTAATTAGGCTGAGAATTAGTTCTGAAATTTCATTTTTCATTGAGTGGGATAGTCAATTCAAATTCCTATATTTTCTCCCATGATCAAACCTATAAAAGGGGGTGAAAGTATAGTAAAATTATAAGAATGTAACATTATTTGTATATAAAAGTTAACAGAACTGATTAAATGTTTTGAGTAGTGTGAGTTTCCAACTAAAGAAATACATGGTTGAAGAACATGAATTAGATAGATGTAACGACAAATACTATAATGATTAGAGTTTTTGATCAAAATTATCAGACATAGGTATATTGTTCATAGTTATAATGATGTTTTTGGATGAAGTTTTAGTGATTCGGTCACATATTTATCTTATGTTGGCTCAAAAGATAAACAAATATTTTAACTAATCAGAGATAGTATAATCTTTCCTATTAGGAGATATAATGATTATACATTGAGAAGGTTAGAGTATAATTTCATATTTGGAGATAATTGGTTCCTTTTAAGAGATACCTCAATTGTGGGATTTAGTATAAATACCATTGAATTGAAATTAATAAAAATATTATTAGTGGAAAAATAACCAGTCTGATGGGAGTATCCATGGTATAGATATATGTCCTTATACTAATTTTGAGCCTTGTAAGAAATCGTATGTGTTGTTTTCCTAGTATAATGTATATAGAATAAGGCTAAAATAGTGGGGAAGTGTTACTAAATATCCATAAATTATAACTCATAAAATAGGTTCAATCAACTAAATGTAAGAAAGAGTTCATGATGAATACAATCAATAGATGTTGGTCACTACTAAATCTCCCCCATCTCAGAGTGATTTCAAAATCCACCTGGGAATATCAAAGACACAAATCATACCTTGAATCATTTTCTACACAACCTGATTGTATACCTCTTTAACTAGAAACCGAACCCATCATTGACTACCAGCCGCCTTCCAATGACGTGGTCCCCTTGGTGGTGGATGTGTAATTAGGTTATAACATCATCTTACAAATATAGCTCTTCCATACCCTCTCTCATCACCACCTCCTCAAGTCATTCAATGGACCCCCATGATATCCCTAATCCCGATTCTACATCTACCGTATAGGTCCATACATAACCTATTGACAATCCGTAGTGCACTGGGTTATGAAATCACACACCAAGTGAAATCTCTTGCCTCTAGAATATCACCATATGTCTATTTAATGAATATATCCATGCATCATTGATCCCTAAAACTGAGCATCCTTACACAAATGTCTCATATTCAAAAAACCTAAAGTCTAATGTTTGCTAGAAGTAATAGAAAACTATACTCCTCAATGTCTACTACCAGCTCCAGGTACTTGAAAATAATCTTCTTAGAATCTCTCCTTCCACAATCCCCTCTTTATCACCCAAATATATGTATGAATTAATTTATAATCCATTACATATCAGGTTTCCATTTTTATTGTCTACAAAATCATATATTATAGGAAGTGTCCATCTCACACTATATCGAGAGAGTAGTGTATGAATTCGGTGAACCTAAAATCATACTCCATAGTATTCATATAATCTTTTAGAAAATTCAATATCTCCTTGATTCACATAGAGTGAAAAGATAAATTATATTACTTATAATTCGAAGAGTTCTTTAAAAATTGAAAACTATGTACGATATTGTGTGTGATATGCAACACTAAACTAAAACGAACAATAATTATTTAAATATAATATTGTTAAACTATAAATTAAAATTTCAAATATGAATAAGATTATGTTCTTTTGATATATATATATATATATAATTCATACTCAATATAAATCTATTGGTAAATTATAAGTAAATAATCACTCATTTTTTGGTATTGCCTTTTTGTTCTTTAAAATATGTTTACTTAAAAAAATATTTTTATTATAATAGAAAATATAGGAAAATTATTTCATTAAATGGACCTTATTTTTGATATCATCATATCATGATGAACATAGGGTGAATTTTTCTTATTTTTTTGAAAATAATGTTTTTTAGGAAAGTGTGAAAAATACTCTTTTTTTAAATTCCATTTCTTTTTATAAATTTTATAAGTTAATATTATAATTATTATTTTAATTTTATTTAAAAGTAACAAAAGTATTCCTGATTTATATTTAATCAATTTAATTAAATTTAAATCATCTTTATATTATATTTTAGAATAAGTTTTTTTGGATTAAAAACACATATTTCTAAGAATTATGCATAATGTTTATATATTATAATTAAATAAAATAATCCCTAAAGAAGAATAAATAAAATGAAAATATTTTATTATATATATATATATATATCTCATTATGAATTGAAATTCATATAATGAATATTACTAGTTATAGAGATAAAGTAAAATCATATTTTCATTGAAAAATTTATTTTTCAGAAAACCGTTATCCATCATGCTTGCAGTTTTAAAATTAAATTAAATTCTCCCAATAGTTTGAATTTAATATTCTAAAAATATTTCCATATTTAAAATAATCATAATAAATATTAGCTAATAAGGTCAACTTAATTATTGGACAATATGAATATGAACCATTGTAAATATTTATTAACACACTAAAAGGAAAATATGATAATTAAGGGTAAAAATAATAAAACAATGACTAAAAAAAGTAACCCAATGAATATTAATATTTATATTTTATTTTAAGAAAATTAATAATTATATTTTTTTTGTATCATTATAAATAATTAGATTACGATTTTATAAAAATTATAATTTTGATGCGTTAAATAATAAATTGTAGTTGGGGTGATATATAGTTTCACGCAAGATGCATTTTTTGAATAATTATTTAATTTTTTAAATCAAGTATATGTTAATTAAATATTATTATTAAATATTATATATTAAATACAAATGATAAAAATAATTTTTTTATTTCTAATATAATTTATATAATGGACCAAAAAACTGTTGAAGTCCAAAAACCCAACATTACATAACAAATGTCAACTCTATTTTAATATATAAATTTCATAAATTTAGAAATAAAAATATAAAATACTTATTATTTTTTAATAATAACATATAAATTATCCAATGGTGAATGTTTCATAATTTTTTGAAATAAATGAATTTTCGGTTAAAATTTTTATACGATATAAATATACATTGTCTATTATGATATCATAATGACATAAAAGTGATATAAAAAATTATATAAATGGTATAAATGACCCGATATTGGTTTACCCATTAAAATAATGTTATTTTAAGGTAATTTGATAAAATTTATAAAGCCTTTATGAATCCTCCAATACCTATATTATATTTTAAGCTTTAAAAATAATTTATTTAAAAAAATGGCTCACTTCTACACCACCAAGGGTAATACATTAATGATTTACTCCCTTATCCTTATAAATTTATTAAAAACACCCCGCATTTTTAGAAACCATGGAAAAAAACACGGGAAGGTTTTTGGTTTTTTATATTTTATTATAAATTGTCCAAAACCTACGTTTGTGAAATAATAATGTACTACCATCTCATTTTTTATATAAACCAACCCATTATCCCGTTATTATTCACCGAAAAAACTTGGATAGTTTATTTGATCTATACTATACTATTTAAAGTCTCAAAAATTTTCCCCATGATCTAAATAAGTTTCACCAAAGCTCTTGAAGCACCCTATCATGGTAAGGGTCTCCCTCTCTACTTCTATTAAAGCACCTCTTTTATGTTGTGCCTCATAATTTCCAATAGTTCTTGTTTCAGTATGTTTTTATACTTCCTTCATACTAAAATTATTATGTCCATTTGATTATATACCCATTTCACTCCCATTAATAAATCCTGTGAACCTTTATATACATGAGTTATGTTGTCAACCTTTTCTTGTGATTTTCTGTATGAAAAGTAAGGGACCTCTACCTATTTTTTTTCAATTCAAGAACATTTATTATATTTAACCCCTTCAGTCAAAATTGGTTATGTTTTCAGGACCTTATAAGTATCTCTCAACTTTCCAATTTATGTTCTTATAATGGGAGATTATTTATACCCTCACATTATAGCATTTACCAAAGCCATTACAATGTCTAAATCACCTCATTATTCTCTTTATACATGTATATTTATTATCTTATACTTATTTACACTAATTCCAAATGTCGGGATTTTTTATTACATATCCCCATTAATAATATCATGATGTAAAAATGACGATAGACCACATTATCTCTCATTAATCCCTCTAATGAACATTTATGTTCCCCTGTTATGTTATAGATATTTCACAGTGATTTCACATGTCAAACAACAGTGTAGTGAATACCCATACCAATTTCCTACTAAGGGTGTTCACATTTATGCACTCATACATATTTTATTAGGGTGTTATGTATGTAAAACTCACTCTATTATCATGGGAGTTAAATTTTATGAAATATTTTCTTATGTATATGATCTACATGGCATAATTATTCATGTAAGTGGAATGAATAAGAGGGTATGACCAGATAGCACTTCAATGCATTGGGAAATTTTTTAGTCTCATGAGATGTCATGATTCATGTACGAGAGGTCATCATAAGAAATGTATTTTTTATATCTTGGTGTTCAACCTTGATCTATGTTTATATTTTCATGTTTAAAGTTGTTTCTATATTTCAAATGTTATATTTATGTCCTCAAGATAAATCATGCCTATTTTTTAATGTTTATGATTATCAACCATTTTATGTTCCATTTAAATTCCATTCTCTTACATGTAATACTATTTTCCTGTAATTTTTCTTTTATATTACCTTATTGGGATTTGTAGATCTCCCATTTCTTATGTAAATCCACAGGTTATACCGTGATGTTTTAATTGACCGATGATTTCTAGAATAATGTTTTGGAAGCTTTCAATAGTTTTTGTATCCCATGTTCAATTATATTTTCTATGTAAATAAATTTCAAAGAAACTAGAATTTTCGATATTCTGGGTTTTATTAAATTTTTTATCGAAGAGGGGAAATCCCCTAGAAATGAAATATAAAGAACTCCTTGTAAGTGATTGGAAAAGGAGGAACCCATTACGATGACAGATGAAAACATCTTAAACAACAAGGAAAATTTCAAAATAGTGATCCAAATGCCAGATAAGAAACAAACATCATAACAAGAACAAGCCATAAATCTCTCCACACCCCTGTCTGAAAATGCAACAGTGAAATAAAACAAAAATGATGCGTCACCCCCTCTGCAAAGAAAAGTGTCGTGCTGGCAACACAATCCAAGAAAAGCACTCCTCCATCTCACACTGAAATGTGAGAGTAGGACCAGATGATAGGTACCAGCACACCTATCTCTCTTTCGAGCCGCCCACCTGACGGTACAAGCGAGAAACTCACTGCATAGTCAACCTGATGTGTCGCAACATCCACCAAAAAAAACACCAATGGGTTTTATTAATTTTATTCTTATGTAATAAATCATGATTTAATGTGTAATAAAGACACATTTTATCATATATGGTATCAAATAAAAGCTTTATTATTTTTTGGGTTTAGGATTCATAAACTATTGAAAAGATTTAGAGATAAGACTAAACATAAGAATAAATCCCTAAATTTTGGTAAATTATAGAGTAAGTGGCTTCCAAGAAAATAAATCTATGTCTAGATAATACAAGTGGATGTGGCTTTGGAATTGATGTACCTAAGGGTAACACCCAAAAACACTATATTAGACTTAAATCTATTGGGAACTAGTGCAAAAGAATGGGTCATCGTACACACCTTGTTAGCATTCCTCGATGATATTCTTTGGTAAATTCACAAGCTCATTACAAACCTTTGTTAATGAAATAAGAACTCCAATAAGATTCAATGTTAGGAAATAGATCATGGGTAACATAGATTAATGCTTTGGAATTCATATATTAAGGAAATACTTTTCATTTATATGTTATCCCTTTAATGTTATTTTCCTCTGAGTGATGTGCCTAATAGGTTTAGGTAACTCAATCCTAATTTTTCTATTATTGTAGTCAATGGCCCGAATTATAAAGAACTTAGAGAACAACCAATGTGATAAAAGTGTGATAACTTCCCAATTGGGATGTCTCACACGATCGGAGGTCATGTGAGATATTTTATGATTATGCCAAACCATCTATAAAAATAACAATTAATAACATGCACATAGTTAAATGCCCACGGAATTTAAAAAAGAGTAGTATGGAGTTACAATTATGTTCATTAAATAAATGTGAAAATGTAATGGGGATTAAATTCATTGAGGGTTAAAAATGTATAATGTGCGACCAATGGAAATGTCATAAAGGAACTAAATTGTGTTTTAAGTGTGGTGAACTATAGCATAACATAGATATTTTTTGTAAAAAATGATGAGTATGATGGAAGAGATTAAATTACATCCAAGGGAGACATTTTTTTAATATATTATGTATTGATAATATGATAATTATTAGATTAAATTTTAAATTAAAAGGGTCAAATACTAGACTAAATACTGACCTATGCTATGGAAATATTTCAAGTTTAAGGATTGGAGTGTTTATTTATTAGTATTTGATTATTATGCTGTATAGGTAGTATATCAAACATATTATGGATATAAGAATCATGAAATATCTAAGTATTATTCCACATTATTTTTTAAGGATTCAAAACATATGATGAATTGTAACGATAACCTATGAAATTTATTTAGAGAAAAAAAAATATTTTAGAAAACACATGATTGGGGGATCGATTACCATTAATAGGATTTTCATGTTTGGAGAAACATAAAGTATATTTGGAAGATATTTCGAATTAATCTCTTTAAAATCCTTGCTAACACTTTTAGTGACATGTATGATGAACGTTTAGCATGATTAAGGACATTTTGGGACAATATGTTACATGATAAAATCTTTATTTATTTTGAGATGATTAACGACATTTAGGAAGATGTTTTATTGGGTTCTGTCATATATACCCATTAATTTTAATATAAATAATTATTTTAGAATAATTATCCAATGTTTTTAGAGGTTTAAGATGAAGTGTATGAGACACCTTTTAGGTGAAAACATTATTTAATGTTGAGGTTATTTGTGTTATTTGGGATATATGAGTATTTATTTAATGAATGATCTGTCATAAATAATTGAGATTTTTTATTGAATATTGGAGATTAAATTATTAAGGTTTATTATATTTTTTGTATCATCATACTTTATGCAAACTAAATTCGATTTTATGAATACAGGAAGAATATCTTTTTATTATTTAGTGGATTATGTGATTTATTAGAAGCATATTCTTGTTTTTTGAGAATAATTTTTTATCTTGAGTATTCATCATTTGGAGAAATGATTGCAATAAAAAACTGATTAAATATTGAAATTAAACTTTCTAGGAATGTGTATTTCCTTATATCCTTGGTCCAAATGAATAAATAATTCTGTAAATCTAGGAAAATAATATTGAATTTTTTTTCATAGTATAATCATTTTCGTTGGATTGATTGTTTTTTACCAATCATAGATTTTTGGTTTTATTGTCATTAACATTTTCCCTACCATGTTCTCAATCACACTCTATCAGTTCCTTAGTGTTATTTTTCTCTTCCATGTCTATTTTCTCACTTCCCACTAATGTTATCCAACATATAAACCTAGTTATGTGATGACCTTCATACTTTCCTTTTTCCATTTTCAAGTGGATGTTCCATTAACCCTTTTTACGATGTGGGTTTTCAGTTAATATATCTTCAAGATTACAAAAATTTATTACCAAAATCAAGTTAAAATTGTGGGGATGTAATCTATTAATGTGTGTATAATGTAACACCCTGATTTTTTAAAGAGAAAACTCTATTCTATAGAGTATGATATATGAAACACCGAACCCAAAAATTTATTATTTAAATATGACCATTTTAAACTAGAAATTAAAATTTTATAGATGAATAATATTAACTAATTTATGAAATATATATATATATATAAGTCCTACTCAACATACATTTATTGATATATTCGTACTAAATAATCACTCAATTTTAACTAATTTATTTTTTTTCATCAAAATATGTTTTTTTAACCATTATTTTTATTATAATAGAACATTTATAAAATGTATTTGATAAAATTAAATTGATTTTCGATAAAAAAATATCATGATTAACTTAGGGTGAAACATTGTTTTTTTGGAAAAAATTGATTTTTTCAGTGAATAATGAAAATAATCTTTTTTTAAAAAAAATCGCTATTTATTTTAATAAATATGGTAATTTCAAAGTCTAATTATTATTTTAATTTGTTTAAAATGTTACATAATTATTCTTCAGTATCATTTAATAAAATTAATTATATTTAAATCATCCTGATCCAAATTATTTGGAATAGATTTATTTTTAGGCTTAAAACTTATTTTTCTGAAAAGTGTGCTTGATTATTTTTATATTATAAATAATTAAAATAAACCCGAAAGAGGAATATATTAAATGAATATTTTATATTATATATCTATTTTTATGTACTGATATTCATATAATTAATATTACTAGTTATAGAGTAAATTTAAAATCATATTTTCATTGAAAAATTAGTTCTTTTTCGAAAATAGTTTTCCATTGAAATTTGTTGGTTTTATATTAAATTACATTCTTCCACTTATGTAAATAAAATTTTTAGAATTTATTTCCATATATATAATCATCATAATGAATATTAGGTAATAAGTAAATCTTAATTATTGGACAATATGAATAGTAACCACAGTAAATATTTTTACCTCCTTAAAATGAAAATATGTAAATTATGGGAAAAACTAATTTTACAAGGACTAGAAACAAATTAACTATAAGAATATGAATATTTAAATTTTAGTTTCAAAATATTATAAACTATATTTTTTTTACTTTATAAATGATTAAATAATTATTTTGATAAAAATTAGATATTTTTTTGGTTAAAACATTAGTTATAGTTGGGGTAATATATAGTTTTAGTCAAGATAATATGATTGATTTACTAAATAATTTTTTAAATAAATTAATTTTTAATTAAATATTATTAATAATAATAATTATTAAATATTATTATTAAATTTTATATATTAAATATAAATGATAAATACAGTTTTATGTGTCATGTGTGTTTTTAATAATGGTTCAAAAATTGTTATTATAAAAAACCAAGAATTTCATAATAAATTTCAATTATATTATAAAAGTGAAAATATGTATATCTAAATAATTATATTTGTAAAATAAATATTTTTTTTGGGAATCAGAATGTCAAAATTATTTAATGTTAAATTATTCCTATGTTTCTGAGGCAGTTTAATTTAAATGTAAAAATTAAATTCATTATAAATTTATGGTGTGTATTATGAAATCATAATGACCGAAAAGTGATATAATAAATTCAATAAATTGTATCTGAGAAAAAATATATGTTTCACATTTAAATTAATTTTGTTTTAAGTTTATTTGACTAATTTGATAAATGCATTGTGAATCCTCCAAAACATATATTTCATTTTATGGTTTTAAAATAATTTCTATTGGAACGTGAGTCACTTCCACATTTCCAAGGGTAATATTTTAACAATTTCATCCATTTATCTTATAAAATTATGAAATAAAATACTATTTTCATAGAAATAATTAGGAAAAAAACATTGGACGGTTTGTGGTTTTTTTTATTTCATCATACAGAGTCCAAAAACTATGTTTGGGAAATAATAAAGAACTCTCCTCTCATTTACTATCTAAACACAGCCGAAATTCCATTTCTATCCACTCAAAAACCTTGGGTGTTTGCCCCTTCCTTACCCTACCTTATCAAGTTTCCTCCCATGGTTCCCTCATGATCTCAATAATCACCTACCATGATTTTACAATCACTCTCTCTAGATAAGGGATATCCATCTCTACTTTCTATTCAAGCACCTCTTTTTTTGTTGTGCCTATTAATTTACATCTTTTCTTATTGTGGTATTATTTTATACATCCATATTATTTCCCTATTTATCACCATGTTATTATATACCCATTTTAATATCATTTATCACTCCCATGAACCTTTATGTACACTCATTATGTTGTCGAATTTGTCATGTGATTTTCCATACCAAATGTGAGGGATCCCTCCCACTTCTTTTTAATTTAAGAAACTTTATAATATATTTCCATTTAAATATAAATAGCTTATGGTTAAATGATCTTATAAATATCCCTTTAATTTCAAATTTTGATTCTTATCATCATATATCATTTATCCCATCTCATTATAGCGTTTAGTTGAGCTATTACTATGTTGAAATCCTCTCATTCTCGTATTTATTAAAGAATATACATTATAATATAATTTTATCCAATTATTTATATGGGAATTTGTTCTTAAATATCCCCTTACTACAATTATGATTTAAAAATTTTTAGAGACCCCTTTCACACTCATTAATCCCTCCAATTATCATTTATGTTCCCCCATTATGCTGCCAAAATTTAACTACAGTTTTCCATACCAAACAATTGTGTAGTGAATACCTATACCAATTTCCTTTCAAGGATGTTCAATTTTATAAAATAATGATTATTTTATTAGGGACCAAAATTTATGTAATACACACTCCATTGTCTATGTATTATGTTTGATGGAATATGTTCTTATGTATATGATCTATATAGAACACTTATACATGAACATGATTTGATTATGACGGTTGCACCCAGATAGAGCTCCTATGCATTAGGTATTGTTTTATCCTCATGAGATTCCATGTTTAGTGAATGATATATTATAATAATAATATTATGTTATGATTTATTATCGGTAAACCCTATCCTATGTTTAAAATTTCATGTTTAATGTTCTTGGAACATTTCTCATGTTTCATTTATGTAACCATGAAATATCATTCCTTATAGTTCATGTTAATGTCTCTCACCCATTTTAAGATCAATTTAAATTCATGTTCATTAACATGTAATACGACCTTCATATTAATCTTCTTAATATTCCCTTAGTATTATATAGAGCTCACCCATTTCTTATGTTCATTCCCAAGTTATCTCATTCTAGTTTAGAGGATTGTTGATTTGTAAGAGCATGTTAAAGTGTTTTTGTATCTCATGTTCAAGATGTTATGTTATGTACCTAATTCAAAAATACACTATACTTATCAATATTACTATTTGTATTATTTGTATTCTTATAAAACAAATCAAGAATAAATGGGTAATAAAGACACTTGTTTTCATAGAATCCGTCACAGAACAAGTTATCAGATTTCTTCCATGTTAGAGTCATCTCATCATTGTAATGGTTGAAAAGAGCCCACTATTTCCTTGAATCTCTATAAATAAGTTTGGTTTCAAGAACAAACATCTAATCACACTCGGTACACATGAGATAGAAAACTCAATCCACAGACTCAATCCAATCTTATATTTTCAAAGGTTTTGTCTCAACATAAACCTAAGCAGTCTCTATCGTTGAAACCCACTCGTGAAACTCATCATGTTTTCATCGTCATTCTACATCACTAAAAAAATCGGTCACGTAACATTCATAAGTACATCATCAAGAAATATTACAGGTAGTTCCACAACCCTCTCTTAAGGTGGAAGCACAACTCATTTACCACCTAAAGTGAGAATATCATGAATATTCCCCTACACTAAAGCCTCATTACTCATCTAGTCATCTTGATAACCCAATATCTGAATCCTATATGGCATATGATATTGTAATATCTAGATAGTTTACATTGTGTACCACATTTAGATGATCATATATGTTTATCTAATATAATAAATACATAGAACTCCAATATCCATTGCTATATGATTCTTGTACCAAAGGTTTCCAATCAACTAGTGTCTTGGTATATGGAGTAAAAAATATTACCATCATTGTTCAGGTGTATATTGATATAATTCAACACACCATTGCTACTTTTATTGTCCTAAGTACTGAACTCAAAATACCACAACACCATTTCTGAGAGATCCCAAATCAATATTCACAGTACATCTTACTCAAAACTCTATCCCTATGACATAATGATTCGATACCGCTCTATTATAACCTAATCCATTGGGTCCTCACCTAAAACAACTATAAAGTGATTCTGACACCCCAAGACAACCTACTATAGGTTAGGGTTAAAAAACTAGAGTCCAGTACACAATCACATTGATGTGAGGCCTTAGTCTAATAAATTTGTACACACACACACCTCCAAGTACATCATAAATATGTTGGACAATATAATCTATACTAAATCTAGAGGAAAAATGAATGAAGTAACCACTATGAAAAACCAGAGTGTAACTATACAAATATATCCAATGTATTAAATGTGAAAAATATTTTCCCTTCTAGAAATAAATGGATTCTTAACCTAAAAGTTGGAGAGGAAGTATAAACATGATCCTTAAAAAAATTATTTCTATTTTTCATGCATTTATTTGAGAGAGTTTTATTAGATTAATTTGTGTAACATAATTGATATTCTTATCAATATTTGGACTATTCAAAATATTTTGGGATTAATTATAGTATATAGCACATATTCAGAAAAGGAACTAAAAGTGGTGAATATGCGGAGAAAATGACACTTTAGGGAATGACGTGAATAACCTCATCAAAAATACAAAAAATATAAGGCCTCTCAAATTGAGGGAGGATAATAGAACACTTACATGGCATGAAAATGATGAACCAGTGAGAAAGGATTTTTTCAAACATAGAGGATGAAATTACACATTGTTTTATCATTACAGGTCATTAACTAGAATAGGACATTAATAAAACAGAGTCTATGAAATGGATAAAATGTATTCATATGAAGGCCCGAAATTTCCATGTTGTTTAATTATTACATGATGTGTATGTGTCATAGATACCTATATATATATGTGACAATGGTAGTTTAAATGGGGAAACAAAAATTAAATTCTCAAAAAAACATTTAATTCAAAATTCTATGCAAGACTCACAATCAACACATTTATAATGAATAAAAAATTCCTAATGAACCTTGACTCACTGTATATAAGAGGCTAAGGTTCGACTCAATTTATTCATTTTGGAGTTCCATTGATGGGATCATGGACTTCTGCTTCTATTATGATTCATGTAGGATTTATATTTTCCTAAATCCTAATGGGTATAATGAGGGGTATCCCCTGGGAAAAAATTTAATGGAGGTGGTTTATTGTTTAAGGTATTTTATTTTCAAATAAAAATCATTTAGGTCTTTTTTGAAAACCCTAATATCCTAAAAATATTCTTTTATTTATCATTAATGACCATTGTGTGATTTTAAATGGAGTTATTATTTTAGCACATTGATTAGATAAATATTCAAATGATGACCATTTGGTGGATTATTTCCTCTGTTTAAATATGGTTCTGAGTTTCCAAGTCATAAAAAACCCAAAGTAACACGACCATTATGAAAATAAAATATCAATGGTTGTGGGGTGTGTCTGAAATTGCCTTTTTATTCTCCCTAACTCATCTTCGACACATATGATTGATATTTCATTATTTTTGGCCCTAATTAATCACGAACTAATATTTTCTATTTTCGAGGGAATTTTATTATTTTATTAAAATTAAAATAAATATTCATATCTTATTTTCATTAATTACTTTATTTTTATTTCATTAAATAGTTCTGATTTATTTTGTTAAATTGGAATTTTATCCAACCCTATCTTTGTTGGTTTGACCTCGGATTTTAATATCCCATACTACCTTTTAGTTTAATTGTTTTTTATTCATGTTTTAAATTTATAAATTTGGTAACCTTGTGGGAATTAAAGATTCTTGTAGGGCAATCAGATACCCCCACCTCCTATGATCATAGTCAAAAGGTAATGCCAATTTCCACCAATATAATGCGCACTAATGTCACTATATAACAACCTACCATCTTTATAAGAGATAATAAATGTGGTTAAAGCCGATGCAGGGGTGAGTATCGACAATCCAAGTTTCACACCAGAAACAATTAAGGGAAAAAAATATAAATAAATAATCATATCAACATATGTGACCAAGATGGTATAAAAAATAGCAAATAATATATGATCATAGAAGAAAATAAAATAAGAGAGGGAGGAATCACTTAATCTCAACAACTAACATAAGATGATGAGTTTGTTTGACACTATAATATAAGGTGGTCATTATTCCAATATAACAATATAAAATCACCATAATTGTTGTAGGGGACTCATGCCTTGTTGTTGGAATGTCGGTATTGATGTGGTATTGTACCCAGTGGAGGAGACATTTCATATGGAAGCTCAGATGAGAGGGTAAAAAATTAATAGATATGATATCTTATGTCCTGAGTGGGTATGGGGTACTGAACATATATTTACTAAGGATTTGGGGGACCCATTCCCGAACATATATTTTCTATTAGGGGGGTCACCAACCCTGATGCCTCTCTGGAGATCATACTCAATTATCATTACCATACAACCATGGTAGAAGGTTTGATATAATAATAAAAACTTCTATCATATCTCTCATATTTAAATAATGTTCACTATTATCTTCTAGGTGAAATTAATCTCATGAAATGCTATCAAAGGTCTGATTATTTGTTTCAAATATGGATATATAATATGTCTAACCATCTAAGAAAAGTATACATCATTTTCCTTAGTGTAAACAAGGTGTACATCAAAATCTGAGCAATCCCATATCCAACAACTCCACTGGGAATGTGTATATTTATATAAATTACATGTTTAACATGGAACACAACATAAGTGGCTGCTCGGGATCCTATGTGTGTATTTATTATACACAGGTTGATTGGTTAGTTGGGGTCACACAGTGTGTGGTCAAGACACAAGGACATATGAAATTTAACTAGACATGAAGCATACTACTCCATAGAAATATGACTACAGATCATGTGTTTCTAATAAATACATGTCGTATAGTAAAAAATTTAAAACGCTTTTCTATATCATCCTAATTTCATTGATTTTATCCCTATTTTCTCTCAAATACATTTCTAATAGTTTAATATCAAATTTAAAATCTATATTACTTAATTTCTAGCCTACATTGGCTAGAAAATGATATTTTAGTTGTTCCATGTTGCTTTCAACACACTCTTTGCACCTCCTTACTCATTCAAGTGTCAGAACCACTTTTTTTCATCCTTACACCATCTTGGATCATCTTTGCTTTTGAAAATCATTATCTCAATAATCAAATGCCAAAAAAACATGAATCTAGGGTTTTATCATGTATCAAAATATAATGTAAATTGAATCGCTATCCTATAATATGGTGATGATAAACACTTATTCAAATGAGTGATAAAGAAAAAATAATGATATGAAATCATCAATAACATTAATAGACTCGACCATTGATCATAAATGTAGAAACCCAAACAAAATAGGGTTTTGAAATACAATTTCATCATTATAATCAAGGTCAACATAAAACAAATAAGTTGATAGGTCCATGCTAATAATGGTTTAGAATCATAAATACAAATAAAACTAATAATACATGATTATACCTTAAAATAAAAGTGAAAGAATCCATAGATAATGATCTCTACCTCATCATGGGATCAGTCATTAATAGAGAATAGATTCAAATATCTGTCACTAGAGATACTCTTCAATTCCATCATTGACTCTGAAAGTTCTCAATCATAACCTGAGAAATCAACCCACCTCGAACCTCCTCTTATAATATAGGGTTATGTGGAAACCCATGTGATTTTTCATAAGTAGGATTGAATAGGGAAATTGTTTGGTTAAACAATTTAAATAGAATCAATAAATTTATCAGTCGCGTAATTTATTAATAATTAAATTTGTCTCTCTAATATGACCATGACTGCAAAACATTGTGAGTCCATATAAAAATGAACCTTTAGTAACACTTTGGGTAAAATTATAGTTATGAAATAATCGGTGGTATAAGATTTCCCATATGAAAATTCAATCAATGGAAATCCATTATTTCTATAAATATTCTTTCATAATTTAATATAATTAATATTATTTAAAATACTGATTTTAGGTTCCTAAAACACAATTAATACAATTCTAATGAAACAATAGTGTCACTCAATAACTACCTCTATTTTTCTATTCTCGGAGAAAAAATGTCACATGAAAAAAATTATAGAGTTTAATTTTTAGAATATTTTATTTTGACTCTCAAATATTTTAATTGCAAAGATAATTTCCAATACAAAAAACTTTATTTTAAGTTTTTAGAAAATAAGAACACACATACAATATTTCTCAAGATAATTATTACTTCATGACTGAAGATAATTGAAACCTACTGTTAATGTTGTGTGATTTCAAGATACATCTTCATCAAACCAATTTTTCTTCATAAATACTTCAATATATACTCCCTATATATAGATGTTCTTAAGATACTATTAGTTACTTCTTCCAAATATGTGTTGAATATGCTACCATTTCTACATATCTTTATTTATAAATTTATAACTCCTTGTATTAGGTGTCAAAAGGCCATGGAAAGGCCTTATAAAGGTAGATCATCGTTAAAATGTATAGGAACTTTATAACAAGTGATAGGTACTTACATTCATCTTGGTATCCCCAAGGAAATTTGTTGGATTATTGAAATAATTATACTCGAATTGAGTTCTTGTGGGGTGGATTAAGGAAAGCTCCCCTTACCTAGAACCACTATAAATCATATGTTTCCTACTTTTTCATTTATTTTTATACTAATAAAAATATGATTTATAAGTTTTGGGATAACTTCGAATCAATTTAAATGATGCATGTTTTCATTGGGATAAAAATTTTACAACTCAATTCACCCACTCCCCTCTTGAGTCATTATGGAACTCATATTGTGAAAATTATTTATATCTAATCATTGACATTCACATTTTCTAATCATACCTACTGAGGTATAAAGATTTATATTTTTGGTAAAATTTATCATTCTAATGAATTAATCTATATGATTAGATAACCTTACTTAAATATATAAGATAATGGGTTTTATAAATCTTGGATGATCATTTACATGAAAAAATTAGTTTGAATGTGTCCAAGAAAGCTATAAATTCATATAAAATTCCAAAATGATATTTTAAGAAGTGGTATGCTACTCAAAATTCTAATTATGATTTATATTCAAAGGATATAAATGTTATTATGCGTATCTTAAGACTAGAATAATTTAATCAAGTTTCTCAGTTTGATACTACTAATGATAGGTGGAGTAATATTTTTCGTTACTTATAATGGTATAGATAATATTAGAAAACTTATATACCACACTACTAATATAATGTTTCAAATATTTAGAATGTTTTAATGTGAAATCATCACACAAATTAATGAAATATTAATTGATATTGTTACTAGTGTAGTTACATTGGGTGATGCAATTCCATAATCTAACTAACTATTTAATATTCATAAAGTTGTATCATCTAATTTGAATATAATTTTAGATTCAATAATAAATATAAATTCTAATTAAGGATTTGAATATTATATACATGATAGTAACTCTTATGATCTAAAACTCATAAATGAAAACTATAGATAAATATAATAAATTAATTACAACGTAAAATACTCCATAGAATGCTTGTAATTGTATGTATGAGAATAAAACAAGATAAAAATTATTATTTGATTCAGCTAATGAATGATAAACAATATATTTAAAATCTAATAGTGAATGTTCCCAGTTTTTGAAGAAGTTAAAAAAATTTACAATAAGAGAAGAGGATTCAAAAAATCCTTTAAAAAATATTCTCATTTTGATATATTTTTAGAGAAGGTAATATTCATTAAAATTTTAAAACTTCAACATACCAAGTCAGATTCTCCATGACTTAAGTAGAAGTAAAATCAAAGAAATAAGTATCATAGAAAATTTGAATAAAATAAAAGAGGAAAGAATTAAATAAAGGAAGATTTTAATGCTTCTGAAGACTCAAGTGATGATTGATCTATAGAAAAAAAATATTAAATTACTAATCAAAAGGTTAATATGTGATTCATGGAATAGAAAGAAGTGTTACTACCAAGTTATTCATATTCTTCATCAAAATATCAATTTAAATATTAATACTAAAATTTTAATGAATTATATTAGTATTTTTCAACATTTAAATAACACTATAAAATTCTATTTGAAATAGAAAAATATTCCAAAAATAATCATATGATGAAATTATTAGGGAAAAATAAGTCTTAAAAACCTAATTTTTTATTTTAAGTTAAAAATACATAAATAAATTTTCATTTGTATAGAATATTTCAATAAGATTAAGAGTTTTTTATAAGAGGTTAAGACTCCAAATTATGATACATGTGTTTTTACTGAGTAAAAAATTGCTTCAATAAAAAATTTGATGATCTCAAAGGAAATAATGATAATCTTGGAAAAATAAGAAATTTTGAAAGTAATTATCTATATATAGGTCACTTTATGGATATTTTTAAAGAAAAACAATGTCTATTATCTATTGTACTCATAGTGGAGTAAATGATTATTATGAAAATGATTTCTAAATTAAAAATCATCAACTCTACAATGTTAAACTATATTTTATTTTAGAATATTTATCTAAATTAAATGATTGAATTTTTTATAGATATAAAAAAATTTAAATTCCCAAAGATTTATTTTCTAACTTAGAAGGACATAAGAGAATATGGGAACCAAAAATATTCATGTTTTATTTTCAATGGATAAATCCTTAGGTAAAACCATATAAATTGGTGTATGGATAGTGGTTTTTTTAGGAACATGAGTGGTGATTTTTTAAACCCATTTGACTTGGATCAGTTAGATATAAATATTATACACTATCCAATAATTTTTGTTATATTTATTCCATAAAACAAAACCTAATATGTATCTCTCAAATATGTGATGACAGGGTTTTAATTGAATTTTATAATTATTCATTTCCTGTTTTTTAGAATAAATTAATTAAATTTAGAGAATCTAGAATTGAAAATATTTTCACCTTATATATAAATTCATTGTGTAAAAAGAATATGAAATGTTTGAATACAAAAATATATTAATCTTTGATTTTTCAAATGAGGATTGGATATTACACCATTTATCCGACGAGAAAATATTCTAATAAGAATCTGAATTATGATTTTTCTCAACATAAATTAGATAAAATAATATTACATGATGCATGAAAAATTAGAATCAAATAGAAGTCATATTTTAAACCAATTAAAGAGGCATCTACTTCTCGATCATTTGAACTTATCCCCATATATTTTTTTGGACTATCTAGAATTACAATCCTATGTGAAAAGTATTTTGTTTATGTCTTAGTTGATGATATTTTCAAGAAAATATTTTATTTCCTAAGTAAGGCTTAAAAGTGAATCTTGATCTATTTTTATAAATTTCTAACAGTAAAAAATGAAAAATATGCTAAAATTATTTCCTTTAGAAGTTATTATTTCGTATATTTTTTAAATCATGAATTCAATTTATTCTGATAAACATAGAATTAAACATACATTTTCAATGACTAGGTAACCCAAATGAAATACTACAGTTGAATGGAGGAATAATAACATGGAAGAAATTTTTAGATCCATGTAATATGAATATATATTTCCCATAGATTTTTTGGCTGAATGTTTCTAACAATAAATTTTATGTCATTAATTAGTTTTAATAATTATTAACATGAATAAAACACCTTATATGTTAAAGAATAATATTAATCCAAAATTTTGATACATAAATGTTTTTAGATGTAATGTTTACATCTAAATCACGAAGGAAAATCAAGGTATGTTCAATATAAGGGTTGATAAATGAATTTTCCTAGAATTCTATATCACTTCCAAACCATAATGTAATGCCTCGACCCCAGTTACCCAGAGTCGGTGCATTATTGCGTAGCATTGGCATGATAAAAAAAGATCAAGTCTCGAATTACCGATTAGTTTAGTAGCCTTGGAAACACTAGATACATTCATAAGTATCACATTACATCATAAAGTAAAACAAAACTAAAACATCCTCTCTTCATATCCCCTTATATTATCCCTGTAGGTCATTCATAATATACATCTTCACATCCTGTAAAAATTAAAACATTGAAAGGGGTGAGCTCA
This sequence comes from Viscum album, assembly GCA_963277665.1. Taxonomy (NCBI): domain Eukaryota; kingdom Viridiplantae; phylum Streptophyta; class Magnoliopsida; order Santalales; family Viscaceae; genus Viscum; species Viscum album. The sequence goes on along the minus strand of OY728153.1, from coordinate 1,507,537,051 downwards.
GATTCTCAGTAAGGATAACAATATAGCGGAAGCATTCATAAATAAACATTAACATTAAAGACAACATATAACAAAAACAAAAGCCTTTTAAACTTGAACTTTAGCATAATATGGAAAAAGTAAAATGAAATAATTCCATTTAATTACTCACATGGATATTCTACTAGTAGAATAATCACATGAAATGTCAATAACCACTTTCATATTGATGGAATGCATAATGCCATACTATCATAACCACGTATCCAAGGCCTCGTGCCAAGTCTACAATAATATTTTGTCAAGGACTCATGACAAGACACTAGTTTGTCTCATGAGACCTACTGATGTAATTTTTTTAGAAGATACTTACGATTAAAATAGCCCAAATATACTCCAGTGTTTTTTTGAAAACATTATGCCAGCTTCTGAAAACAAAATAACTAATTCTGAGACTGCTCGATTAATTACAAGCCATGATGGGTCCATGCCAAATCCCATCCTATCTACCATACACGAGAGTCGGGTTTTATGAAAAAATTTTTAATCTTGCGTTAAATACGTATACATTTGCACTGGATTTTCATATATTTGAGAGAAATATATCTCTCTTTTTTGAAATCATTTAAAAATATTTATGGCTTGTAGAGGAAGCCGAAACTCAAATAATGGTCATGGAGGCGGAGAAGTCATTGTCGCCGCATATGTATAACAAAGAAACATTCCCTTTTGTCGTTTAGTAAAAATGCTTTGTATAAAAATATTCCTTTTGAATAAAAGTAAAAGTCAATGGGGTTTACACACCGTATAAAGGAAAGTTGTGTATAAAACCAAATATGCCTCAATGAAAGGAGATTGAGACGAAGTCCCTTACAAATATCTTTTTTTTAAATAAATCTATTATGTGTATTCACTATAAGTACACATAAAGAAGTAGAAATAAAAGATAGTACATAATAATATCATGACATAATTTGAACGTATGAGATTAACCAAAAGAATGGTAATTGGGTTAAGAAATTCCCTTACCTCGTGTCTGACATGACTCGACCACTCTTTAAACTCCTGAATAATAAACTAGAGTTAATATATAATTTCATAAGAACCTTTTTCAATTTCATTATCCCTTTTATATCACTTATTACAATGTTACAAAAATTATGTAGTCATTTAAGTTAATAACGGTCGTTTTGTCGATCTTTGGTACTTGAGTCAACAATAAATTTCTTATAATTACAGGTCGTTCATGTGGTAAAATTACCATTATATCCAGAATTATATTCATGATTTATATATCATATATATCATATATATCCATTATATACATTAATTCAAAATATTACGTAACATTTAGAGGTAAGAAATGAAATGCCTCATTCATGGAGACGGAAAGCCGTACGTACGCATGAACGCTACTTTCATTTCTATTTCATATTTAATGGAATTAACTTATAATTATATAAAGGTATACTATAAGTCCAGTATAATTTAATGTAAAATACCATTTAGTCCATCCTTTATACATCCCACATATGGCATTAACAATTCAAATCACTTTGAGGGGGCGGTAGTTCGGACTTCCTCAAATGAAAATATCGCGTTTACCCATAACAGAAACAAGAAAGGTATGCCATAAATGAAAAATACAGAACCTTAAGTAAAACATAAAAATATTATATATCATATATAAATATAGTGACATCTTAATGTCCACATTTGAAGGTGTTATCTGAGTGTTGAACAATCATCGTTTCATGAGGCAGAAATTCACCATCCACAGAAACAGTATGTTCTTTAACCATTAGATGCAGGTGTGTGTAATTGTAGCTCGAATAATTCTTATAAAAACATCCAAGTATATTAAGGATACTGGTGTTGTTACAAAAGAAATTAATAAAAAGAGTTTAGGGGGTTGGATAAGCAAAATAAAACAAAATAACATAAGAGAAGACATTACCTTAAAATCGGTTAACTCTTTTGATTTGAGCCAAAGGCTTCCTTGGGAAAAATTATTCCCAAAGTGAGGCTTCTAGGATTAAGGAAGGGATTGTTTGAGAGTATTTGGGCAGAGGTTGGCCGAGCCAAATGGCTTTTAAGGAGTGAGTAAGGTGGTAGTTGTGGGGGCCTTTTATAAGTGGAGAGGAGGGGCACTCTTGGAAAGTAATGAAATGTTACTTTCTTATACAATGCTTTTAGGATTCTAAAGGTCCCACACTTATATAATTCAAGGCTAAGGTGATAACGGTTCTAAATATTCTCATCCAATAGTCTTTGGACAAGTGTAATGCTTAGATTATATATTATACTTCCATTTTATTAAAATCGTTAATTAATGAGGTAATCATTGCATCATCATGGTGTCATAAATAATTTAATCTATTTAATCTCTAAAAATTATAAAACAAATATCATGATGTTTTAAATATTTTTATCTTTCTAATTAATATTTATAGTCAAAAAAATGACTTGTATAACCCCATTTAAAAATTGTTTTATTAAAACAACTTATGTTTGTGACATTTTTATTTTAACTTTAAATAAAAAGTTATTTATGTCATTTTCCTACCAAAGTGGCTCCATGGGGTCCCCAAGTTGACCCATGGATTTTCCTGGTCATCCATGACACATCCAATAGGGGTAGGACAAGTGTAAAGGTATTTTCATATTTTTATAATATCATTTTTACCGTAAATTTCACTAATTACCTTTAATCGCGAATAATTAAACTTAAAAGTTACTATTCACCAAAAAATTATTTTAATCCCATTGAACCACGTTTTACTTCCTAATGAAAACCATGGATGTCGGATTTTTTAAAATCAATTCACAGAAGTGGTAATATTTCATTTAAATGAAAAATCAGTTATTTAACTACTACTTAGTGGTTTTACTATTCATCAAAAATTGAAGTTTTTCAGAACAATGCCAAAATTTCACCCTAAGCTATAATTGATATTACAAATTCAAAAATGATGTCTATTTTAAAAAATTCCAAACATATAAGTTGCATTAATTAATTTTATAATTAATTCCCTCTGTCACAAAAAATAGCATGTTTTTAAGAAACAATATATATCAAAGGATTGACAATTGTTTATGTCTAATTTCAAAGTGAAATTAATTATAATGAACACCATTGGATAAAATGGTAAAAATATATTCTAAATATTATTTAAAACCACTCAATAGTATAATTTATCACTATAAATTGTTTTGATTAAAAAATTTGTTTTTAAGTATTCTTCACTATTCATAAAAAAAGGAAGTTCTCAGAAAATTAGAAAAAATTCAACTTAGGATAATTTCGATATTACGAATACAAAAATGAAGTCCATTTTGAAATATAAAATTTATATGATTTTAAAAAGTGGGTATTACTTTTCATAACGGCTACTTTGATTAGTCGCGGTGTGTTAGAACTCGAAGTTGCGTACAATGTAAGTTATTGCATTATTGAATGAGAAGCGTATCGTGGAAGCTCGGGGTGTTACATTCTCCCCTCCTTCAATAAATTGCGTCCTCAGAATTTGAAATTTTTCTTTGAAAATAAAAGGTTGAAAATAGAAAATACCTATGTGGAAAACCCACATCGAAAATCAGGTTAATAAAAATATAACTTTAAAAGAAAGAAAGATAAGTACAAAGGTCACCTGAGATAGCCCATACTAGGATTCTATGAAAATATGGATATGAAAGAAAAACAAACCATCAAGGTCTGATGGAGAGTTGTAGAAAACTGGATTAGCATAAATTTAACCATAAGAACATCACAAACTTGTGATTGGTTAAACGATCATTGAATCCCCAGTTGGAAAATTTAACTGGAAACGTTTTTGTTTTAAGTTACCTTTTATAAAGTTGAGGAATTTATTTAGGGGATTTACTAAGAACGTAAGGGAATATACATACGTGTCATGTAGACTTTCATTCTATAATAAATTTTTACCACAAACCCATCTTTCTCTCTAAAAGGTAATAGAACTCAAAAATATTCTATTTATCCTAATTATATAAGGTTCCAAATACTAACACATACCATTTAGATTAGTAAAACTAATTTTTGATAACCAGGGACTTCCTGTAGGATAGTGGTAGGTAATAAAGGCCGTTCGCACTATGGTTGTGGGTTTGATTCCTACAGCTTTGTCCGACGCGATGGGTTATGCCCCACCCTGCAGGTTGTCCTTTTCCTAAAACTATAGTATTATAATATTCCAAAAATAATCTTCAGAAATGTTTTAACCTTAAACAATACTATCCAAAGATCAACTTAATCCATTCCGACCATTATAGTAATCCAAAATACTTCTGTCCAACTCACAGTCCAAATTTTATAAGGAAGGTAAACATAATGAAGATCCTTTTTTCCACGTAACAACATGTGAACACATTCATCATGTATTATTTTAAAACACTACAACATACTGAATTACCATAATTCCTTATTGATTACATTCACGATCCCTTATTCTTTATAGAATACTAGATATACTCCTTCTATCAAAAAATGTATACAAATCATTAATCAGTTTCAAGGAAGTTAAGACTATCCAATATAATTTATCCAAATCAATCATATATTATTCCCAAATCAGCATCTCGGTATTAGAACCATATTATGGTTTATCTTTCTCTCAACCATATATGTTCCAAAAATTTAACCTGTTGTGGAGTCACTTTTCTTGGTTCCACACAATCTCAAGTCCTTGATGAAATAGTACTGCAGTACAATCCTTATATACTCCATAATTATTATAACCAGAACATCATTGATACAACACTCAAATGAAAAAATTATTTAATAACAACATAAGAACTCTAATCATTACTCCTCATCTGTGGTAGTATCATAACTTGATTATTATCCAATAAAATCATTTGGGGTATACTTTGATGATTTGGATATGGGTTTGCGTAGTGTCCCCACTCCTTGCAGATGAAGCATTGTACATTTGAAACATTTTTCTTACCCTTGCAGTCACGCACTTGGTGTCCTTTTTCTCCACACTTATAACAAACTCCCATTCCCTTCAGGCAAGTTCCAAGGTGTTTCTTCCCACAGTTATCACATATTGGAAAATTCTTCTTTTCCCTCTTCCCTTTATCCATCATTCTCTCTTCCATCCTTTTCTTCTCTTTCATCCCTTCAAATCCGTAAGACTCAGAGAATTCTCTACTTATCTTATTAACACATGATACTATATTTCTTCATATATTGAGAACACATGGGAGACTATTTCCCTTATAAATGTTGGCTTAATACAGTGAAAGATATGATCCTTCTTACTCTTTGGATCATACGTATTGATGGAGTTCACATTCCTTCTACTGGGCGCCATTTCTATAAAATGGTATAAACTAGGTTAGTTTACGAATCAAAATACATAATAAAAAACTTGAAAAATACTTAACATAAATTGAACTATTTATATATATAATCCATAATCATAAAAAAAATTCTTTGAGGAAGTATATACTCATAAACCTTCATAGTGGTTTGTAACGAAAATGAGATTTATCCTAAGAATATCCCCCGGGAGTGTCGTGAACAAGAGTGCAGCAAGGCCCGTTGTCGTGCACCACTTCCCGTTCGAGTCTAGCTCAAAGTGGTATTTTCGGATTTTATCCCTAGGTACATCTGTGCCAAAGCCACCTCTTCCTGCTCGTATCCAGACAGGGATGTATTGCTCGGAAAACTCACAAAATCTCTATAATACCAAAATTCTAGGAAGTTCTTCTATACTAATCCTCAAACTCTATCTTTGGGCTATGTGCTCTAATCAGAGTTTATTTAAATCTAGCTTCCAAGGTTAGTACTAAACTTACTCTGATACCAACTTTAATGCCCCGACCCCAGTTACCCAGAGACGGTGCATTATTGCATAGCATTGGCATGATCACAAAAGATCAAGTCTCGAAAGACCGATTAGTTTAGTAGCCTTGGAAACACTAGATACATTCATAAGTCTTACATTACATCATAAATTAAAACAAAACTACAACAACTTCTCTTTATATCCCCTTATATTATCCCTACAGGTCATTCATAATATACTTCTTCACATCCTGGAAAAATAAAAACATTGAAAGGGGTGATCTCAGATGCTCAATAAGGATAACAATATAGCAGAATCTTTCATAAATAAACATTAACATTAAAGGCAATGTATAACCAAAACATAATCCTTTTAAACTTGAACTTTAGCATAATATGGAAAAAGTAAAATGAAATAATTCCATTTACTTACTCACATGGATATTCTACTAGTCGAATAATCACATGAAATATCAATAACCACTTTCATATTGATGGAATGCATAATGTCAGACTATCATAACCACGTAGTGAAGGCCTCGTGCCAAGTCTACAATAAGATTTTTTCAAGGCCCCGTGCCAAGACACTAGTTTCTCTCATGAGACCTACTGATGCAATTTTTTTAGAAGATACTTACGATTAAAATAGCTCAAATATACTCCAGTTTTTTTTAAAACATTATGCAAGTTTCTGAAAACAAAATAACTAATTTTGAGACTGCTCGACTAATTACAGGACATGATGGGTCCACGCCCAATCCCTTCCTGTCTACCACACTCGATAGTTATGTTTTATGAAAAAAAAATTTAACCTTTCATTAAATACGTATACATTTGCACTGGATTTTCATATATTTGAGAGAAATATATCTCTCTTTTTTGAAATCATTTAAAAAAATTTATGGCTTGTAGAGGAAGCCAAAACTCAAATAATGGTCATGGAGGAGGAGAATTCATTGTCGCCGCATATTTATAAAAAAGAAACATTCCCTTTTGTTGTTTAGTAAAAACACTTTGTATAAAAATATTCATTTTGAATAAAAGTAAAAGTCAATGGGGTTTATACACCGTATAAAAGAAAGTTTTGTATAAAACCAAATATGCCTCAATGAAAGGAGATTGAGACGAAGTCCCTTACAAAGATATTTTTTTAAATAAATATATTATGTTTATTCACTATAAATACACATAAATAAGTAAAAATACAATACAGTACATAATAATATCATGACATAATTTGAAAGTAGGAGATTATCCCAAAGAATGGTAATTGGGTTAAGAAATTCCATTACCTCGTGTCCGACTTGACTCGACCGCTCTTTAACCTCCTTAATAATAAACTAGAGTTAATCTATACTTTCTTAAGAACCTTTTTCAAGTTCATTATCCCTTTTATATCACTTATTACAATGTTACTAAAATTATGTAGTCAATTAAGTTAATAACGGTCGTTTTGTCGATCTTTGGTACTTGAGTCAACAATAAACTTCTTATAATTACAAGTTGTTCATGTGGTAAAATATCCATTATATCCAGAATTATATTCGTGATGTAGATATCATATATTTCATATATATCCAGTATATACATTCATTCATAATATTACGTAACATTTAGAGGTAAGAAATGAAATGCACCGTTCATGGAGACGGTAAGTCGTTCGTACGCATGAACGCTACATTCATTTCTATTTCATATTTAATGGAATTAAATTATAATTATATAAAATTATACTATAATTCTAGTATAATATAATGTATAAGGCCATTTACTCCATCCTTTATACATCCCACATATGGCATTAACGATTCAAATCACTTTGAGGGGGCGGTAGTCCGCACTTCCTCAAATGAAAATATCGTGTTTACCCATAATGGAAACAAGAAAGGTATTCCATAAATGAAAAATACAGAACCTTAAGTAAAACATAAACATATCATATATCATATATAAATATAGTGACATCTTAATGTCCACCTTTGAAGGTTTTATATGCTTGTTGAATAATCATCGTTTCGTGAGGCAGAAATTCTCCATCCACAGAAACAGTATGTTCTTTAACCATTATATGTAGGTGTGTGTAATTCTAGCTCGAATACTTCTTATAACAGCATCCTAGTATATTGAGGATACTGGTTTTGTTTCAAAAGAAATGAATAAAAATAGTTTAGGGGTTGGATAAGCAAAATAAAACAAAATAACATAAGAGAAGACATTACCTTAAAATCGGGTAACTCTTTTGATTTGAGCCAAAGGCTTCCTTGGGAAGAATTCTGCCCAAAGTGAGGATTCTAGGAGTAATGGAGGGAATTTGGGAGAGTATTTGGGAAGATTTTTTCTGAGCCAAATGGATTTGAAGGTGTGAGTAAGGTGGTAGTGGTGGGGGCCTTTTATAAGTGGAGAGGAGGGGCACTCTTGGAAAGTATTGAAATGTTACTTTATTATACAATGCTTTTGGGATTATAAAGGTACCAAACTTATATAATTCTAGGCTAAGGTGATAAGGATCCGAAATATTCTCATCCAATAGTCTTTGGACAAGTTTAATTCTTAGATTTTACATTATCCTTCCATTTTATTAAAATCCTTAATTAATGAGGTAATCGCTGCATCATCATGGTGTCAAAAATAATTTAATCTATTTAATGTCTAAAAATTATATAAAAACTATCATGATGTATTAAATATTTTTATCTTTCTAATGAATATTTATAGTCAAAAATATGACTTGTATAACCCCATTAAATTTTTTTTAGTAAAATAACTTATGTTTGTGACATTTTTATTTTAACTTTAAATAAAAAGTTATTTATGTCATTTTCCTACCAAAGTGGCTCCATGGGGTCCCCAAGTTGACCCATGGATTGTCGTGGTCGGCCATGACACATCGAATAGGGGTATTACAAGTGTAAAGGTATTTTCATATTTTTATAATATCACTTTTACCTTAAATTTCACTAATTACCTTTAATCGCGACAAATTAAACTTAAAAGTCACTATTCACCAAAAAATTATTTTATCCCATTGAACAAAATTTTACTTCCTAATGACAACCACGTATGTCGGATTTTTGAAAATAAAATCACAGAAGTGGTAATATTTCATTTAAACGAAAAATCAGTTATTTAACTACTTAGTGGTTTCACTATTCATCAAAAATTGATGTTTTTCATAACAATGCCAAAATTTCACCCTAAGCTACAATTGATATTCCAAATTCAAAAATGATGAATATTTTAAAAAATTCCAAACATATAAGTTGCATTAATTAATTTTATAATTAATTCCCTCTGTCACAACAAATAGCGTGTTTTTAAGAAACAATATATATCAAAAGATTGACAATTGTTTATATCTAATTTCAAAGTGAAATTAATTATAATGAACAGCATCGGATAAAATGGTAAAAATATATTCTAATTATACTTTAAAACCAATCAATAGTATAATTTATCACTATAAATTATTTTGATTAAAAAAGTTGTTTTTAAGTATTCTTCACTATTCATAAAAAATGGAAGTTCTCAGAAAAGTACAAAAAATTCAACTTAGGATAATTTCGATATCACGAATACAAAAATGAAGTCCATTTTGAAATATAAAATTTCTATAATTTTAAAAATTGGGTATTACTTTTCATAACGGCTACTTTGATTAGTCGCGGTATGTTAGAACTCGAAGTTGCGTACAATGCAAGCTATTCCATTATTGAATGAGAAGCGTATCGTGGAAGCTCGGGGTGTTACATTCTCCCCTCCTTCAATAAATTGCATCCAAGAAATTGGAAATTTTTCTTTGAAAATAAAAGGTTGAAAATAGAAAATAATTGTGTGGAAAACCCACATCGGAAATAAGGTTAATAAAAATATAACTTTAAAAGAAAGAAAGATAAGTACAAAGGTCACCCGAGATAGCCCATACTAGGATTCTATGAAAATATGGATATGGAAGAAAAACAAACCATCAAGGTCTGATGGAGAGTTGTAGAAAACTGGATTAGGAGAAAGTTAACCATAAGAAAATCACAAACTTGTGATTGGTTAAATGGTCATTGAATCCCTAGTTGGAAAATTTAACCGGAAATGTTTTTGTTTTAAGTTACCTTTTATAAAGTTGAAGAATTTATTTAGAGGATTTACTAAGAACGTAAGGGAATATACATACTTGTCATGTAGAATTTCATTCTTTAATAAATTATTACCACAAACCCATCTTTCACTCTAAAAGTTAATAGAACTCAAAAATATTCTATTTATCCTAATTGTATAAGGTTACAAATATTAACACATACCATTTAGATTAGTAAAACTATTTTTTGATAACCAGGGACTTCCTGTAGGATAGTGGTAGGTAAAAAAGGCATGTCGCACTATGGTTGTGGGTTCGATTCCTACAGCTTTGTCCGACGCGATGGGTTATGCCTCACCCTGCAGGTTGTCCTTTTCCTAAAACTATAGTATTATAATATTCCAAAAATAATCTTCATAAATGTTTTAACCTTAAACAATACTATCCAAAGATCAATTTAATCCATTCCAACCATTATAGTTATCCAAAATACTTATGTCCAACTCACAGTCCAAATTTTATAAGGAAGGTAAACATAATGAAGATCCTTTTTTCCACGTAACAACATGTGAACACCTTCATCATGTATTCTTTTAAAACATTGCAACATACTTAATTACCATAATTCCTTATTTATTACTTTCATGATCCCTTATTCCTTATAGAATACTAGATATACTCCTTCTATCAAAAAATGTATACAAATCATTAATCAGTTTCAAGGAAGTTAAGAATATCCAATATAATTTATCCAAATCAATCATGTATTATTCCAAAATCAGCATCTCGGTATTAGAACCATATTATGGTTTATCTTTCTCTCAACCATATATTTTCTAAAAATTTAACCTGTTGTGGAGTCACTTTTCTTGGTTCCACACAATCTCAAGTCCTTGATGAAATAGTACTACAGTACAATCCTTATATACTCCATAATTATTATAACTAGTACATCATTGATACAACACTCAAATGACAAAATTATTTAATAACAACATAATAACTCTAATCATTCCTCCTCATATATGGTAGTATCATAACTTGATTATTATCCAGTAACATCATTTGGGGCATACTCTGATGATTTGGACATTGGTTTGCGTAGTGTCCCCACTCCTTACAGATGAATCATTGTACATTTGAAACCTTTTTCTTACCCTTGTAGTCACGCACTTGGTGTCCTTTTTCTCCACACTTATAACAAACTCTCATTCCCTTCAGGCATGTTCCAAGTTGTTTCTTCCCACAGTTATCACATATTGGAAAATTCTTCTTTTCCCTAGTCCCTTTATCCATCATTCTCTCTTACATCCTTTTCTTCTCTTTCATCCCTTCAAATTCATAAGGCTCAGAGAATTATCTACTTATCTTATTAACACATGATACTATTTCTTCATATGTTGAGAACACATGGGAGACTATTTCCCTTCTAAAAGTTGGCTTAATACCGTGAAAGATATGATCCTTCTTACTCTTTGGATCATACATATTGATGGAGTTCACATTCCTTCTACTGGGCGCCATTTCTATAAAATAGCATAAACTAGGTTAGTTTATGAATCAAAATAAATAATAACAAACATGAAAAATACTTAACATAAATTGAACTATTTATGGATATAATCCATAATCATTAAAAAAAATGTTTTCTTTGAGGAAGTATATACTCATAATCCTTTATAGTGGTTTGTAAAGAAAATGAGAATTATCCTAAGCATATCCCCTGGGAGTGTCGTAACCAGGAGTGCAGCAAGGCCCGTTTTCGTGCACCAGTTCCCGTTCGAGTCTAGCTCAAAGCGGTATTTTCGGGTTTTACCCCTAGGTACATCTGTTCCAGAGCCGCCTCTACCTGCTCGTATCCAGATAGGGATGTATTGCTCGGAAAACTCACAAAATCTCTATAATACCAAAATTCTAGTAAGTTATTCTATACTAATCCTCAAAGTCTATCTTTGGGATATGTGCTCTAATCAGAGTTTATCTAAATCTATATTCCAAGGTTAGTACTAAACTGCCTCTGATACCAACTGTAACGCCTGGGCCCCAGTTACCCAGAGTCATTGCATTATTTCATAGCATTGGCATGATCACAAAAGATAAAGTCTCGAAAGACCGATTAGTATAGTAGCCTTGGAAACACTAGATATATTCATAAGTCTTACATTACATCATAACGTAAAACAAAACTACAACATCTTCTCTTCATATCCTCTTATATTATCCCTGCAGGTCATTCATAATATACTTCTTCACATCCTGGAAACATTAAAACATTGAAAGGGGTGATCTCAGATGCTCAATAAGGATAACAATATAGCGGAATATTTCATAAATAAACATTAACATTAAAGACAATGTATAACCAAAACATATTCCTTTTAAACTTGAACTTTAGCATAATATGGCAAAAGTAAAATGAAATAATGCCATTTACTTACTCACATGGATATTCTACTAGTCGAATAATCACATGAAATATCATTAACAACTTTCATATTGATGGAATGCATAATGACAGACTATCATAACCACGAAGCCAAGGCCTCGTGCCGAGTCTACAGTAAGATTTTGTCAAGGCCTCGTGCCAAGAAACTAGTTTGTCTCATGAAACCTACCGATGCAATTTTTTTAGAAGATACTTACGATTAAAATAGCTCAAATATAGTCCAGTTTTTTTGAAAACATTATGAAAGCTTCTGAAAACAAAATAACTAATTCTGAGACTACTCGACTAATTACAGGCCATGATGGGTCTATGCCCAATCCCTTCCTGTCTACCACACTCGAGAGTTGGGTTTTATGTAAAAAAAAATTAAGATTGCATTAAATACGTATACATTTTCACTGTATTTTCATATATTTGAGAGAAATATATCTCTCTTTTTTGAAATCATTTAAAAAAATTTATGGCTTGTAGGGGAAGCTGAAACTCAAATAATGGTCATGGAGGTGGAGAATTCATTGTCGCCGCATACGTATAACAAAGAAACATTCCCTTTTTTCATTTAGTAAAAAATCTTTGTATAAAAATATTCATTTAGAATAAAAGTAAAAGTCAATGGGGTTTATACACCGTATAAAGGAAAGTTGTGTATAAAACCAAATATGCCTTAATGAAAGGAGATTGAGACGAAGTCCCTTAAAAAGATATTTTTTTTAAATAAATCTATTATGTGTAATCACTATATGTACACATAAAGATGTAAAAATACAAGATAGTACATAATAATATCATGACATAATTTGAATGTAGGATATTAACCCAAAGAATGGTAATTGGGTTAAGAAATTCCCTTACCTCGTGTCCGACTTGACTCGACCGCTATTTAACCTCCAAAATAATAAACTAGAGTTAATCTGTACTTGCTTAAGAACCTTTTTCAAGTTCATTATCCCTTTTATATCACTTATTACAATGTTACAAAAATTATGTAGTCATTTAAGTTAATAACGGTCGTTTTGTCGATCTTTGGTACTTGAGTCAACAGTAAACTTCTTATAATTACAAGTTGTTCATGTGGTAAAATATCCATTATATCCAAAATTATATTCATTATTTAGATATCATATATATCATATATATCCATTATATACATTCATTCATAATATTACGTAACAATTAGAGGTAAGAAATGAAATTCACTGTTCATGGAGACGGTAAGCCGTACGTACGCATGAACACTACTTTCATTTATATTTCATATTTAATTGAATTAAATTATAATTATATAAAGTTATACTATAATTCCATTATAATATAATGTATAATACCATTTACTCCATCCTTTATACATCCCACATATGGCATTAACGATTCAAATCACTTTGAGGGGGCGGTAGTCCGCACTTCCTCAAATGAAAATATCGTGTTTACCCATAATGGAAACAAGAAAGGTATTCCATAAATGAAAAATACAGAACCTTAAGTAAAACATAAACATATTATATATCATATATAAACATAGTGACATCTTAATGTACACCTTTGAAGGTGTTATATGAGTGTTGAAGAATCATCGTTTCGTGATGCAGAAATTCAGCATCCACAGAAACAGTATGTTCTTTAACCATTAGACGTAGGTGTGTGTAATTGTAGCTCGAATACTTCTTATAAAAAAATCCTAGTATATTGAGGAAACTTTTGGTGTTACAAAAGAAATGAATAAAAATAGTTTAGGGGGTTGGATAAGAAAAATAAAACAAAATAACATAAGAGAAGACATTACCTTAAAATCGGGTAGCTCTTTTGATTTGAGCCAAAGGCTTCCTTGGGAAGAATTCTGCCCAAAGTGAGGCTTCTAGGAGTAAGGGAGGGAATTTTGGAGAGTATTTGGGCAGATTTTGGCTGATCCAAATGGCTTTTAAGGTGTGAGTAAGGTGGTAGTGGTGGGGGTCTTTTATAAGTGGAGAGGAGGGCCACTCTTGGAAAGTAATGAAATGTTACTTTATTATACAATGCTTTTCGGATTATAAAGGTACCACACTTATATAATTCTAGGATAAGGTGATAAGGGTTCTAAATATTCTCATCCAATAGTCTTTGGACAAGTGTAATGCTTAGATTTTACATTATCCTTCCATTTTATTAAAATCGTTAATTAATGAGGTAATCGCTGCATCATCATGGTGTCATAAATAATTTAATCTATTTAATGTCTAAAAATTATAAAAAAACTATCATGATGTAGTAAATCTTTTTATCTTTATAATGAATATTTATAGACAAAAATATGACTTGTATAACCCCATTTAAAATTATTTTTAGTAAAACAACTTATGTTTGTGACATTTTTATTTTAACTTTAAATAAAAAGTTATTTATGTCATTTTCCTACCAAAGTGGCTCCATGGGGTCCCCAAGTTGACCCATGGATTTTCGTGGTCGGCCATGACACATCCAATAGGGGTAGTACAGGTGTAAAATTGTTTTCATATTTTTATAATATCATTTTTACCTTACATTTCACTAATTACCTTTATTCGCGACTAATTAAACTTAAAAGTTACTATTCACCAAAAAATTATTTTAATCCCATTGAACCACATTTTACTTTCTAATGACAACCATGTATGTCTTATTTTTGAAAATAAAATCACAGAAGTGGTAATATTTCATTTAAACGAAAAATCATTTATTTAACTACTACTTAATGGTTTCACTATTCATCAAAAATTGATGTTTTTCAAAACAATGCCAAAATTTCACCCTAAGCTATAATTGATATTCCAAATTCAAAAATGTTTCCTATTTTAAAAAATTCCAAACATATAAGTTGCATTAATTAATTTTATAATTAATTCCCTCTGTCACAACAAATAGCGTGTTTTTAAGAAACAATATATATCAAAAGATTGACAATTGTTTATGTATAATTTCAAAGTGAAAATAATTATAATGAACACCATTGGATAAAATGGTAAAAATATATTCTAATTATACTTTAAAACCACTCAATAGTATAATTTATCACTATAAATTATTTTTATTAAAAAAGATGTTTTTAAGTATTCTTCACTATTCATAAAAAAATGGAAGTTCTCAGAAAATTATAAAAAATTAAACTTAAGATAATTTCGATATTACGAATACAAAAATGAAGTCCATTTTGAAATATAAAGTTTATATAAATTTAAAAAGTGGGTATTAATATTCATAACGGCTTCTTTGATTAGTCGCGGTGTGTTAGAACTCGAAGTTGCGTACAATGCAAGCTATTGTATTATTGAATGAGAAGCGTATCGTGGAATCTCGGGGTGTTACACATAATGTGTTCTCAACAAGAAGTCTACGATATTTGAAGAATATAATAATTTAAGATTTTATGAAATGGTTCCCTTTGATCATAATAAAATTTTATTTTATGACCAAAGTTATTATTTTGAAAAGAAGAGGCACAAACCTCCTTTTTATGAAAAATGAATGATTATGGGGAACATTATAATGAATAATTTAGTCCTAAAAGAACTGAATATGAAGAAAATTAAATTATTTCGACCAGAAAAACTATAACCCTAAAAAATCATCACTAAAATATTGTCCTAGGAATAAAAAATATAGTAGTTATACTAAAATATTTTTAGGAAACAAAGTTGAGTTTACTTATTTTTTTTATCTTGGTCTAAAAGGAAAGTAAAAGAAAAAACCTTATGTGATTATATTTGTGTACTAACCATGTAAGAAGAGATTAATTATTTTAAAAGGAACAATGTTTAGGAATTAATTTATACACTCTAATTATCATATCATTGGAACTAAATGGTTATTTAAAAATAAATATGATGATTTTTACATAATCACTAGAAATAAATCAATATTTTTAGCCAAAATTTATAATCAAGAAGGAGGGATATATTATGAGGAGACCTTAACTCTTGTTGCAAGATTAAAACCCATTAGAATTTTTCTATCTTATACATATCATTTTAACTTTAATATTTTCCCAAATCGATTTGAAATATACTTTTCAAAATTATTTTCATATAAAGGAAGTACAAGTTGATAAATATCATGGTTTTTGGAAATCCAAAACTCCTATATTCAATTTTCGAACTTACTAATTTCATATATTGTCATCAATATTCAAAAAGATATTGGTATGAATGAATAAGTTCCTTTTTTCAAATGGATTTTCTATAGTTTTGAAAAAATATCTTTTTTAATAAAATATAATCAAGGGACATTTTAATTATACAAATTTTGTTGATGGTTTTATTTTTGTATAAACAAATAAAGAATTATGTAATTTTTTTTTCTAAACTCAAGAAAAAATAATCTCAAAACAGAATGATGGGATAATTCATCTTTTTTTCTTTGATTTTAATTATATTAAAAATATCTTTCAAATGTCTTAAATCAAATAAAAATAAACACATAATTTTCATAATAATATTTGGAAGTGAAAAAAGTAAGATATATGCCACCGTTATGAGTTCCAATGTTAATAGAAATTTGGATAAAGCTCATAAACTAGTAAACAACAAGAATTATATAGGAGTAATTGTTTTTGTATTATGAATAACTATTAGAAGATAATATAATTTTATTTTTATATATTTGTTTCTTATATTGAAATCAAAACCTACGAAAATAATTTTTTGATATTTAAGAAGAATTTTTTCCGAATATTGTTTTATAGAAAACGGAATATTTGATTTTATTTCATATTCAGATACTGATTTTGAGTGTTATAGCCTATAAAGTAAAATTACTCCTAGAACCTTCCACATTATAGGAAAATATTCAGTTATATAGTCAAGTAAGAAGAAACATTATGTTGCAACATCAACTACAAATGTTAAATACATTGTATTCCATAGTTTTTATAGTCAAGTATCACAGATAAAATACACCATGATTTACATCAAATTTAATTTTGATTATGTAACAATTTAATATGATAAAGAATGTTTTGCAAACATTTCCTAAAAAATATATGATTTTCACAAATGAAACACATTTATTTGAGGCATAATTGTTAAGGGATCATGTACAAAAGAGTGAATCTCTTTAAAATTCATTTGTGCTAAAAATCAAGAAGAATATATATTTAAAAATACTTTACCGGTGGGAATATTTCATTTTATTATATGTGAACTAATATTATTTGAATTTAACTAATTATATTTCGATTTTTATTTTATTCAGAAATAATTCAGTATTCTATGTTACTTCATTTTCAGCATATATATTTGTTTATATAATATTAGATATTTTCATCTTTTCAAAATTCTAATTTATTTATTACTTTATCCCTTACTTTTTTTACATATATTTCAAAACATTGCATGAAATTTCACACAAATAAAACAAGGGTATCTTTCACTGCAAGGGTTTTAATGTTATTTATAATTTTAGATCGAATCACCTATATTACAAATCTTTAGAGCTAATCACATATATTACACTCAAATAAAAATCATAATCCCCATTTTTCTTAAATATTCAATCATATAAAATATGGTAAAGTCCCAAATATATTATTATGGTGAATCAAGAAGCTAAAATAAGGTTATTTTGAGTTGTAAAGAAAGGTGTGTGCTTCCAGAAAAGGCTAACTTTTTTTGGGTTGGGTTAGATGAATATTATATAGAAAAAGGTTCAATGTTTTCAGGGTTTGGAATATTTTTTATATGATAAAGAATGTGAAGCATGTTTATGAAGTAATTATGAGAGTTATATAAAATTTATTAGTTTCATTTTTCTCTATATGAAGATCCAATTTTATCAAAAGTAAATGGAACAGATGTATCAATTTCTATTATATAAATAACTAAGTCCTTCCATTATAACCATTAAGGTAGATATATGTATAGTTATTATTTTATTAATGATGATGAGATAATACCTTCATAAATTATACTTTCTCTTTTTGTAAATCTAGATATTGAGAATATGTTTAAAAAATATGTAGAAAAATATTCAAAGGTTTTATTGAAATTCAATCAAACTTTTACAGCTCAAAGATCTAGGTACTTTTAGAAAATTATATTCCAAGAAAACTATTTTATGTACTTATAAATTATAATAAAGTAAATTTCCCAAGGTATATGTTGAAATATATGAATCATTACTTCAAGTCAAAGAATAATCATTGGTTTTATCCTTGTAGAAGGTTGTTAACTAGGGTTTTTTGAAGAAGAAAGTTAAAATGACTGAGGATGAATATATTAAGAAAAAAAATCCATTATATCCTTTTTGGTGGCCCTCTAAATAACATGGAGTTATCATATAATTTCTACCTTACAAATTTTATAGGGAAATATAAATCACAAAAATTAATTTTATGAAGATAATGAAGAAGTTAACCTTGTTGAAACTAAGGTGAGGTAAAATGGTCCCTGGGATAATATTACTCATGGGTACCATTCAGAGTAAGATGTATTTGTGTTTAATACACCATATATTGAAGTTTATATACTATTATTTCGTGTTGATAAATTTTGACCCATTGAATTGAAATAATATTATTTGGAAGAGTAAGCTGTAAATAAAGATCATATTCATCAAATGGTTATAGAGTATTTATCTTGGAATCATCCTACTAAACATAATTAAAATGAGGATGTTGATTGGGGTTATGAAGGTACTAATGTTTAAGATAAGTATAATTCATTTATAGGATAAACCAATAGGATTTTAATATAGGTAATGCTGGAGTTTCTTTGAATAAAAAGGCCAGACATATCATGTCTACAGAAATCCCTTCACCTATTTGTGACAGAGTATGGTATAAAGTGACATCATTGAATTATAATAGGTTAATTTTTGATAGATATAAAAGGACATGAATTGAATATATTCAAGGGGAATATAATTAGGATTCCATAGAATGACTAAAAAAATAGATGTGTTTTTTGGTTTTATGAGATGGTAATACATAAAATATTTCCTCTTGAGAAACTATAGAAGAATAAGGTGGTCTCTATATTAACATGTATGGAAGTTCCATCATATAATTCCATGTTAAGCCATTCGAAACAATATTTTTTCAAATAAATTTGTAATTTTAAAAGGTGAATTTTTCTAATTTGATAAAAAAACTCAAATATACCAAGATTGATTTTAACACTTGGTAACAAAAATCTGTTTAAAAATTTGGATTTTTTAGTTTGAAATATTATATGGAATTTTAAAATGAAAAATCAGTAGCTAAGTCAAAGATTTATGAAATAAAGGAAATGATAAAGGATCAATCATAATTGATATATAATATCCTCAATCGGATGTTTCTTCTTTAGTATTAGAGGATACTAAGTCAACTAAAATTGAAGTCAAATCAAATATCAATTATTTAAAGAAACTCGTGATCCATCAAATTTATTTTATCAAAGGACCCAAAAGTGATAAACCAAATTCCTTTTTTTTCTAAAATATGATTTTCTCTTAAAATGGTTTGAAATTAATTTCATCATATTTCCTAATTTTCAATAAAAATAGTGGCTTCTTACAATGTGATATTTTATCACAATATACTCTTCAGCATGTAAATAAAGAAATCATATCTAATTTTAATGGTATCACGGTTTACTATAGAAAAATGATTCAAAAATATACAAAATACATCTCTAAACATAATTATTTTTTTGAGGAATTTCATATCTCCTCGAATAAAACATCACTCGATAACCTTCTGTCTTTTAAAACGACAGTGAATATGCTAAGGAAATGGGATCATCATCAAAATTCTATCTTTGAGATCTTGTTTTAAATAGTAAAATAAAAAAGGTCACATGTTGTGAATGCCTTCACATAAAATTATAACTCTTTAGGGTCTGGATATTCAAATTCCAATGAATCTTGTAATGAACATGTTTAGACATAGAGGAAAATATAAAAAAAAGTGGTTTCCTATAGATAATCTTAGACAGTCATTGTATTTTTTGTGTGTACCTATGATTCTTTATAAATTTAACATGAAGTGTTAAAAAATTTACTCTACATATGTGATTCATATATAGGTATTAATTAATATCAAAGAGTTTGGATACAATAAATTTCAAGTATACACAGTTATCCAAAAAATTTATAGAGAAACAATAATAAAGTTTATTGACATATGTGGTGATGCACTACTTCAGTTGATAAGAAGAATGTATCTTGGTCCTTCCCCTATTGATAGATATATAAAAATAAATAAGTAGTTATTGTTTGAGGAAGAAAGAATAGTATCTCCACATACTTAATCTTCCACGTCCCTTTTTATACAATAGACAATTATAATAAGAAAAAGACTCAAGATATATGTGCCAATATTTTCACTACAAAAAAAGGATCCTAGATAAAATGTAGTTGGTTTTAGAGGAGACTCATGTTTATTAGTAAAATATGTTACACTGTTTCTAAAGGAATATTTGGTAAAATCTGATCCAAAACTGTCTTCCAACGCAAAAAATTATTTTATGAAACCTCTACCTCATCCAAAATATTATTCTATAACTAACTCTTCAACAAAGCCAAATGTAGATCCCAAATATTTATTAGTTTCGTTTTGGTCTATTTTTTAGTAGTTTTGTAGGCATATTTTGATTTATTAATGTTATTATACTACTATTAAACGAAATTTTGTGTTGTTATAGTTTCTTAAATTTACTATTTTTTGGTTATTTTTTTCACATTAAATATTTTATTGATATGTAAATTTCTGTTATTCATAGATGAAAAGTCATAGTGCCAAATCCTATCAATTCAATAATTTATATTCTCATAGTTTAATCATTTTTGGTACTATATTGAATATCTTTTGTCTCATTCCATTTTATTTTTTTTAAAATTAAAAAGTGGGAGAATATTTAAGTAAAAAAATAAATTAATATTTGGATCTACCCTATCTAATTCTATATTATTTTTTAAATATAATTTTTCTTTTAATAAAATTAAAAAATTAAATAGAAGACAATTTTTGTAAAGCATATTATACATATTAAAAAATTAATTTTATATAACTACAAATTCTCTCAGATTAAAATATTATATTTTTTTATTAAAGGTATAAAATATTTTATGTTTATATATTATGTGTTTTGAAATCATCAAATAGTGGAAAAAATGTTGGACACACTCATTTTGTTCCCATATATCTCATTAAGTAAAGAGTTTTAATTCTCACCAAACCCAAATTTTTATTCCTAATTATTTTTCTTGATTAGTGAAGACCTATTTTATAATTTTATATGTATTTTTATAATCAAATTGTGTTATGTAAAAAATAAATTTATTTAAATATGAAGTCATATGTTACATTAACATGATTAAAACAAAGTCTTATAATGAATATTTTATGATAAAATGTATGTTTTATTATTAAAACAAAGTATTATAATGAAGGATTGTGATCTAATTAAAGTCTGATAACAAGAATACAATTTAACATTGATGATTTACAATCCGAAGGAAATATGAGGACCATAATAATGTCTTGTGATAAAGGCATATGATCACAATGAAGTCTTACATTGAATTATAGTGAATAAGTATTATGATTAATGAAAATTTCATACCATCAACGAAAATTCATATGATTGATTATAAGTCATATTATTGAAGCCAATTCATAAAATTGTAATTAATATTTATGATTATATAAAATTGTATTTTTTGAAAACAAATTTGTATGGTAATGACTTACACTAAGATATATGTCATATTAAATCTAAATATGTGACGTCCTGATGAGGGAGCCACATGTTAGTGCCCAGATTCGATTCATAATGTAACCTTAGGCATGCCTCCCCATACACCAGAGGCTGCCAATTTTCAATGAGTGTCTGATATGTAACATGGGGATACTATAACCTCTTTATCAATGTATCACAATGGTGTTAGTCAATAATTAATAGCCAAACAATAATAAGAAATAACCATGATAATACTAAAACCAATATAAGTCCAAGAATCACATGATGAATCAAAAACATGAAAACAATATACAAAACCAAAGATGTAATAACTAATATTTTCCTGATAATATCTTTAGAAAATTCATAGTAAAATTACGAGACTAGGTGTTGAGATTATGTGCGATTACGAGGCCTAGAGTTCCCGGAACGATCTTTCAAAAACATCATGTTTCTAAATAGAGCGCGTGATAATTTCTGCAGAAAAAGTGGAATAACTCTTAAATGGGTGCCTTGATCAGAAATCTAAGGTCACTATTACATTTGGGATGATGGGTTTACCCTAGTCATGACTTAACATTAGTCAGTTCATGTCTCTCGTGAGAAAATATTAAAATGGAAAAACTGTAAATAAAATGATTAAATAAAATAATTTTATTTTTAAAATCCTTATAACTCATGAACAGTGACTTAGGATGAAAATATGACACCACTGCTATGTTTTTAAAGGGGTATTTTCCTTAGGTAAGGCATAATCTTGAACAGCGTGGGTCAAGGGTGGAAGAATGTTTTTAGATGTGAAATTCGTTAAAATATTTAATAAAAATATTATATTTGGATGTTATGTGATGATGTAGAGTCGTTTTATTTTTTTTAATAAGGCTCAATAGAAATCCAGTGTTATCATCAAAAAACTGGAATTTGTTTAAGGTAAGGAATAGGAGGCCCTCTCACCGGCGACGATGGATTGGCGGTCGGGATTCGATTAAGCGACAACGAATTGACGAATGCAGACGGAACAAGGATCGAAGTGATGATTCTAATTCAATCTAAGTCAATAAGTGATCCATACTCAAGGTAGGGGGTTTATTTTTGTGTGATTTTCTTCCCCTATTGTTTTTTCAAATGAAGAACCTGGGCCAACCCATGAATAGTTTGATCTGTGGTTTGATCGTTTATGCCTAATGGTTAAAATGCGGGATTAATACGGTAATTAGATATTCTATTTTTTGATTTGTTCTTCATGATCTAGATAATATAAATGAATTTTGGCCAATATAAGCAAAGGACTATATCATTTATTATGGGTGTTCTTGGTGACTTTCCTATCCCCTTTCATACATTATTCACCAATGAACCTATGTGGTCGCGTCGGGCACTAGCAGATGGTATTGAATGGGACTGGACCCCTAGAGCAATGACAAGACTATTCTGAGCATAGAATAGTGGAGATGGAATCCCAAGGATCATGAAGGTTTTTCCAGTTTAAAAAATGGGCCTCCATAGTAATGGTGGTGGCCCATGGAAAGGTTGCCTCTGATGGCGGTGCGCAGCTGTGCGACCACTCATTGGGAGGAAGTTATGGAAACCGTCACAGGCCGTAGACAATGGCCACTGTCCGGGCTCGACCACACATGGCAGGGGGCTGCATCACATGGTGAAGGACTACAGTGGGACCCCTTGAAAACCTCCATGAGGTAGTTCATGTGGCATCTATCCATGTAGAATGAAACAGTCGATAATGTTGACCAGGAGGGGATGCAGCACTCACCATGTTTGGGTGATATGTACTAGCCCACTTGAGCAAGTCGGATTGGAGACAGTGGGTCAGGCCAGTAGCGGGTTGGGCCAAGTTGGTGAGGGTTGGACCCAGTGGTCTGGGTCCACTTAGTAGGTCAGATCAGACCTAGTAGGTCGGGTTAGGTGGGACCCAGGTTGGGTTAGGTCGGGTCGATTCGACTGGGTCGGACCGGACCTAGACCCAACTAACCCCTTTTTACTTAAATTCCCAAATCTCTCAAATCATGTTGTCATTTAATTATATTTTTTCGGAGATAGTACCCTCATCAAGAGGCAGTCCTTTGGATATACTCTATGTGAGTTTCTATTGATGTTGGAATATATGCTTTTGGCTTGAGGAGTATGTGCTTCCAGAACGAGCGTGCTAAGGACGGAATCCTATGGTTGGAGGGAACAGAGAAGCTACGTAATTACCTAGCCTATGTGTATTACCTGGACTGTGTGTCTTACCTCTTCTGTGTTTCTTACCTAGACTGTGTTCCTTAGATAGAATTTGTTTCTTACCTAGACATTGTGTCTCACTTAGATAGTGTGTCTTACCTAGGCTAAGCAGGTACCCCCTCTCCCAGTAACGGTGCTGGTCCTCTATTCTTTGATGACACTCTATGAGTGATCGATACTCTGTGTGTTACCAACACTCCATGGGTTATGATTAGAGGGAGGATATCGAGTAGCCGGGGGAGACGCCCTTTGACACGAAATGGCCTCTAGGGTTTCACTTCTTCTTCTCGCCACCCTGATCCACGATGGCCAATGATTTCTTGATGTCAGGGAGGTTCGACTCCCACAAGCATTCTATGACTGAAATAGAGAGATCTGAGATTCAGGGATGTTAAAATCAAGCGAAGAAATCCTTCTAGGTTAGCGACTACCGTCGATCCTTTTCCCAGTTTAAGGGTGTGTGTGCAAGAGTTCGCAGGCGGGGATCAGTTTCTCATGTGAGAGAGGATCCAGTTGTGTTTTCGGAAAGATTGGAGTTGGTAAAGAACTCCATTATTTTGCATCTCTTCCTTCCTAAAGGTGAAAAACTTTGGAGGATGGAGTCTCTCATGCAACGGCTATCGGGTATCTGTGGATTAAACTCATGGCAATGGTCTCTCTGGGTAAAAGGTTTTTTCCATATTATCTTCCCCTCGGAGGAGCTCAAAATGCACGCATGGGGATTTGGATCACTGTTGGTCGGGACTTGTGCTCTTCACATCCGAGAATGGGATAAGATATTTTTCCCTACTAAAGTTGTTAACTCCTCTGTTCAAATCTGGATTAAAATCTTTGGGTTAAGCTGGATTTTATGGCATCCTCGTATACTTTATGACATTGTTTTAGCTATTGGTGTCCCAATTAAAATGGACAAAGAAACTAAAATTTCTAGGTTTGGTCATTATTCTAGATGTCTAGTTGAGATAGAATTAAGTTCTACTTTGGTTGATAAAGTGTTTTTTTTCCATTGATGAAGATGAACTGGAATTGAGAATTGAATTTGAAGGTCTACCAAGATTCTTCTCGGATTACAGGATTATTGGACATGACACATCTAATTGTTGGAGGCCCATGGATTGTAAGCACTAATCTCAATGAGGACATGATCATAATTTATTCCCTAGAATAGGAATGGAAAATGCTGGGAAAGCCATTTCGATTAAAAAGAATCACTTTCCTAAGTAGGATAAGGAATCTGTAGTTCCTTTGCTTGATCATTGTTCTTAGTTTCATGGTAATAGGAGAAAAAACTGGGCTAACATGGTTGAAGAGGGATCGGAAACCTCAGTTTGGCTGCCCACTGTGTCTTTCCAAGCTCGTGATGTTGCTAATAATGAACCTGTTTCTCATTCTTAGGCTGTCACAGGTGCCCATGGATTTAAAGCTAATGTAGCTTCCAATCTAGGGCATATTGTGAATGCTTTCTCTAAACAATCAGAGCAGTTCACTCCCCCTTTTAATGCTCCAACAATTTCTGACATGGCTATTCTCAATGTGAATGTCATTCCTACATCTCTTGATCCAAAACAGGTAGCCGGTGTTGAGGTTTCTCCTCTTAAACTTGAAACATGTTCTGTGCAGGACATGAATGCTTCTTCTGCAACTCCTAAAACAAAGTAGCTGACCAGTGTGGAGGCTTCTCTTGCTATCCATGGTGTTAATAATTTGGCCGAGACAGAGTCCAATGTCCATATGGCTATTGGACAACAGGTGAGTGCTCCTTTGGGTGGGATTATTCTCACACTCCACCTTTAGGTGTGCAGGTCGTAGCACCCGAAAAACATCATGAAATGGAGCATCTGGAAGTGGTTAATAACACTGAATAGGATACTAATCCTGAATACATGAAAGTTGTCTCATGGATACAGTTTAGAACCCGCAGCCAAAAGAAACATACTGAAATAATTAAATAAGAGAAGAAGAAAGAGGTGGCACAAGACGACAGTTCAGATGAAGATCTGAAATCTCTACTTCACCAAGAGCAGGAATTAGAACACTGATACTGTGGAGGGAGAGTTCGGAGGGGACACGGGTGCATTGAAGTCAAACTATGGAATGAGTTGCGGGAAAAAGAACGATTAATCGTTGATAAAATTAGAAATAAGATAGGCCATCCGGAAGGAGGCACTTGAAATTACTGTCATTTGAATTTGGTTGTACTTAATACTCTTCTACTTGGGTTTTTTATAAAATAATTGGGGACTCATCCCCCACATTTAAAAAACACGCCATGGGTTATCTACACTCTGTGTGATACCAACACTCTCTGTGTTACCAATGATGCATGTGTTACTACTCAAGGTTACTTTGGATTCATATGACTATCATGTTTACAAACCAATGACCTATACTTGGTTTGATATGACTCTAGTGGATCTCTTAATTATACCTCTTAGAGGCTACACTTTGTGTTCCTCTTTATCAGCCCATGTGGCATTCCTTAGTGGTTTTCCTTCATTGTATTCCTTAGTGGTTTTCCTACGCGGTATACATTAGTGGTGTTCCTTGATGGTGATCCTTTGTGGTGGTCCTTCATGGTATTCCATAGTGGTGTTCCTTCATGGTTTTACTTTGTGTTTTTCATTCATGGTATTCCTTAGTGGTGTTCATTTGTGGTGTTATTTAATAGTGTTCCTTCATGGTATTCCACAGTGGTTTTCCTTTGGAGTATTCTTTTGTGGTGTTCCTTCATAGTATTCCTTAGTGGTGTTCCTTCATGGTGTTCCATAGTGGTGTTCCTATATGGTGTCCCTTCGTGGTGTTCCATCATGGTGTTCTTTCAAGGTGTTTCTTAGTGGAGTTCCTTAATGGGTTTTCATAGATCCTTACTTTGTGGTATACTTCATATGATTCCTTATGGTTTAGTTTGTCTACCTCCTTTTTGGTTTAGGGTCCATACTAAGTATTGTTTTTCTCACCCCTGCACGGGCTTTTCCCGCACATGTTGTGTCTTGTGAAGAAGATCGAAAATATTGATGGAGTCCTTGGTGGGATGGAGATAAGGGTGCTTCAGGGAGACCTGACATACATGGTATGCTTCTGTGATATTCGGATAGCCTACTGTACCTACCCATTAGGTTGGATTTCATATGGACGAGGTCCATGAGCTTGTACTTTTCAATTTCATTTGGGGTTGTATTCTAGCCTATTTACTTTTCATTTTTACTATTACTCTTAGGGGTTTTATTAGTGGCATTAAAACCTGTTTTCGTAGTTTTTTAATTTGAGCACTCTTTCATAGAGATGTGTGTGTGTGTGTGTACAAGTTCTTAAGAAAATGTCTCCCCTATATGGGATACACCTACTCGGTTTTAGTTTCCATTACCTGGACAATGGGAGGCGGGAATGGGGTAGTCATGACATGGTCCCTGAGGGATGGGTCATGATATATTGGTATCAAAGGGAGATTAGTTTTACTCTTTCGTTGGGGAAATAGTGTGAAGTGTTTTTTGTTCGGGTTTCAGGATGGGGAACCCAGTGTTGGTGCTGTGTCTGATGTATCCATACACTAGGACCTTGAATTCTAATTTGTGACTCGGTGTATAAAGAAGCTATTTTCATGGGAAATTAATGGATCTTGGATCATATAGGAATTCAGTGTTTTATCAGGTACTTCTTGATTCAGAGTCGTCTCCCCCAGTATACTCTATTGATCATGGTACTTCTTGTTTTATTTAAATATGCTTCTGTATAGAAAACAATGAAGGATTCCACCTGATGATCCTAAGGATGTTCCGCGGGGTGATGAGATGGGTATAGATATTTGTACCGGAGACATCACCACCAGATGGTGTACCAGTTATACCACTACCTGTATAGTATCACATGGCACTCGTAGTTCCAGTAGATGAGATGTGTATGCAGAGTGTAGTTCATGAGTTTCAGCAAAAGAGACGCCTTAGGTTTCAAGGTTATCCCAACTTTCAGGTGTATGAGGACTATCTTGAGGTTGTGAATGAGTTTTTTTGTCTAGTTAGTACAACATTAGATTAGATAGTGGTCATAGCAGTGAACCTTCTACATGGCTCAGGAGGGATATGACAAAGATTATATTACCCAATCTTACAATGAGGTTACTCTTCCTGGGAGAGAGTTTGAGAACCTTTCTCAGAGAAGGGCCTCTGACCATTAATGCAAAGGGATGTGTATTCCCATTATCTTATATAGCTTCAGTAGGATAAAATATTAGTAGTTAAGTATTCATCAATGCTTACCGACAATTCTAGGTACACTATTAATATGATTCATCCAGTATGTCAGGGCTCAAATGTAACGACCCAAAGTTTTTCAATGGAAATTAACATCTTATATTTATGTCATAAAATCACAAGAAAGCACAACATAATGAACTACTAAGTGATAAGTGACCTTTAAACATAAGTTTTTCACTTTTGTGTTCGGAATTTTGAAAATATGGCATACACGGTTGTGTTCAAGATGTTTTTTGGAGTCTAATAAAACAAAAATAATTTTTGGTTAATAGTAACCTACCCTAATGAATAGTAACATACCCTTAGGAATAGTGATATACCCTAATGTATAGTAAACTCACCTATGGTGGTATAAATGTAATATTCAAGTTGGAAGTACGATATACCTATATTTTAGAATGATTTAACGAATGTTTTAAAACCGGTTTTCTTAATAAATTATGATTTTAATTAAATATTAAAATAATCATATTTAGAAAATTATTTTTGAAAAATGGAGTTCATTTTTGGATTCTACACGTCAAAAAATGGTTAGTGTAAATTTTTTGGGATTTTTCTGAAATATTTGAATTTTTTATGAATAGTAGAATCCGATAATTTACAATAAATGCTAAATAATGGATTAATTAAGTCGTCGAATATGATCGTCTGATGTAAGCCCACTTGGTTCGAATTCACATGACCCATTTACTATTCTTGTTCATGTAATACTTACTATTCCTTTTCTAGGGAAGAAATAATAAATTAATGATTATAATATCATGAAATCCCTCCTCTCCTCCACTATAAACACCCCCCTTCACTCCCTCTTCTCTCCACTCCTCTCAAGCTACAATCCTTCTCTAAATTCTACCCAAACATCCCCCCAAGGACCTACCCCACGTCAAAAATCTCTCATCCTCTTCAAAATACCAAAACCTCTCCCGTTTAGAGGTTCTCAAAGGAGGAAGTCTCAAGAGGTAAATTCCTCTTTCCAAATTTCTTCTTTTATTTTAAGTTCCTTTCTTTTTTATTTTCTTTCCTCATCGCCCTTCACCATAATATTATGATAAATCCAGTAACATACATGTACTTGAATTTATTCATGCTCATGGTATATTTCATTATCTTCTCCCTTTCTCCACACTTTTATTTGAAAGAGATGAAAGCACCGTGTGAGATGTGCTAATTTAGCACATTCAAGGACATCAGACAATCGATTTATATTATTATCTCTAACTATGGGCATGAAAACATTTTTGTTATGTTTGATCCAGATTATTATATATGTAATATATCATATTTTGGGTTCTGTAATCTTTTGGTAGAAATGGAATTAAGTTATAATGAAAAACACATTCTTTGTAATCAAACCCACCGAAAAACAAAAATAGTTATCACTAAGGTTATATATGTAATAATTCAACATCACTTTCAGTAAAATAATTAAAATTAAAACCATGTAATATACTTGATATGAAATAAAGAATGTAACTTCAATTCTAGACAACCACTTTCATCTTTCATATAATCAAAACTTGAATATAAGTGAACTGATCTTTTAAAGCCAAGTAAATAGACGAGCCCGAACAATGAAATTGAACCTTATAACTAATAAAAAGGGATTTTAATGAACTAAAAAGGGTTATAATAAATAAATTAAATATAGAATAGTTTCTGGAATTTTGAATTAATAAACCTAATTTTTTTACTCAGGTCATTAATAACAAGTGGAGAACACCACGAGATTTGAGGTAAGGGATCATCTTCTTTTCTCTCTTAATCAAGATTGTCCTCTATACTATGCCTTTATATTTGCAGTAGAAAATGATGGGGTATGATTAATATCCTCTCACATACTTCCTTATGGATTTATAATTGATTATAAACCCCATTTATCTCTCATCAATCCCTCTTGGTCACACGAGACACCATGCCGATAAAATCGTAACAAATTCTACCTGAACCTTCTTTGTTCTTTCAGATTTCCTTATCATTATTTCAAAATGGTGTTATCTTATCTATCTATGTGAGTCTTATTACTTCTAGTTATTTGTACAAGATTCTTATATCAAGACCCTTTCATCACATTCTTTCAGGGATATACATGATTTTGAACGATTCCCTCCTTAGAACTTTCTGATAAGCCAACCTGGTTTACGCGGACTTCCCAAATTTTTACCCAATTTTCAAGTGAACTCTATCCTATGTTTTAAAACACCATTGTATTTATAAAATCAGTATTTTTATTATGAAAAAATTCTTGGTTAAATTCTTGTTTTATTAAACGAATTTCATCTTTTCTATTTGAAAATCTCTAGAGAGTTTTCCTTAAAACTTCACAAAAATGTTTTAATGCTAATGTTTCTAAAATATATTTTTTTTAATTGCGGCCACTTATATTTAACACCACTTTCAATTTTATATTCCTATTTAATCCAATTAATGTCCATGTATGTTCTAATCCCTTCCTTTCATGGAAAATTTCGTGATACACCCATTGGATATGTTTTATGTCATGATTGTGGTACCCAATTCTTTCCATAGGAAACCTTATATTTATGTATGGTTGATTATGTATGATTATTTATGTTGAAAGATTATTCTTGTGGAATTAATATTCATGAGTATGTTGATATGGGTGCGCCCAGATAGCACTCCAATGCATTGGGTAAGGATAAGTCTCATGAGATGCGATGTGGAACGGGATTGGCGGTTAGCCTTGACTTGTACTGAAATGGGAAACAGGATTGGAGGTTAGCCATGACCCATACATAAGATATGATTTATGATTATGCCGCATTTATTTGATTCCATGTTTATATGATCCCATGCTTAAATTGAATGTTTTTATAATTTTAATGCTTTGTATATCATTATGTCATTCTTTGAAACTCATGTGCTTGAGATGTATCCTTATTTTCATTCCTTTACTGGGCTTTTTAGATCATCCCCTTTGTTCATGTGTTCCCCAGGGTACCCTATGCATATTTAAGAGCTCAAAGGAAGTTATAATCTCTTTATGGAGATTAAATAAAGAAGTTTTTTAGTCCCGTGTTTTATGTTATATGTACCTAGTTTTCCAAGACACTAGACTTAACGATCCTTGGATTGTACTCTAATGATTAATTATGCATAAAATCATGAAATGTTTTATGTAAAAGGCTTGGGTTGCTATAGTTGGTATCAAAGGATGGTCTGGTTATTTTTGGATATTAGGAATAG
This sequence comes from Viscum album, assembly GCA_963277665.1. Lineage (NCBI taxonomy): Eukaryota > Viridiplantae > Streptophyta > Magnoliopsida > Santalales > Viscaceae > Viscum > Viscum album. Next base: position 1,507,505,379 of record OY728153.1, on the reverse strand, counting down.
AGAACCTTAGTGAGATCTTTAAGGATGAGACTAAGTATAAGAAAACATTCCCAAATTTTGGTGAGTATGGAGTAAGTGGTTTGTTAAGAAAATACATCCTTGTCTAGATAAGAGTAGGTAGAGGTGGTTCTGGCACAGATGTTTCTAGGGGTAAAACCCAAAAACATTGCTTTGAGCTAGACTCGATCGGGAACTAGTGCACGAAAACGGGCCTTGTTGCACTCTTGGTTATGACACTCCTAGGGGATATGCTTTGGTAAATTCATGAGCTTAGTACAAACCATTATTAAAGGACAACAAAATCCCATAATAATATTAGTTATGAAATAGATCGAGGATAACCTAGATATAAACCTAAGGAATCAGAAGTTAGGATGTAATTATTCTTTATAAGTTTATCCTTTAATGTTCAATGTTTCATTTTTATGCTCAATAGCTAAGTATTCAAGACCTCTAATTATATGTTCTTTTTCTTAGTTTATTGCAGGAAATAGAAGAACACGTTCCAACAACCAATGTGATAGGCAATGTAATGATTTCCCAAATGACATTCCTGATATGATGGAATCAGGTGCTCAAAACTTCAGGGCAGTACATGCTCAGATCGCTCGAGTTATGAATAATAAATTGAATCAGGTGGAACGTCCCCCTCCTCCATGTAAAGAGATAGTTTTCGTAGAATCCTTCATGTGGCAAAGGCCTCCCATATTTAGCTGGTCTTCTGATCCCCTCCTCGCTGAACAATGTATTAACTCCATTGAAAATATTTTCTCTATCCCCTAGTGCTCGGAAGAAGAGAAAGTTGTACTGGCAGTCTATCGTTTTTATGGGGAAGCTGATCAGTGGTGGACACTGATCAAGAATACGACGTCCTGAGAGGAAATTGATTCCATATATTGGGAGGAATTCAATAGGATGCTTTTCAGAAAATATTTTCCTCGAAACCTCCATCTCAAGATGGGAAGAGAGTTCCTTGGACTAAAGCAGAAGGAAGATGAGTCCATCGGGGCGTACGAAGTGGACTTTACAAGGCTTTCAAGGTACACTTTTTTCTTTGCCATGAACACCGAAAGTGAATTGGGTCACTTCTTTAGCAGACTAAAGCTGAGTCTATGAAAAGTGTTGGCAATTCGAGACATCGACAGCTATGAAGAGATTGTCTGTTGTGCCCTCAAGGCTGAAATGGATATTGGAGACTCTCAGCAGTCTCATGGGCATAGTGAAAAGAAGTGTAAAATGGAGAACAACATGGGTGGTTCATCAAAAAAAATCCCATGATAGAAAGAAGCCTCACTTTCCCCTTTTCAATATTTGTGGGAAGAAGCATCTTGGTTACTATCTCAAGGGAACCAGAAATTGATTCAAATGCGGAATGTTTGGTCATATAGCCAAGAACTGCCGAAGGGATATGAAAAATACCTCCAATGTTGAAGAAGAATGGAAGTTTCAGATCAACACTCAACCTGAAATGCAGTGTTTTAACTTCAAGGAGCTTGGGAATTATGCGAACAATTTCCCTAAGTCGAGGGTTGTCGGATGCAATCAGCAACAACCTCCAAAGAAACAAGGAAGGGATTATGTTGTCACTACTGCTGAGGTGGAGCCGGAAAACTATGTGGTGACACGTATGCTTGTTATTAATTATGGAATAGAGAATGTACTATTTGATTCCGGTTTTATGCATTCTTTCATATCTTGCAAGTTTAGTAGAACTATTCAAACACCACCTCAAAATTTGGAGGAAAAGTTATCTGTGAGAACATCGAATGGGGAAATTATTGCATCCATGGTTTATAACTACTCCTTGGTTAATGTTTGTGGAATGAACCTCCCAGAAAATATTGTCATACTTCCTTTAGTGTAGTTTGACGCTATCTTGGGCATGGATTGTCTATCTTTGTACAAGGCCAACATCAACTTCCAGGATAGGGAGATAAATCTTCACATCCCGAAGAATCCTCAGATTCATTAAAAGTGCAAGGAAGAAGATGAGTCTACTTTAAAATCTTCATCTCAAGTTTGGATATTTCATCCTTATGAACATGAAAACCAAGCTCAAAATGATTGAGACAAAGGAGAGAATCATTCTTGAAGACATTCCCATCGTGAGGGATTACACTGATGTATTCCCCGAACCGTTTTCTGGTCTTCCCTCTCACTGATAGGTAGAGTTCTCAATTGATCTTATCTCTGGACCTATTCCAATCTAAAAGGCACCTTATAGAATGGCCACCTTAGAGCTAGAAGAGCTGAAGAAGCAGTTACAGGAGAATTTGGTGAAGGGTTTTATACGCCCGAGTGCTTCACTGTGGGGTGCTCCAGTCCTCTTCGTCAAGAAGAAGGATAGATCAATACACCTCTACATTGATTATAGTGATCTCAATAAAATCACTATAAAGAACAAGTATCCCCTTCCACGGATAGATTACTTGTTCGATCATCTTCATGGGGCCAGTTATTTCACTAAGGTGTACCATTGGTCGGGATATCACCAACTAAAGGTAAGGAAGGAAGATATTCCCAAGAATGCCTTTAGAATGAGGTATGGACACTATGTGTTCATAGTGATGCCCTTCGGACTCACAAATTCTCCAAAAAGTTTCATGGATTTAATGAATAGAGTCTTTAGAGATTACCTCGACAAATTTGTGGGGGTATTTATTTATGATATTTTGATATACTCCAAGAGAAAGGAGGAACATGTGGAGCATTTGGAAACTATGTTAAAGAATTTTTGAAGGGAGAAGTTGTATGCAATGTACAGTAAATGTGAGTTTTGGATGGAGGAAGTATCATTCTTGGGGAATGCTATCACCAAGAAAGGGATATTTGTGGACCCTTCCAAGATGAAGGCAATTGAAGAGTGGACAAGGCCAACTTCTGTAACGGTGATCTGCATCTTTTTAGGTCTATCATGGTATTATCGATGATTCGTGAAGAACTTTTCACAGTTTTCAAACCCAATGACCAAGCTAACACAGAAGGGAGTAAAGTTTGTCTGGATGCAAGAATGTGAAGACTGTTTCAAGGAGTTGAAAAATATCCTTATCACTACACTGGTACTCACACTCCCTTCAAGTTGAGAACTCTTTGTGGTGTATAGTGATGCTTCTAAGAAATTATTAGGTTTTTTGATACTGAAAAACAATAAAGTGATAGCATATGCCTCAAGGTATCTGAAAATCCATGAGCAAAACTATCCCATGCATGATCTAGAGTTGGCGGTTGTGATATTAGAGTTGAAAATCTTGCGGCATTATCTCTATGGGAAAAAAGTGAGATATATATTGATAAAAAGAGTCTCAAATATATATTCACACAGAAAGATCTTAATAAGTTCCAACAAAGATGGATAGAGCTCATCAAGGATTATGACTACTCAATCCACTACCATCCCAGTAAGGCAAACAAGGTGGCAGATGCTCTATGTAGAAAGCATCCTACATCTTTATCAATGATGATAATTTAAAAGGATCTGATCTTCTTATATTTGCAAAGGATGGACATGGGAACCATTAAGGGAGGAACATCATCAATCCTTTCTCAAATTATTGCACAACCATCCCTCATGGAGAAAATAATGGTTCTTCAAAGAAAGGATGTGGAAATTCAGAAAATGGTGGAAGCTGTTAAAAATGGGAAGTCCTCCATTTTCAAAATTGATGAGGAAGGAGTTGTAAGATTTGGGACACGATTATGTGTACCATCTGATCCAGAGATAAATAAGTAGCTATTTAATGATGCACATAGCTCGACCTTCTCTATCCATCCTAGGAGTACCAAAATGTATGGTTATCTCCGAGAACACTTCTGGTGGGATAACATGAAGAAGGAGATTGCAGAATATATATCAAGGTGCTTGGTATGTCAGCAAGTTAAAGCTAAGAGAAAAAAGTCCAAAGGTATTACGTAGCCATTGACTATACCCATGTGGAAATGGGAAAAAGTTACTATGGTCTTTTTCACGGGTCTCCCGAAGACCTCGAAGGGAAATAATTCAATATCGGTTGTGGTTGACCGACTCACCAAGACATCCCATTTAATCACTATTTATGATGATCTCTCGCTTGAACAACTTGAAAATTTATATGCGAAGGAAGTGGTGAGACTTCACGGTGTTCCACTCTCAATTGTCTCTAAGCCGGATCCATGGTTCACATCTAAATTATGGAGGAGCCTTCAACTTTCTTTGAGTACTGAATTAAATTTCAGCATGGCCTATCACCACCAAACTGATAGCCAGTGTGAAAGAACTATTCAGACGCTTGAAGATATGCTTATTGCCTGCACTCTAGAATTAAAAGGTGGATGGGATCAGAATCTCCCAGTGATTGAGTTATCATACCACAATAACATCCACTAAAGTATTCAGAAGGCTCCATATGAAGCTCTGTATGGAAATCGATGTAGAACTCCAACCTATTGGGATGAAGTTGGAAAAAGAAATCTACTTGGACCCGATCTTGTTCAAGAGATGACAAAGAAGGTTCAAGTCATCCAGAAACACATCAAAGCTGCTCAAAGTCAGCAAAAGAGTTATGCTAACAACCATTGAAGGGACGTAGAGTTTGACATTGGTGATAAAGTTTTCCTTCGAATATCATCATGGAAGAGAGTCATGTGATTCAGGAAGAAAGGTAAGCTAAGCCCAAGGTATATTGGCCCCTTTGAGATCCTTGACCGCATAGGATCCATAGCCTATCGGCTTGAACTTCCACTGAATATGGATCGAGTTCATGATGTTTTCCACATATCACTCTTGAGGAAGTACATACCTGATCCCTCACATGTACTAAGGTCAGAGGTGGTGTCGTTCAAAGATGATCTCTCTTATGAGGAGCAGCCAGTGAGGATTCTAGATCGGAGAGATAAGGTTCTATGCAACATGACAACCCATCTTGTAAATGTGTTGCAAATGAACCATAAGTTTGAGGAAGAAACATGGGAATTGGAGGAAGCAAAGAAGCAAAAGTACCCGCACCTGTTTTTGGCTTAGTATGTAAAATGAAATTTCGAGGGTGAAATTTCATAAGGGGGGAAGAATATAACGACCCAAATTATTTCAATGGAAATTCCATTATTATATTTATGTCATAAAATCACATGAAATCACAACATAATGAACTAATAATTTATAAGTGACCTTTAAACATAAGTTTGTCACTTCTGTGTTTGGAATTTCGAAAATCCGGTATACACAGTTGTGTTCAAGATGTTTTTTGTAGTCTAATAAAACAAAAATAATTTTTGGTGAATAGTAACATATCCTAATGAATAGCAACACAACCTTATGAAAAGTAATATACCCTAATGAATAGTAACCTCCCCTATGGTGGTATAAAAATAATATTCATGTGGGAAGTACGATATAACTATATTTTAGAATGAGTTAACGAATGTTTTAAAACTGGTTTTGATAATAAATTATTATTTTAATTAAATAATCAAATTTTCATATTTAGATTATTATTTATGAAAAATGGACTTCATTTTTTGATTTTACACGTCAAAAAATTGTTAGGGTGAATTTTTGGGATTTTTCTGAAATACTTGATTTTTTGATGAATAGTAGAATCCAATAATTTACAATAAATGCTAAATAATGGATTAATTGAGTCATCAATGATTCTATACTGATGTAAGAACAATTGGTTATAATTCACATGAGGAATTTAGTATTCTTGGTCATGAAATACTTAATATTCCATGTCTTGGGAAGAAATAATAAATTAATGATTATAAAATCATGAAATCCCTCCTCTCCTCCAATATAAGACCCCCCCTTCACTCCCTCTTCTATCCACTCCTCCCAAGCTCAAAGACTTCTCTACATTCTTCCCAAAACTCTCCCAAAAGTCCTCCCCCACTTCCAAAACCTCTCAGACTCCTCAAAATACCAAAACCTCTCCCCTTAAAAGGTTCTCAAAGGAGGAAGTCTCAAGAGGTAAATGCCTCTTTCCAAATTTCTTCTTTTCTTTTAAGTTCCTTTCTTTTTTATTTTCTTCCCTCACCTAACTTCACTATAATAGTATGATAAATCCATTAACATAAATTTATGGTAATTTCTTCATGATAGTTATATATTTCATTATCTTATTTCTTCCCCCCCCCTTTTATTTGAATGAAATGAAAGCACCGTTTGAGATGTGCTAATTTAGCACATTCAAGGACAACTGTTTATCAATTTCTATTTTTATCATTAATTATGGTCATGAAACAATTTTTTAATAGTTTAACCAGATTATTATATATGTAATATATCCTCTTTCTAGTTCTGTAATCATTTGGTACAAATGGAATTAAGTTATAATGAAAAACACATTCTTTGTAATCAAACCCATCGAATAACAAAAATAGTTATCACTAAGGTTATATATGTAATAATTCAAAATAACTATATGTAACCAAATTAAAAATAAAACCATGTAATATAATGTATATGAAATAAATAATTTAACTTCAATTCTGGACAACCACTTTCATCTTGCATATAATCCAAACATGAATATAAGTGAACTGATCTTTTAAAGCCATGTTAACAAACGAGCCCGAACAATGAAATTGAACATTATAACTAATCAGAAAGGATTTTAATTAACTACAAAGGGTTATAATAAATAAATTACATATATAATAGGTTATTTAATTATTAATTAATAATCCTAATTTGTTTATTTCGGTCATTAATAACATGTGGACAACACCACCGTATTTGAGGTAAGGGATCCTCCCCTTTTCTCTCTTAATCAAGATTTTACTCTATACTATGCCTTTATATTTGTACTAGAAAATTATGGGGTATGTTTAAGAACCTCCCCCATACTTACTTCTAGATTTATAAGTGATGATAAACCCCATTTCGCTCTCACCAACCCCTCTTGGTCACACCCGACACCATGCCGATAAAATCGTAACGAATTCTACCTGAACCTTCTTTGTCCTTTCGGGTTGCCTTATCTTTCTTTCAAAATGGTTCTATCTTATATATCTATGTGAGTATTATTAATTATGGTTAATTGTAAAATATTCTTATATCAATACCCTTTCATCACATTCTTTCGGGGATATACATGATTTTGAATGATTCCCTCTTTAGAACATTCCGATAAGCCAACCTGTTTTAAGGGGACTTCCCAAATTTTTACCCAAATTTCAAGTTGACTCTATATTATGTTTTAAAACACCATTTTATTTATAAAATAAGTATTTTTATTATTAAAACCTTCTTAGTTATATTCTGGTTTTATATAAAAGAATATCCTCTTTTCTATTTGAAAATCTCTAGGGTGGTTTTCTTAAAACTGCACAAAAATGTTTTAATGCTAATGTTTCTCAAAAACATTTTTTTTATATGTGGTCACTTATATTTGACACCACTTACCATGTTATATGCCTATTTTAGCCTATTAATGACCCTGAATTTTCTAATCCCTTCCTTTCATGGACACTTTCATGATTCTCCCATTGGATATGTTTTTTTTCATGATTGTGGTACCCAATTCTTTCCATGGGTAACCTTAGGTTTATGTATGGTTGATTATGTATGATTATTTATGTGGAAAGATTATTTATATGGAATTAATATTCATGAGTATGTTGAGATGGGTGCACCCAGATAGCGCTCTAATGCATTGGGTGAGAATAATTCTCATGAGATGCGATGTGAAACGGGATTGGCGGTTAGCCTTGACCCGTACTGAAATGGGAAACGAGATTGGCAGTTAGCCATGAACCGTACTAATGATATGGTTTATGATTCTACCACATTTATATGATTCCATATTTATAAGATCTCATTCTTATATTAAATGATTTTATAAGTTTCATGCTTTGTATATCATTATGTCATCCTCCTAACTCATGTTCTTGAGATGTATCCTTATGTTCATTCCTTTACTGGGCTTTTTAGCTCATCCCCTTTGTTCATGTGTTCCCTAGGGTACCCTATGAAGATGTAAGATCTCAAAGGAGGTTAGAAGATCTTTATGGAGATTAAATAAAGAAGTTTTTTATTCCGTTGTTTTATGTTATATGTACCTAGTCTTCCAAGACACTAGACTTAACGATCCCTGGATTGTACTCTGATGATTAATTGTGCTTAAAATCATGAATTTATTTATGTAAAAGTCTTGGTTTGCTATATCGAACCTCCGAGCAAGGTGAGTTTAGGAACAACTGAGACAGTGCTATTAGTTTTTTCAATTCTAGTTATTCTACGGTTCTATAGTGAAGCTTTATGGTTGAATGTCCCATGGCTGACCAGATAAAACTATTGGATGTCAGTAGTAGGAAAGAAAGAGTAGATATCTCAAAAGAAGGAAGTTGAAACTAGTTTTAGATACTTGTATGTGTGCGATGTTTCTTGAGGAGGTATTATGATATAGGTTCCACATCTTAAGGCTCATAGTGTGAGTCCAATCATCCTGGAGATAGGAAATTATTTTTCATGAGATGGATGAGGACATCTCACTAGAGATTGTCCAGCCTATTGGGGTGCTAATAGGGAAATGGTGGATGGGCCACCATGGTAGAGATAGTGATAGAAACAGATGGATATGGAGGGTGGAAGATGTGGCAGAAAATCTGGTGGAGGAGTAGGAGTTGGTAAACATTTCGACATGTTACCACCACCAACCCCATGTAGTCCACACCTTGCTCAGGGAGATGGAGGACAGGGGAAGGGTAAACTACATGTGGTGATGAAATATAACCCAAGGGCTCTAGGAATGATTTGAGGAACGATTTATGTCTACTCATAGCTACAATATTAATAAACATAGGTTCTAATCGTTCTTCCTTGTCACAGATATTGTTCGAGACATAGAGTTTCCGGTTAAACCATTGGATTGACCCTTACATCTGGAGATACCAATGGAAGGAGACTCGATAATCACACTAGTGTCAACAATGTGATCTAATCCTTGATGTATGATTTTTTGTTGGAATCTATTGGTGGTAGCATCGAGGCCTTACGATTTCATTCTTGGAATGGATTGGTTTTTGAAAGTCCATGCTCGGATTGACTATTTTAGGAAAAAATGGTGTGGTATGTCTGCAGTGATGGAATGGGGTTTTCCTTGGTTGGTAAATATAGGAACCCAAGAATCATGGGATAGTTTTATTCATAGGAGGATACATCCGATCACTCTCAATTCAGCTAGCCTTACCCTCATGGAATTGGATGATATGAGTTTTCAATTCCAAATAGTAGTGGTGGATTATGTGGACGTCTGTCCAGAAAATGGTTGAGGTTTTCCTCCCCGTAGGGAGATAGAATTATTAATTGTTCAACATCCTGAGATTGAACTGATGTCAGAATTTGTATATCTGATGGCCATCGTAGAGCTTCGTAAGATAAGGGTGAAGGTGTATGACTGGAATATAAAGGTATTTGTTAGACCTGGTGTTCAAGGTTATGTGTGGATTACCAGTACTTTAACCAAGTGACCATAGATAACAAGTATCCACTACCATTGTGTCGATGAACACATTCATCAGTTGAAAGGGGAAACCTTTCACATAGATATAAAGGTGCCCATAGGCTTTTCAGTAGTTAAGACAGAGTTTGATGAGCACCCTGATACTAAGTTTCCCAAAGGAGGGAGTCGAGTATTTAGTGTTATGTGATACATCATGGACCAGACTTGGTTATCTCCAAATGCCGAGGCAAGAAGTGAATGCCTACGGTTCACATCAGTTGAGACCACATGAGAAGAACTATGCGATCCATTATCATTTTTTTTGGAAACAATAGTCTTTGAATTGAATATGTGGTGACAATACCTGATTGCAGAGTAGTTTATCATCTACGTAGATAAGAAGAGTCTCAATTATTTCTTCTCTAATTGGGATCTCAAAATGAGATTGATAACAAAACTTGAGTTCTTACAGGACGTTGATATATGTTTTTTCTATAATCTTGTGAATATGAATGTGGAAATAGATGCTCTTATCATGAGATCTAGTTCATAGTTATTGAACGTGTAAACGGAGCAGTCGGCCTCGTTACAGTTATCCTTCATGGATAGAGATGGTGTATCTTACCTCCAATCTGGCGTGGTTACCTTTCTAATCTAATAGTTAGTCAGGAAGGCATGGCTCTGTGACACCAACAGTGAGACATTACCTACTCAGTTGTCCACGTGGTATGCCTCAGATAAATATTCTAATGGTGGGGAGAAAGTCATTCCTTTTAGAGGACACACAGTAGTAGCAGTGTATGCGTAGAGTGGAAAGATGCATAGAGATGTGTATGTGGGTGTCAGGGAAGACACCAGGGATGATAAAAAATGTTGATGATTGGAAACAATATTTATATACATGTTGATCACTTGTTTGAATCAGTTTCTTAGTTTGTCAACTCACTGTGTCAATCCCCTGTTCTTGGAAGGTGTTTCTCTTTTCTTCTTTGGGGAGCCAGGAAGGGTGAGGAAAAGGATATAAATGGAATTCATGATGGGTTAATCATGTATGTCCAAGGGACATGATACAACCTAGGTGATCGTTGACTAACCCAACAATTCGGTAATTTATTAGCTTTTCAGGAACAAAGTTCAAAAGAGAGTTTGGGATTACTCTTTGTGTAGGAAATAGCTCGAATCAATAGAATCTCATAGATGGTAGTAACTAATCCGGACACTTTCATTTTATTATGATCATGGAGATCAAGGATCGAAAGTAAAGTACCCTTCATGGGTAGTCAATTCCATTAGTGTGTTCCTGGTGGCAGCACATGAATCTATAGAAGAGCACATTTGAGTGGGGGGCTCATGTACATTCTCATACCCTCATCTGTTTGGCTATCCCTTGGATTGTATTTCAGGGAAATAAAACCTTAATGTGGGAATAATTTAATGAATTTTATTTTCCTGATATTATATTTATAAAATTATTAGGAAAATTATTATACGAGGAGCTGTTGAGGCATGGAGTTCCTGAAAAAATCCCTCAAAAAATTTCATGTTTTTAAATTTCATGCATGAGCGTTTTTATTAAAAAATTGAAATAAATATTTAACGAGTGCCTGGATCAAAAATATGAAGGCATCATTGCATTTGGGATGACGATTTTACCCCAAGGAATGACTTAATTTTAGTCATCATGGGTCTCCATTGAGAAATACTCAAAATGGCATAACTGTAAATAAAATAATTAAATACAATTATATTGTTTTTCAAATCATTATAACTCATGAACGATGACTCTGATTGAAAATCTGAGACCATCGTTGAGTATATAATGGGGTTTTTTAGTTAGGGCCTAATATCGATTGGCATGGGTCAAGGGTTATTGTTAATTTTTGGACATGAACTTCATTAAAATAATTAATTAAAATATTTTATCTAGACATTATGTGTTGACGTAGTGGAATTTTCATTTTTTAATAAGACTATTAATAAATCTAGGGTTATCATCAAAACCTTTGAGATTCCCTACGGAATGAAGGAGGAGGCTCTCTCACTGGCGATGACGGATCAGAGGTTGGGATTCGATCAACCGACGACAAATTGACAAACACCGGTCGAACAAGGATTGACGTGGTGATGTGACTTCCCTATACGCCTGCAAGTGACCCAAACATGAGGTAGGTGGTTTATTTATGTGTGATTTTCTTTCCAAGTTCTTGTTTCCAACTATGAATGTAGAAAAACTTACAAACAAGTTGATCCACGATTCGATAATTTATGCAGGATGGTTAAAAAATACGAGATTATAGTGAGAATTAGATCTTTTTATTTTTAATTCGTTCTTTGTGATACTGCTAACAATAATGAATCTAGGATGACATGAAAAAAAGAGGAATGGATCTGTTCTAAAGGATGTTCTTTGTGCATTTCCTATCCGCGTTCTTACGTTCTTCACCGATGGACCCTCATGGCCGCGTTTGGATTTTTTGGATGGTTATGAACCTGATAGGACTCCCATAGTGATGGTAACAAGATATTGAGCCCATGGAAATGAAGACGGTGACCTAAGGATCATAAAACTTTTCCTAACTATAATAATGGGCCACCACGACAATAGGGGCGACCCGTGGAAAGGGAGCCGCTAGAGTTGGCACGCGGCAGCGTGACCCCCTAGTGGGAGGAACCCGCGGAAACCACCGCAGGTGGAAGACAGGGGTCGCCGATAGGTGTTTGGTGGTGGGGCTAGGATAGACGTGGAAATGGTCTACGTCACATAGTGATGGGCCGTAGTCTAGAAGGAATGTAGAGTGATCCTGTGGTAACCACCGTCAGGTAGTTTAGGCAGCGGCCGGCCGCGTTGAACGTTGCGATTATCCGCATTGACCAGGAAGGGACATGTCACTCACTGTGTCTGGGTGAGACGAACTAGCCTGATCGATGGGGTTGGGTTAGAGACCACATGCTGGGATTAAAATAGACTAGGATGGAAATAATGGGCCAGGTTAGGAGGGACTTGGGTTGTGTTAGTCTGGCCCAGTTGGTACAGACCGAACCGACCTCTTTTTAATTAAACGCCAATAACCTTAAAACTATGTATCCATTTGATGAACCATTTATGGAGTTGGGACCCTCGTGATGAGGCAGTAATTTTTCAATTCTCTAAGTCAGTTTCTATGTAATTTGGAATATGGTTTTTTGGATCGAGGAGTATGTGTTCCCAAAATGAGCATGCTAAGTACATAATCCTACGATAAGCTATGACATAGAATCATTGTGATTATCTAGACTATGTGTCTTACCTAGAAATTTTGTGTTACCAATAATCTGTGTCTTAACCAGACTCTCTATCCTACCTAGACTGTGTCTTAATGACTTTATCAAATAAAAAATAATCCCTATGAAGTATTCAGGATCTTTACAAGTCATTGTAAAGTATTTAACATGATGATGTAGAGCTAGTAATTAAAAATTTATCTCTAGATAAGAAAATTAATTTTGAAATATTTACATAACACATATATTATGGAAGTCCGAAGAAGGTTATGGATTCTGAATTTCTTATGAAGCTTAAAAAATTTTCTAGAAGGATTGAGAATAATATAGTGTAATTATACTGAGAAGGAGTTCTGAAATTTAATTTTTCATTGAGTGGGAATGTCAATTACCATTCCTATATTTTATCCTACGATCACACCAATAAAAAGTGGGTGAATGTATAGTAAAATTATATGAATGTAACATTATTTGTATATAGATGTGAAGCGAATTGATTAAATGTTTTGAGTAGTTTGAGTTTCCAACTAAGTAAATACATGGATGATGAAGGGGAATCACAAAAGAGTATCGACAAATACTGTAATGATTGGAGTTTTTAATAAAAAGTATCAGACATAGATTTATTGGTCACGCCTATAATGATGTTTTAGGAAGAAGTTTTCACGATCCACTTACATGTTTATCTTATGTTTTCTCAAAATATAAGCAAATATTTTTAAAAATTGGAGATAGTATAATCTTTCTTATTAAGAGATAGAAGGATTATATAGTGAGATGGTCCAAGTATAATTTTATATTTAGAGATAATTGGTTCTTTTTTAAGAGATACCTCAATTGTGGTATTTAGTGTAATTACACTTGACATGCAATTGATAAAATGATTATTAGTGGAAAAATAAATTTTGTGATGGGAGTATCCATGGTAAAGATATATGCCCTTATACTGATTTTGAGCCTTACAAAAAATAATATGTGTTGTTTTCCTTGTATAATGTATATAGAATAAGGTTAAATTACTGGGGATTAGTTACTAAATATCCATAAATTATAACTGATAAAATAGGTTCTATAAACTTAATGTAAGAAAGAGTTCATGTTGAGTATAATCAGTAGATGTTGGTCACTACAAAATCACCCCCATTTAGGGTGATTTCAAAATCCACCTAGGAATATCAAAGAAAAAAGTCATACCTTGAATCATCTCATGCACAACCTGATTGTATACCTCTATAACTAGAAAATGAATCCATCATTGACCACCAGCCCCCTGTCTATGATGTGGTCCACCTGGTGGTGGTAGTGTAGTAGGTTATAACATCATCCTCTAAATACATCTCTTTCATCCCCTCTCTCATCACCACCTTCTCAAGTCCTTTAATGGACCCCCAAGATATCCCTAATCATGATTATACATCTACCATAGAGGTACATCCATTACCTATTGACAATCTGTAGCGTGATGGGTTGTGCAATCGAACTCCACGTGACATATCTTGCAATAAGAATATCACCACATGTCTATTGACTGAATAGATCCATACATCATGGATCCCTAAAACTAAAAATCCTTACACAAATATCTCATATTCAAAGAACCTAAAGTCCAATGATTACAGGAAGAAATAGAAAACTATACTCCGCAATGTCCACTACCAGCTCCATGAACTAGAAAATCATCTTCTTTGAATCTCTCCTTCCACACTCCCCTATAAATCACCAAAACACAAGTAGTTATTCATATATAATCCATTGCATATTGGGTTTCCTTTTTTATTTGCTACAAAATTTTATATTATAGGAAGTATCCATCTCACACTATATCGGGAGAGTAGTCTATGAATTCAGGGAACCTCAAATCGTACTCCACAATATTCATATCACCTTTTAGAAAATGAAATATCTCCTTGATTCACATAGAGTGAAAGTTAATGTATATTACTTATAATTAGAAGAGTTCCATAAAAACAAAAAACTATGTATGATATTGTGTGTGATATGCAACACCAAACCCAAACAAAGAATAATTATTTAAATATAATATTTTTAACCTATAAAATAAACTTAAAAATATGAATAGTATTATGTTCTTTTGAAATACATATATATAATTCCAACCCAATATAAATGTATTAGTAAATTCTTAGTAAATAATTACTCATTTTAGATATAGCCTTTTTTTCATTAAAATATGTTTACTTCAAAAAAATAATTTTATCATAATAGAGAATTCAGAAATAGTATTGGATTAAATGAAACTTATTTTTTATATAATCAGATCAAGAATATCATTGTTTGAATTTTGTTTATTATTTTAAAATATTTATTTTTTAGGAATGTGTGCAAAATACTCTTTTTTTAAATGCCATTTCTTTTGATTAATTTTATAATTTAATAGTATAAATATTATTTTAATTTTATTTAAAAGTAACAATAGTATTCCTGATTTATATTTAATCAAATTAATTAAATTTAAATCATCTTTACATTGGATTTTAAAATAGGTTTATTTTTAGGCTTAAAAACACATATTTCTGAAAACAATGCATAACGTTTATATATTATAATTAATTAAAATAAACACTAATTAAAAATAAATTAAATGAAAATTTTAAATTATATATATATATATGAATTGAAATTAATATATTGAATATTACTGGTTATAGAGATAATGTAAAATCATCTTCTCATTGAAAAATTCATTTTTCAGAAAACCGCTATCTGTTATGCTTGCGGTTTTTAAATTAAATTAAATTCTCCCAATTTTTTGAATTAAATTTTCTACAATGAATTAATTATTTATAATCATCATAATTAATGTTAGCTAATAAGGTCAACTTGATTTTTATACAATATCAATTGGAACCATTATAAATATTTATTACCACGCTAAAAAGAAAATATGATAATTAAGGGTAAAAATAGTATAATAATGACTAGAAACAAAGTAACCCAATGAATATTAATATTTATATTATCTTTTAAAAAATTTATAAATTATATTTTTTTTATCTTTATAAATTATTATATTATGATTTTGATAGAAATTATAATTTTGATGTGTTAATGAATAAATTGTAGTTGGGGTGATATACAGTTTCACCCAAGACACATTTTTTGATTAAATAATTAATTTTTGAAATAAAGGATATGTTTATTAAATATAATTATTATATATTATATATTAAATAAAAATTATAAATATAATTTTTTATTTCAAATGTAATTTCTAAAATGGATCAAAAACTGTTACAGTCAAAAAACCCAACATTACATAATAAATGTTGACTCTATTTTAAAAAAAATCAAAAATTTAGAAAAAAAAGTCAAAATAAATATTATTTTTTAATAGTAACATATAAATTATCCAATGGTGAATTTTTCATAATTTTTTGAGATAATCAAATTTTTGGTTAAAAGTTTAATACAATATAAATATATGGTGTCTATTATGATAACATAATGACAAAAAAGTGAAATATAAAATCATATAAATTGTATAAATGACCCAATATTTATGTACCTTTTAAAATAATGTTATTTTTAGTTCATTTGATTAATTTCATAAAGCCTTTATGAATCCTCCAAAACCTATATTATATTTAAAGGTTTCAAAAAAAATATTTAAAAACATGACTCACTTATACATCACCAAGGGTAATATTTTAATGATTTATTCCCTTATACTTATAAAATAATTAAAACCACTCCGCAGTTTTAGAAACCATGTAAAAAACATAGGAAGGATTGTGGCTTTTAATATTTTTTATAAATATTCCAAAACCTACATTTGTGAAATAATAATGTACTCCCTCTCATTTCTTATATAAACTAAACCAAGATCCCATTCCTATTCAATAAAAACCCTTGTATAGTTTATTTGATCTATATTATACTCTTTAAAGTCCTAACAAGTTTCCACATGCTCTCAATAAGTTTCACCCAACCTCATGAAGCACCATATCATGTTAAGGGATCTCCCTCTCTACTTTTATTCAACCACCTATTTTATGTTGTGCCTTGTAATTTCCGTTTAATATAGTTTCAATATGTTTTTATATTTCCTTATTACTAAAATTATTATGTCTATTTGATGATATAACCATTTAATTCCAATTAATTAATCTTGTGAACATTTATATACTCTAGTTATGTTGTCAATATTTTTGAGTGATTTTTTGTACTAAAAGTGAGGGACCACTACCTCTTATTTTCTATTCATGAACCTTTATTATATTTAATCTTTTTAGTCTATATTTGTTATTATTTCAGGACCTTAAAATTATCTTTATACTTTCCAATTTATGTTCTAATAATGAGAGATCATTTATACCATATCATTATAGCATTTACCTAAGCCATTACAATGTTGAAATCACCTCATTCTTCTCTTTACGAAAGCATCTTCATTATCTTATACATTTTTACTCCAATTCCATATGTTGGGATATGTTATTACATTTCCCAATTAATAATATTATGATGTAAAACTAATGACAGACCCCATAAACACTCATTAATCCCTCCCATTAACATTTATGTTCCCCTGTTATATTATAGATATTTCACTGCGATTTCACATGACAAACAATTTTGTAGTGAATACCCATACGAATTTCCTACCAAGGGTTTTCACATTTATGCACTCATATATATTTTATTGGGGTTTCATGTATTTAATACCCACTCCTTTTTCATGGTAGTTAATGTTATGAAATATTTTATTATGTATATGATCTATGTGGCATAATAATTCATGTACATGAGATGACTAAGAGGGTATGCCCAGATAGCATTACAATGCATTGGGAAATGTTTTAGTCTCCTGAGATGTCTTGTTTCATGTTAGAGAGGTCATCATAAGAAATTTATTTTTTATATCATGGTGTTTAACTGTGATATATGTTTATAATTTCATGTTTAAAGTTTTTTCCATATTTTAATTGTTATATTTATGTCCTCATTATATATCATGCCTTATTTTTAATGTTTATGATTATCACCCATTTTATGTTCCATTTAAATTCCTTTTTTCTTATATGTAATATTATTTTCATGTAATTATTATTTTATATTAGCTTATTGGGATTTTTAGATTTCTCATCTCTTATGTAAATCCACTGGTTATACCATGATGTTTTAATTGACCGATGATTTCTAGGAGAATGTTATAGAAGTCTTCAATAATGTTTTCGTATCCCATGTTAAATATATTTTTCTATGTAATTAATCTTTGAAGAAGCTAGACTTTTCAATATTTTGGGTTTTATTATGTTTATTCTTATTTAATATATCCTGATTTAATGTGTAATAAATTGACATTTTGTCATAGTTGGTATTAAATGAAATCATAGTTTTATTTTGGGATTCAGATTCGTAAACTCTAGAAAAATATTTAGAGATAAGACTAAAACAATGAATAAATCCCTAAATTTTGGAAAATTATAGAGTTAGTGGTTTCCAAGAAAATAAATATCTTTCTAGATACTACAAGTAGATATGGATCTGAAATTGATGTACCTAGGGGTAACACCTGAAAACACTTTATTAGGCTTAAATCGATTGGGAACTGGTGCACATTAATGGGTCATCCAACACACCTTTTTGGCATTCCTAGAGGATATTCTTTGGTAAATTCACAATCTCATTATGAAACATCGTTAAAGAAATAAGAATTCCTATAAGACTCAATGTTAGGAAATAGGTCATGGGTAACATAGATTTAATCTTTGGAATTCATATGTTATGGAAATACATGTCATTTATAGGTTATCCATTTAACGTTATTTTCCTCCGAGTGATGTGCCTAATTGTTTTAGGTATCTCAATTCAAATTTACCTATTATTATATTCAATGGCCCGAATTAGAGAGAACTAAGTCTACAACCAATGTGGCGGGAAATGAGATGACTTCCCAAATGAGATTTCTAACATGATCGAAGCTCATGTAAGATATATTATGATTATGCCAAACTATCTATAAAAAACCACAATTAACAACTTTCACATAGGTGAATGTCGAGTGAATTTAAAGAAGAGTAGGATGGAGTCTCAATTAAATTCATTCAATAAATGTGATAATGTAATGATGATTCAATTTTTTGAGGGTAAAAAATGTGTAAAGTTCCACAAAGGGAAATGTCATAAAGGAACTCAATAGTGTTTTATGTGTAGATAAATATGGAATAACATAGATAGTTTCTGTAAAAAATGATGAGTATGATGGAAGGGAATAAATTACATAAAAGGGAAACCTTTTTTGTTTTATATCTTATTTATGGATAATGTGGTAATTATTAGATTAAACTCTAAATTACAAGGGTCAAATACTAGAATAAATAGTGACCTATGGTATAGAAATATTTCTAGTTTAAGTATTGGAGTGTGTATTTATTCATATTTGAATATTATGTTGTAGAGGTAGTTTATAAAAAATATAATTGATATAATAATCATGAAATATC
This sequence comes from Viscum album, assembly GCA_963277665.1. Classification (NCBI taxonomy): domain Eukaryota; kingdom Viridiplantae; phylum Streptophyta; class Magnoliopsida; order Santalales; family Viscaceae; genus Viscum; species Viscum album. The sequence continues at coordinate 1,507,486,232 of OY728153.1, read as the reverse complement.
TAAGTATTATTCCACATTATATTTTATTTAAGGACATAAAACATATTTTGAATTGAAAAGATAACCTCTGAATTTTATTTACAGACAAAATGATATTTTAGAAAACACAGGATTGGGGGATTGATTACCATTAATATGTTTTTCGTGTTGGAAAAAACCCAAAGTGTATTGGGAGGATATGTGTAATTAAAATATTTAAAATCATTGATAACACTTTTGGTGACATAAGTGATGAATGTTTATCATGATTAAAAACATTTTTGAGACAATATGTTATAGGATCAATTTTTTATTGACTTTGAGATGATTAATGATTTTTTAGAAGATGTTTTGTTGGGTTCTGGTATATATACCCATTAGTTTTAATATAAATGATTATTTGAGAAGAATTGTCTTATGTTTTTATAAGTTTAATATGAATTGTATGAGAAAACCTTTTAGGAGAAAATATTATTTAATGTTGAGGATATTTCTGTTATTTAGGATATAAGATTATTTATTTATGAAATGATATGTCATTAAGCATTGCAATTTTTTATTGAATATTGGAGATTAAAATATGAATGTTTATTATATTTTTTGTATCATCATACTTTATGCTAACTAAATTGGATTTTGTAAATACATGAAGAATATCTTGTAATTATTTGGTGGATTACGTGATTCGTTAGAAGCTTATTATAGTTTTTCCAGAATAATTTTTCTAACTTGAGTATTCATCATTTGGAAAAATGATTGCAATAAAAAACGGATTAAATATTGAAATTATTCTTTTCATGAATGTATATTTCGTTATATCGCCAGTCTAAATGAAAAAATAATTCCTTAACTATTGGAAAATAATATTGAATTTTTTTCATAGTATAATCAATTTCGATGAATTGATGGGGTTTTTACCTATCATATATTTATGGTTTTATAGTCATTAACACTCCCCTTACCATGTTCTCTTTCACACTCTATCAGTTCATTAGTGTTATTTTTATCTTCCATGTCTATTTTTTCACTTCCAACTAATGTTCTCCAATATATAAACCTAGTTATGTGATGACCTTCATACTTTCCATTCTCTGTATTCAAGTGGATGTTCTATTAACCCTTTTTTCGATCCGGGTTTTAAGTTAATATATCTTCCAGAGTACAAAAATTTATTACCAAAATCATGGTAAAATTGCGAGGATGAAATCTAGTAATGTTTTTATAATGTAACACCTTGATTTTTTTAAAAAGAGAAAACTATGTTCTATAGAGTATGATATACGAAACACCGAACCCAAAAAAATGATTATTTAAATATTACCATTTTAACCTAGAAATTAAATTTTTATATATGTATAGTATTAACTAATATATGAAATATATTTATAAGTCCAACTCAACATAAATTTATTGATAAATTCGTCCTAAATAATCACTCAATTTTAGCTAAAGTTTTTTTGTTCTTCAAAATATGTTTTCTTCAAAAAACCAATTATTTTTATTATAATAGATAATTTATAAAATGTATTCGATAAAATTAAATTCATTTTTGATATCCAAAAATCATTATTAACTTAGGGTGAAATTTAGTTTTTATTAAAATATTGATTTTTCAGAGAATAATGAATAAAATATTTTTTTTTAAAATAACTATTTCTTTTGATAAATATGGAAATTTTAAAGTATAATTATTATTTTAATTTGACTGCAATGTTACATTAGTATTATTTAGTAACATTTAATAAAATTATTTATATTTAAATCATCTTTATTTATATTTTTAGAATATATTTTTTAGGCTTAAAAAGTATTTTTTCTGAAAATTATGCTTGATTTTTTTATATTATAATTAATTAAAATAAACCCATAAGAGGAATATTTTAAATAAAAATTATAGATAATATATAAATATATATGGAATGAAATTCATATACTTAATATCACTAGTTATAAAGTTAATGTAAAATCATATTTTCATTGAAAAAGTTCATTTTTTCAAAAACTGCATTCCCTTGCAATTTGGGGGTTTTATATTAAATTACATTCTTCCACTTAGGTGAATAAATTTTTTATAAATTTATTCCATATATATAATCACCATAATGAATATTAGGTTATAAGTCAATCTTAATTATTGGACAATATGAATAGTAACTATAGTAAATATTTTTACCACGGTAAAATGAAAATAGTTTAACAATGGGGAAAACTAATTAAAGAAGGACTAGAAACAATGTAACTATAAGAATAAGAATATTTATATTTTAATTTCATAATATTAAAAATTATATTTTTTTTACTTTAAAAATGATTAAATAATTATTTCGATAAAAATTAAATTTTTTATGGGTTAAAACATTAATTATAGTTGGGGTAATAAAAATTTCTATTCAAGATAATATAATTGATTAACTAAATAATTTTTTAAATAAATGATATTTTAATTTAATATTATTATTATATTTTATTATTAAATTTTATATTTTCAATATAAATGATAAATACAGTTTTATGATGTCAAGTCTGTTTTCTATAATGGTTCGAAAATAGTTATTATAAATAATCTAGAATTTCTTAATAAATTAAAATTATATTATAAAAGTGAAAATACAAATATATAAAAAAATTATATTTTTAAAATAAATAATTTTTTTAATCAAAATGTCAAAACTATTCAATGTTGAATTTTTCATAAGTTTCTGAGACAGTTTAATTTACACGTAAAAATTAAATACGGTATAAATATATGGTGTGTATTATGATGTCATAATGACCCAAAAGTGATGTAATAAATTCAATACATGGTATCAAAGACCAAATATATATTACCCTTTAAAAATAATTTGATTTTATGTTTATTTAATTCATTTTATAAATCCATACTTAATCATTCAAAACCTATAATATATTTTATGTTTTTAAAATCATTTCTTTTATAACGTGACTCACTTCCACATCGCCACGGGTAATATTTTAACAATTTCGTCCATTTACCATATTAAATAATGAAATAAACTCTTATTTTGGTAGAAAGCATTGGAGAAAATCATGGGAAGGTTTGTGGTTTTTTTATTTCATAGTATAGAGTCCAAAACCTATGTTTGGGAAATAATAAAACACTCTCCTCTCTTTTACTATTTAAACCCAACCAAAATTCCATTTCTCTCCAATCAAAAATATTAGGTGTGTGCCCCTTCCTTACCATACCTTATAAAATTTCCTCCCATGGTACCCCCAAGATCTCAATAATCACCTCCCAAGATTTTGTAATCACCTTCTCAATGTAAGGGATATCCATCTCAACTTTCTATTCAAGAACCTATTTATTGTTGTGCCTATTAATTTCCATCTTTTATTTTTTTGGTATTCTTTTATACATTCAAACTACTTACCTTTTTATCTCCATTTTATTATAAAACTTTTTAGATATAATTAATCACTCCCATGAACCTTTATGTACACTCGTTATGATGTCGAATTTGTTCTGTGATTTTCCATACCAAATGTGAGGGATCCCTCCCACTTCTTTTCAATTCAAGAACCTTAATAATATATTCCCATTTAAATATAAATAGTTTATGTTTAAATGAAATTATAAATATCCCTCTAATTTCAAATTTAGGTTCTACTCATCATATATCATTTATCCCATCTCATTATAGCATTTAGTTGAGCTATTACTATGCTGAAATCCTCTTGTTCTCCTCTTTATTAAAGAATCCTCATTATAATATGGTTTTTATCCAATTATGAATGTTGGAATATGTTCTTAAATATGCCCTTTAATACACTTATGATTTAAAAATTATTAGACACCCCTTTCATTCTCATTAATCCCTCCCAGGAACATTTATGTTTCCCCGTTATGCTGCCAAAATTTCACTACGGTTTTCCATACCAAACAATTGTGTAGTTAATACTCATACCAATTTCCTATCATGGATGTTAATTTTTATACAATCATGATTCTTTTATTAGGGACCTAAATTTATATAATACACACTCCATTATCTAGGGATTATATTTGATGAAATATGTTCTTATGTATATGATCAATATAGAACACTTATACATGAACATGACATGATTATGATGGGTGCACCCAAATAGCGCTCCTATACATTAGGTATGTTTTAGCCTAAAGAGATTCCATGTTTAGTGAATGATATGTTATACTAAGAATATTATGTTATGATTTCATGTTGGTTAACCTTAACCTATGATTAAAATGTCATGTTTAACATTCTTGGAACATTTCTCCTGTTTCATCTATGTCACCATGCTATATCATGCCTCATTGTTCATGTTAATGTCTATCACCCATTTAAAGATCAATTTAAATTCCTATTGTTTAACATATAATACTAAATTCATATTATGATTTTTAATATTCTCTTACTAGTATATATAGCTCACCCATTTCTTATGTTCATTCCAAGGTTATCTCATTCTATTTTAGAGGATTGACGATTTCTAAGAGCATGTCAAGTAAGTTTTCCATAATGTTTTTGTATCTCGTGTTTAGGGAGTTATGTTATGTACCTAATTCAAAAAGACACTATACTTATCAATATTATTGGTTGTATTATTTGAATTATTATATAATAAATCATGATTAAATGGGAAATAAAGACAATTTGTTCATAGTACTCATCATAGAACAAGTAATCAAATTCCATCCATGTTAGAGTCATATCATCATTGGAATGGTTGACCAAAACCCACTATTTCCCTCCTTCTCTATGAATAATTTTGGTTTCAAGCACAAACATCTATTCATATTGGGTACACATGAGATTGAAAACTAAAACCAGAGATTCAATCCAATCTTATATTTCCAATGTTTCTGTATCTATATAAACCTAAGTGGTGTCTCTCATTGAAACCCACACATGAAACTCATCATGTGTTCATCTTCATCCTATCACACTAAAAGAATAGGATACTTAACATGCATAAGTACATCATCCATAACAATTATAGGTACTTCCACAAACCACTCTTAAGGTGGAAGCACTTCTCATTGCTCACCTAAAGGGTGATAATCATGAATATTCTCCTACACTGAAGCCTCATAACTCAACTAGTCATCTTTATAACCTAATATTTGAATCCCATATGGTGTATGACATGTTAATATCTAGATAGTTTAAATTATGTACCACATTTAGATAAGTATATATGTTTATCTGACTTAATAAATACATATAATTCAAATATCAATTATTATATGATTCATGTACCAAAGGCTTCCCAACAACTAGTGTCTTGGAATATTAAGTAAAAAATATTACCATCATTGTTTGAGTTTATATTCATACAATTCAACAGAACATTACTACTTTCATTGTCCTAAGAACTGAACCCAAAATACCTTTGACACCAATTTCTAAATATCCCAAATCAATCATCATAATACATCTTACTCAAAACTAAATCCCTATGACATAATGATTGGATACCACTCTATTATAGCCCAACCCACTGGGTCCCCACCAAAAACTATTATAAAGTGATTCTGACACCCCAAGACAACCTTTTATAAGTTTGGGCTATAAAACTATAGTCAAGTACACATATCACATAAATGTGAGGCCTTAGACTAATTAATATGTACACACACACACCTCCAAGTACACCATAAATATGTGGGACAATATAAACTCTACTAAATAAAGAGGAAAAAATGAATGTAATAACCTTAATGAATAACCAAAGTGTAACTATATAAATATATCTAGTGTGTAAAATGTGAAAAATACTTTCCCTTCTAGAAATAAATGGATTCTTAACCTAAATGTTTGGGAGGAAATATAAACAAGATCCTGAATAGAGAAAATGATATCTGTTTTCCGTTCACATATTTTTTGGTGTTTTAATATATTAATTTCTGTAACATAATTGACATTCTCCTCAATATTTGGACATTTCTACATATTTTGGGATTAATGGTAGTATATATCAAATATTCAAAAAAGGAACTAGAAGTGGTGAATATGTAGAGAAAAAGACACTTTAGGGCATGACATGAAGAACCACATCACTATACCAAAAAATAGAAGGCCTCTCATGTTGAGGGAGGATCATAGAACACTTTTGTGGCCTGAAAATGATCAAATAGGGAGAAAGGATTATTTCAAAAAATAAATAATATGAAATTACAAATTGTTTAATCATTACAGGCAATGAACCAAAACTAGACATTAATAAAACAAAGTATATGAAGTGGTGAAAATGTATTCATATAAAGTCCCAACATTTTCAATTTGTTTGATTATTACATGATGTGTAAGTGTTAGACAGACCTAGATACATAGGCTACATTGGTAGTTTTAATGGGGAACCTAAAATTAAATACTCAAAAATACATTTAATTCAATATATTTTGCAAGACACATAATGGACATATTTATAATTAATTAAAAATGACCAATGAACCATGACTCACTATATAAAAGAGGCTACAGTTTCACTCAATTCATTCATTTTGGAGGTCCGTTGATGGGATCAAGGATCACTTCTTCTGTGATTATTCAAGCCGGATTTTTATTTTCTTACACCCTAATGGGTATAATGATGGGTATCCACTGGGAAAAATTTTTTTGGAGGTGGTTGACTGTTTAAGGTATTTTATTTTCAAATGAAACTCACTTGGATCTTTTTCGAATACCCTAATATCCTAAATCACTTCTTTTATTTATCATTCCTAACCATTGTGTGATTATTGATGGAGTGATTATTTAAACAAATTTATTAGATATGTATTCAAACCATTACCATGGGGTGGATTATTTTCTCGGTTTAAATATGGTTCTAAGTTTCCAAGTCTTCAAGAACCTGAAGTAACATGACCATTATAAAAATAGAACATCAATGATTTTGGGGTGTGTCTGAAATGGCCTTTTGATTCTCCGTAACTCATTTTCAACACATTTTATTGATATTTCATTATTTTATTCCCTAATGAATCATGAACTAGTATTAACTATTGTTGATAGAATTTTCTTATTTTATTAAAATGAAAATAAATATTAATATCTTCTTTTAATAAATTACTTTATTTTTATTTCATTAAATAGTTATGCGTTATTTTGTTACATTGGTATTTTTATAACCCTATCTCTATTGGTTTGACCATTGATTTTAATATCCTATACTACCTTTTAGTTTAGTTGTTTTTTATTCATGTTATAAATTTATAAATTCGGTAACCCTGTGGGAATTAAAAAAATCATGCTGGGATATCAGATACCCCCCACCGCCTATGTTCTAAGTCAAAAAGTAATGATAATTTCCACTAATACAATTCCCACTAAAGTAACTATATTACTACCTATCATCATTATAAGATATAATACATGTGGTTAAAGCCCATGCAGGGTGAGTATATACTAAACTAGTTGGACAAACCAAAAAATAAAGGACAAAAAATATATGTAAACAATCATATCAACCTATGTGACCAAGATGGGAGAAAAAACCCCAAATAATATATGATCACAGAAGAAACTAAAATAATATAGGGATGAATATCTTAATCTTAATAGCTAACATAAGATGATGAGTTGGTTTGACACTCTAATATAAGGCGTTCATGATTCCAATATCCCAATATAACAACACCATAATTATAGAAGGGGACTCATGCATTGTCTTTGGAATTTCAGTATTGAGTTTTTACTAGCCCAAGTGGAGGACACATTCTGTATCGAAGCTCGGATGAGAGGGTAAAAAATTATTAGATAAGATATATCATCCCATGAGTGGGTATGGCGTACTGAACCTATATTTACTAAGGATTTGGGGGACCCATTCCCAGAAATATATTTTCTATTAGGGGGGTTACCAACCTTGATACCACTCTGGAGATCATTCTGAATTATCATTACCATCCACTGAAGGTATAAGGCATGCTATAATAACAAAAAATTGTTTCATATATATCATATTTAAATAATGTTCACTGTTCTGTTCTATGTGAAATTAATCTCAAGAAATACTACTCAAGGGTCTAATTATGTGTTTGAGATAAGGATATATAAGATGTGGAACCTTCTATGAAAAGTACGCATAATTTATGTTAGTGTAAACAAGGTGTACATAGAAATCTAAGCACGCACATATCCTACAACTCCACATATAATGTGTATATTTATATAAATTACATGTTCAACATGGAACACAACATATGTGACCACTCTGGATCCTAAGTTTCTACTTCTTATACACAGGTCGATTGGTCAGTTGGTGTTACACAGTTTTTGGTAAAGCCACAAGGACATATGACATTTAACTAGACATGAAGCATACTACTCAATAGAAATATGACAACACATCATGTGTTTCTAATAAATACATGTTGTACAATCAAAATTTTCAAACCCTTCTCTCTATCATCCTAATTCCTTCGATTCTACCACCATTGTCTCTCAAATATTTTTCTAATAGATTAATCTCAAAGTTAACAACAATAAAACTTCATTTCTGGCCTCTATTGGCTAGAAAACAGGATTCTTGTTGTTCCATATGGCTTTCAACACACTCTTCGCACCTCCTTACTCCTTCAAGTGTTAGAACCTCTTTTTTCAACCTCACACTATTTGGATCATCACTTCTTTTGAAAATCATCATCTCGTTCATCAAATGAAAAAAACATAAATCTATGGTATTATCATGTATAAAAATATAATGGAAATCGAATCATTATCCTAATATATGATGATGATAAACACTTATTCAAATGAGTGATAAATGAAAAATAATGATGTGAAATCATCGATGACCATAATAAACTCGACCATTGAACATAACTATAGAAACCAAAAAAATAAGTATTTGAAATCCAATTTCATCATTATAATCAAGGTCAATATAAAATAAATAAGTTGATAGGTTCATGCTAATAATGGTTTAGAATCATAAATACCAATAATATGAATAATACAAGATTATACTATAAAATAGCAGTGAAAGAATCCATTGATAATGATCTCTGCCTCATCATGGGATCAGTTATTAATAGAGAACAGATTCAAATATCTATGACTAGAGATTCTCTTCAATTCCATCATTCACCCTGAAATCTCTCAATAATAACATGTGAAATCAACCCATGTCAAACCTCCTCTAATATCCTAGGGTTATGTGGAAACCCATGGGATTCTTCATAAGTAGGATTGAATAGGGAAATTTTCTAGTTAAACAATTAAAATAGAATGAATAAATTTATTAGTCACTTAATTTTTTTAATAATTAAATTTTTCTCTATAATATGACCATGACTGCAAAAACTTGTGAGCCCATATAATAAGCATCCTTAAGAAACTCTTTGGGTAAAATTTTAGTTGTGAAAAAATTGGCGGTATAAGATTTACCATATAAAATTTCTATAAATGGAAATCCATTATTTATATAAATAATATTTCATAATTTAATATATTTAATATTTTTTAAATAGTGATTTTGGTGTCCTAAAACAACATTAATACCATTCCAATGAAACTATAGATTCACTCAACGACTACCCCTATTTTTCTATTCTTGGAGAAAAAGGTTAACATTAAAAAAATTAAGGAGTTTCATTTTTAGAATATCTTATTTTGACTCTCAAAAATTTTTATTACAACACTAATTTAAAATAAAAAAAAGTTTATTTGTTGTTGTTAGTAAATAATAACACACATACAATATTTTTCAGGATAATTATTTCTTCATGACTGAAAATAATGAAAACCTACTACTAATGTTGTGTGATTTCAAGATACATCTACATCAGACCAATTTTTCTTCATAGATACATCAATGTATACTCCATATATATAGATGTTCTTAAGTTAATATTAGTTACTTCTTTCAAATATGTATTGAATTTACTACCTTTTCTACATATCTTTATTTATAAATTGATAACTCTGTGTATTATGTGTTAAAAGGTCATGGAAAGGCCTTATAAAGGGAGATTATTGTTAAAATGTATTGGAACTTTATAACAAGTGATAGATACTTACACTCATCCCAAGATCCTCAAGGAAAAGTGTCGGTTTATTGAAATCATTGTAGTTGAATTGAGTTCTTGTGGTGTGAATTAAAGAAAGGTCCCCTTACCTAGAACCAATATAAATCATGCATGTCCTTCTTTATCATTTATTGTTATACTAATAAATATATGATTTATAAGTGTTCGGATAAATTCTGATCAATTAAAATGATGCATGTTTTCCTTGGGATAAAATTTTTATAACTCAATTCACCCACTCCCCTCTTGAGTCATTATAGAATTCCTTTTGGGAAAATAATTGTTATCTAATCATTGACATTCACATTTTCTAATTATACTAGTTAACGTATAAAGATTTCTATTGTTGGTAAAATTGATCATCTCAATGAATGAATATATATGATTAGATAACCTTAATTAAATGGAGAAAATAATGGTTTTATAAATATAAGATGATCATGTACTTGAAAAAATTAGTTTGAAAGTGTACAAGAAAGCTATATATTCATATAAAATTACAAAAATGAAATATTAAGAAGTGTTATGCTGCTCAAAAGTTTTATAATGATTTAAATTCAATGTATATGAATGTTATTTTGTGTAGCTTAAGACTAGATGAATTTAATCAAGTTTCTCAGTTTGATACCGCTAATGAGATATGGAGTACTATTTTTTGTAACTTATAAAGGTATAGATAATATTAGACAAATTATATACCACACTACTAATATAAATATTGAAATATTAAAATGGTTTAAGGTAAAAGCATCACACAAATTAACGAAATATAAATTGATATTGTTACTAGTGTAGCTAACTTGGGTAATGATATTCGGGAATCTAACAAACTATTAAATGTTTATAGAGTTGTATCATCTAAATTGAAAATAATTTTATATTAAATAACAAATAAAAAATGAAATTAAGGATTTGAAGATAATATACTTTATAGGAACTCTAATGATCTAAAAGTCATTAATGAAAACTGGAGTTAAATATAATAAATTAATTACAATGGAAAATAATCCATTGAATGTTTCTAATTCCATGTATAAGAATAAATATAGAGAAAAATTATTATTTTATTTACCCAATGAACAATACTCAAGCTATTTAAAATCTAATAGTTATCTTTCTCAGTTTTTGAGGAAGTTCAAAAATTCTACAATAATAGAAGAGGATTAAAAATATCCCTTAAAAATATTCTCATTTTGATGTATTTTTAAAGGAGGAATTATTATTTAATTTTTAAAAACTTCAACATATCAAGTCTGATTGTCCACAACATAAATAGAAGTTAAATCAATTGAAATATGTTTCATAGAAAATATGAATAAAATAAAATAAGGAAGATGGAAATGAAATTAGATTGTAATGCTTCTGAAGACACAGGTGATGATTGATCTATAAACACAAAATATTAAAATTATAATCATAAGGTTAATATGTGATTTAGAGCACATAAAAAAATTTTACTACAAAGTTATTCATATTCTTCATATGAATCTCATTTTAAATATGAATACTATACTTTTAACAAATTAAATCAGTATTTTAAAACATTTAAATAACACTATAAAATGTTAATGAAAATGAAAAATTCTCATAAAATAATCATATGATGAAATTATTAGTGAAAAATAATTCTTAAAAACATAGTTTTTTATTTTAATTTAAAAATATATAAATCTATTTTCATTTTTATAGAATATTACAATAACATTAAGAGTTTTTTAGAAGAGGTTAAGGCTCCAAATGATGCTACAACTGTTTTTACTGGGGGAAAAATTACTTCAATAATGTTTTTGATGATATTATAGAAAATAATGATAACCTTGGAATAAGAATAAATTTTGAATGGACTTATCTATATAGAGGTCACATTATAGATAGTTTTAATGAAAAATAATTTCTATTATCTCATGTTCTCATAGTGGAGTAAATGGTCATTATGAAAATGATTTCTAACTTATAAAACATCAACTATACAGTGTTAAACAAGATTTTATTTTAAAATAGTTATCTAAATTAAATGATTGAAATTTTTGTTGATATAAAAAATTTAAATTCTCAAATATTTATTTTCTAATGTACTGAGAACTAAGAGAATACAGAAAAAAACTATTCTTATTTTATTTTCTTATATGAAGAAATACTTAGGTACAAACATATAAATTCTTATATGGATAGTGGTTGTTTGATGAACATGAGTGGTTATTTTTTAAATGTACACTCACTCTCCAATTTTGATAGAGGCTATGTCACCTTTAGTTACAATTTCTTTAAAAAAACCATTGGAAATGGATCAAAGATATATAAATATTCATCATTATCCAATAATGTTTTTTATGTTGAAGCCTTAAAACATAACATAAAATGTATCTCTCAAATCTGTGATGATAGGTTTTTAATAGAATTTAATAATTATTCATGTTGGGTTTTTTATAATAAATTAATTAAATTTAGAGAATCTAGAACTGAAAATATTTTCACATTATATATAAATTCAATATGTAAATAGAATGAGAAATTTTTTAATACAAAAATATTTGATTCTTGGATTTTTCAAATGAGTATTGGACATTGCATCATTTATTCATCAAAAAAATATTCTAAGAATAATCTCATTTCTGATTTTTCTCAACTTAAATTTGATAAAATAATATTACTTGATGCATGGAAAATTGGAAACTAATAAAAGTCATATTTTAAACCAATTAAAGAGTCCTCTACTTCTCAAACATTTTATCTTATACTAATATATTTTTTTGGACCATCTAGAATTGAAATCCTATATGAAAAGTCTTTTGTTTATGTCTTGGTTGATTAATTTTCACAACATTCTTTTGTTTCCTTTGTAAGGCTTAAAAGTGAATCTTGATCTATTTTTTTAAATTTCTAAAAGTAAAAAATGAAAAATATGATGAAATTATATCCATTAAAAGTTATTATTGCATAGATTTTTAAAATCATGAATTTAATTCAATATGATAAACATGGAATTAAACATACCTTTACTATGACTAGGAAACCTCAATGAAATACTACAGTTGAATGGAGGAATAATAAAATGGATGAAAGTTTTAGATCCATTCTACATGAATATAGAATTCCTACATATTTTTTGGATGAATTTTTATAACAATACATGTTATGTCATTAATATAGATTTAATAATTCTTAACATGAATAAAACACCTTATAAGTTAAAGAATAATATAAATCCAAAATTTGGATACATCAATGTTATTAGATGTATTGTTTACATCTTAATCACTAAGTAAAATCTTGGTAAGTTCAATATATGGGTTGATAAATGAAGTTTCCTATGATTCTATATCACTTCCAAAACAAAATGTGTTCTCAACAAGAAGACTACGATATTTGAAGAATATATTCATTTATGATTTTATGAAAGGGGTCCCTTTGATCATAATAAATTTGAATTTTATGACCAAAGCTATTATTTTGAAAACAAAAAGCATAAACCTATTTTTGATGAAAAAATAATGATTTTGGGGAACATTATAATGAAAAATATTGGTCAGAAATAACTGAACATGAAGAAAATTAAATTATTTCGACCAGAAATACTATAACCCTAAAAAATCATCACTAAAAGATTGTCATTGGAATCCAAAATATAGTAGTTATACTAAAATATATGTAGGAAACATATTTGAGTTTACTTATTTTTTTATCCTAGTCTAAATTTAAAGTAATATAAAAAAACATAAGTGATTATATTTGTGTACTAACCATGTAAGAATAGTTAAATTAGTTTAAAAGGAATAAGTTTAGGAATGAATTTAAAGACACTCTGATTATCCTATCATTGGAAATAAATTGTTGTTTAAAAAAATAGGATTATTATGACATAATCACTAGAAATAAATCTAGATTACTAGCCAAAATTTATAATAAAGAATGAGGGGTGGATTACGAGGAGACTTTCACTCCTATTTCTAGATTAAAATCCATTATAATTTTTCTATCTTATACATCTCATTTGAACTTTAATATTTCTAAAATCGATGTGAAATATTCTTTTCAAAATGGTTTCTATATAAAGGATATATAGGATGAAAAATATCATGGTTTTTGAAAATCCCAACCTCTCAGAATCTATTTTTAAACTTACTAATTAAATATATAGTCGTCAACATTCACCAAGATATTGGTATGAATGAATAAGTTCCTTTTTTTCAAATGGAATTACTATAGTTTTGAGAAAACCATTTTATTAATAAAACACCATCAATGGAAATTTTAATAATAAAAAATTATGTTGATGGTGTGATTTTTTGATAAACAATTAATGAATTAGGTAATTGTTTTCTAAACTCAAGAAAAAATAATCTCAATAGAGTATGATGGCAGAATTAAGCTTATTTATTTTATTTTAATTGAATCAAAAATATTTTTCAAATGTCATAAATCAAACAAAAGTATACACATAATTTATTAAAAATATTTGGATGTGAAAACAATTAAGATATATGCCACCATTATGAGTTCCCATATTAAAAAAAAAATTTATGAAGCTCATAAAAAAGTAAACAAAAAAAATATTGAGGAGTAATTGTGTTTGTATTAAGACTAACTATTAGTATATAATATAATTTGATTTTTATATATTTTTGTTTTATATTTAAATCAAACCCTGCAAAAATAATTTTGATATATTTAAGATGAACTATTTCCTTATATTTATTTTGTATAAAAAACTCATGATTTGATTTTATTTCATATTAAGATACTGATTTTGGTTGTTGTGGCCTAGAAAGGAAAATTACTCCACAAACCTGCCACATTCAAGAAAAAAATTCAGTTATATAGTCATGTAAGAAGAAACAATATTCTAAAACATCAGCTACTAAAGATAAGTAAATTGTAGTAAGTAGTTTTTGTGGTTATTTATCATGGATAAAATAAACCATTATTGACATCAAATTCAATTTTGATTAGGTAACAATTTAATATGATAACAAATGTTTTGTAAATAAAGATGAGTACTGCAAGAAAAGGCTGACTTTTTTTGGGTTGAGTCAAATGAATATTATACAGAAAAAGGTTCTATGTTTTCAGGGTGGGGAATATGTTTTATATGTGAAAAAAATGTGAACCATGTTTAAGAAGTAATTATGAGAGTTATATAAAATTTATTAGATTCATTTTTCTCAATATGAAGATGCACTTTAATCAAAAGTAAATGGAAATGATGTATCAGTTTCTATTGTATAAATAACAAAGACCTTCTATTATACCCGTGAAGGTAGATATATGTATAGTTATTATATTATTAAGGACAATGAGATCATACCTCCATAAATAACACCGTCTCTTTTTGTAAATCCAGCAATTTATAAGAAGTTTAAAAATTATGTAGAACAATATCAGAAGGTTTTATCTAAATTCAATCAAACTCGAATAGCTCAAAGATATAATGAATTTTTGAAACGTATATTCCCATAAATATATATTATTTACTTTTAAATGACAAAAAAGTAAATTTCCCAAGGTATATAATGAAATATATGAATCATTGCTTCTAGTTAGTGAAGAATCATTGGTATTATCTTTATGGAAGGTTGTTAACATGGGATTTTTTAAGAAGAAATAGAAACTGACTGAAGCTAAGTGTATCAAGTAAAAAAAATCCTTTATTGATTTTTTAGTGGCATTATAAGGAACATGTAGTTATTTTATAATTTTTAACATAAAATTTTCGTATGGGAAATAGAAATCACAAAAAGGAATTTTATGAAGATAATGAAGAAGTTTACCTTAATTATACTAAAGCAGAATAAGATGGTCCTTGGGATAATATTACTCATGGAAGGAATTCAGAGTAGGATCTATTTTTGTTTGACCAACCCTCTATTGAATTATATATACTATTATATAGAAGGGTAAGATGTAAACAAAGATCATATTCATCAAATGGTTATTGATTATTTATCTTAGAATAACCCTACTAAACATAATTTGAATCAAGATGTTCATAGAGGTTATTACGGTACTAATATTTAAGCTAAATCTTATCCATTTCAAGAAGAAATCTATAGGATTTTAATATAGGTAATTCTGGAGTTTCATTGAATAAAAAGGCCAGACACATCATGTCTACAGAAATCCATTAACCTATTATTGATGGAGTATGGTATAAAGTGACATCATTGAATGATACTAAGTTAAATTTTTTTAGAGATCAAAGGCATTAAATTGAAGATGTTCAAGGGGAATCTAATTAGGATTCCATAGATTAACTGACTAAAACAATTAGATGTTTTTTTGGTTTTAGGAGATGGTAATACATGAAATGTTTTTTCTTGTAAAGCTATAGAAGAATAAGGTGGTATCTTTATTAACATGGATGGTAGTTCCATCATATAATGTCATGTTAAGACATTTGAAAAAATATTTTTACAAATAAATTTGTAATTTTAAAAGATGAATTTTCTCCTTTGATAACAAAACTCAAATACACCAAGATTGATTTTAAAACTTGCTAACAGAATTCTATTTAAAAATTTCGATTTTATAGTTTGGAATATTAAATGAAATTTTTGAAAGTAAACTCAGTACCTAAGTTAATGTTTTCTAAGATAAAGGAAATGATAAAGGATCGATCATAATTGATAAAAACATATCATCAATCAGATGTTTCTTCTTCAGACTTATAGGAGACTAAGTCTACTAAAATTGAAGTCAAATAAAATATCGGTTATTTAAAGAAACTAGTGATCCATAAAATTTAGTTTGTCAAAGGATCCAAAAGTTATCATCCAAATTCATTTTTTATTCTAAAATATGATTTTCTCTTAAAATGGTTTGAAATTAATTTCATCATAATTTCTAATTTTCAATAAAAAAAGTGGCTTCTTACAATGTGATATTTTATAAAAGGCTACTATTATACAGGTAAATAAAGAAATCATATCTAATAATAAGGGTATCATGGTTTAAAATAGAAAAAGATTCAAATATATATAAAAATAATCTCTAAAAATCATTATTTTCTGAGGAATGTCAAATCTCCTTCAAGAAAACATCACTTGTTAATCTTCTATCCTTCAAAAAGATAGTTAATATGCTAAGGAAATGGGATCCTAATCTAAATTATAACTTTTAGATCTTGTTAGACAAGGTAAAATAATTAAGGTTTCATTTTTTCAATTCCTTCACATAAAATTATAAATCTTTAGGGTTTGTATATTAAAATTCTAATGAATCTTCTAGTGAACATATTTAGACATTGAGGAAAATATCTAAAAAAATGAATTGGTTTCCCATAGAGAATCCTAGCCAGTCATTGTATTTTTTGTATCTACCTAGGCTTATTTAGAAATTCATAAGTTGTGTTAAAAAAAGTATTCAACACATGTGATTCCAAGATAGATATTAATGAATACCAAAAAGCTTTTCGATAAAATAAATGTCATTTATACACTATTATCCAAAATTTTTGTTGAGAAACAATAATAAAGTGGATTGACATGAGTGGTGATGCACTACATCATTTGATAGGAAGAATATGTCTTGGTCCTTCCCCTATTGATAGATTTTTAGAAATAAAGAAATAGTTATTATCTGATTTTTATCTTTCCAGCTTCTAAAATTATTTCAATCAAAATGGTGTTGAGGATGATAGAATAGTATCTCCGCCTTCTTAATATTCCCAGCTCCCTTTTTATACAATAGAAAATTTTGATAAGAAAAAGCATCAGGACATCTATGCCAATATTTTCACTATAACAAAAAAGGATCTTAGATACGATAGAGATGGTGTTTTAGAAGACTCATGTTTAGTAGTAAAATATGTTACACTTCTTCCATAGGATTATTTGGTAAAATCTGATTCTAAACCTTCTTCTAACGCAAAAAATTTATTTTATGAATCCTCCACCTCATCAAAAATATTCTTCAAGAACTAATTCTTCACCGAATCCAAATCTAGATCCCAAAGATTGATTTGTTTTGTTTTGGTCTATTTTTTAGTATTTTTACATGCATATTTTTATTATTTAATGTTATTAAACTACTATTAACCGAATTTAAGTGCTGTTATAGTTTTTTACATTGACTATATTTTGGTTATTTTTTGTCACATTAAATATTTTATTGATATGTAAATTTCTGTTATTTATGGATGAAAATTCCTAGTGAAAAATCCTATTCAATTCAATAATTTTTATTATAATAGTTTAATCATTTTTTTTGCTAGAGTGAATATGTTTTATATCATTCACTTATATTTATTTTTGACATAAAAATGTGGGATATAATTTAAGTAAAAAAATAAATTTATATTTTTATATACCCTATCTAATGATATATTATTTTTTTGATATAGTTATTCGGTTAAAAAAATTACTAAAATTAAATAGACGACAATTTTTTTAGTCATATTATAAAATTTTAAAAAATAAATTTTAACTAACTATAAATTCTAGGATTTTAAAATCATATATTTTTTTAGTAAGAATCTAAAAGATTTATTATTTTACATATTATGTGTTCTGAAATCATCAAATAGTTGAAAAATTTTGGACATGCTAATTTTGTTCCCATATATCTCATTTAGTAAAAAGTTTAAATTCTCACAAAACCCAAATTTTTTTTACTAATTATTTTTCTTGATTTATGCAGACCCATTTTATAATTTTATAAGTATTTTTATAATCATTTGGTATTATGTAAAAAGAAATTTCTATAAATATGAAGTCATATATTACATTAACATGATTAAAATAATGTCTTATAATGAATAATAATGACATAAATTAAATTTTTGGATTAAAACAAAGTCTTATAATGAAGGATTATGATATAACTGAAGTATGATAATAAGAATAAAGTCTAACAATGAAGATTTACAATCCGTAGAAAATCTGATGATCATAATAATGTCTTTTTATAAAGGCTTATGATCAGAATAAAGTCTTACATTGAATTTGAATGAATAAGTATTATGAATATTGAAAATTTCATACCATTAAAGAAAATGCATATGATCGATTCTAAGTGATATTATTGAAGGCAATTCATACAATTATAATTAATCTTTATGATTATATAAAATGTTATTTCCTCAAAACAAAATTGTATGATAAA
The DNA here is from genome assembly GCA_963277665.1 of Viscum album. Taxonomy (NCBI): domain Eukaryota; kingdom Viridiplantae; phylum Streptophyta; class Magnoliopsida; order Santalales; family Viscaceae; genus Viscum; species Viscum album. Next base: position 1,507,467,139 of record OY728153.1, on the reverse strand, counting down.
GACATACACAAATATATATGTCATATTAAATCTAAATATGTGACGTCCCGTTGAGGGATCCACATGTCAGTGCAAAGATTTGATTCATTACATGACCTTAGGCATGCCTCCCCATACACCAGAGGCTGTCAATTAGCAATGTGTGTCTGATATGTAACATAGGGATAATATACCTTTTTTATCAAAGTATCAAAACGGTGTAAATCAATAAGTAATAGCAAAATAATAATAAGAAATAACCATGATGATACTATGTTGGGACAACTTTGTGTATGAAGATTGTATTTTTTGTCAACAGTTGTCAATATAGATCAAAATGAAGAAGGACTCCAAATTTAATGGAGATCAGATGAAGTGCAGATTCCTAGAGAATTTTTTTGAAATCATATATTTGAATGTCATACTTGGGAAATTCTCTATGACGTAAATTCAGACAACTGTTGAGCTGATACTAAGTTCAAATCACATGTATCAAAGGTGATACATTGTCTACAATAATGGAGACTAGTGATTAAAACTAGATGATTCTTTGTTGATATGTATTTCACAAATATCATATGTTAGGAGAAGTTGTGATGCAAGTCTTATGAAGGAAAGGGGGAGAAATTGTGATGCCAGTCATATATAGTTTTGATTGGAAGGAATGATGATGCTGGAAGATAGGGATGTTTCAGTACTTTCAATCATAACTTTGATGATTCTAAATTAGGTCTTTCAAAGGATATATATCATGATAGTGGATTTCATGATGAAAGTAGAAGAATGGATATGGGAAGGAGTGGTGTAACACACCGAGATTTTATGAGATTTATTCTTTTTAATTTCTTTCAAATCTTCTGTTGTACGCTACACCATGATTATCTTGCGCTATACGGAAGACCTTATTAGCTTGCAGTATACACAACACTATTATTAGATCGTGTTACACAAAATTTCATGTTTTTTTTATAGTAGTTATTATACCCAACATTGAGTGTATATATATATATTCAATGTATAAATTAAATATGGTTGGATTCTGTTATACGCAACAAAAAAGGAGTCTTTCACTATATGCAACCCTGACATGGCTTACATTACACGCAATCGCAACCTTCAATGATAGTGTGTGTTGTACGCAATACCGAGTTTCACTAAACAACGACATGTTATTAAAATATTATATAAAATAGCTGTTATGAATAGTAATACCCAATTTTTAAAATTTTATTAATTTTATCTTTCAAAATGGACTTCATTTTTAGATTCGGAATATTGAAATTATCCTAGGGTGAATTTTTGGTATTTTTCTGAAAACTTTCAATTTTTGATGAAAAGTGAAAACACAGGGTTCCTATTTAAAAAATGAATTTTTATTTAAATAAATATTTATTTTATTTAAATTTATTTCAGGTCAAAAATTGATACATAATACCTATATAAGTTCAATGTAATTCATTGGAGTCATTTTATAATAATTTTAGATATATAGAAATTTTATTGAACTTTTCACCATCTTTTACCCACCTCCTAGGAAAATTTGAAAATTTACATATAACTTAATTTTATCACTTCTGTGAGTGGAATTTCAAAAATCCTAGAGACACGGTTAATATCAAGGAGTAAAATGTGGTTAAATAAGATACAAATAATTTTTTGTGAATAGTAACTTTTTACTTTTATTTACCACGGTTAAAAGTAAATAGGGTAATTAAGGGTAAAAATGATATAATATTACCCTAACACATGTTACAATTCTATTGGATAAGTATAATTCAACCAAAAACAACCTTAAAAATATTATATTATCATTTAGTTCCACTTGGATTATATTAGGACATTTATTATTATTTTATTTAAAAAAAGAATTAAAATAGTTAAAATCAATGTTTAATAAATAAAAAAAAATTAATATAGGGTTATACATAAGATAAATTCGACTATAAAAATTCAATAGAAATATAAAACAATTTCCTACCAATTTTTAGTTTATTTATAATTTTTAGACATTAAATAATTTAATTTATTTATGACACAATGGTGATGTAGTAATTACCTAAATAATGAAACATTAAAATAATTGATATTACAAATACCCAAATAAATGTAATTTGAGACTTTTTATTAATTCCACTAATTTTATAGGTAAATAATACATGTTAGTATTTATTCAATTAACATTGTTCTAAATAATCATAATTTAATTATTTTCACAAAAATCAATTACTAAATAGTGTCAAAATTGACATAAAATAGTTTTTAAAAAAACATATTATATTATTAATTGTTATTTTATTACTAAAAATCCAAATATCGTCCAAATGACATAGATAACGTTATATATATTAATAATTAACCACTTGGGGTTCATTTGTCTTTTTATAGTATGTTTATTAACCATATAGTGTAAGAAAACAAGAAGACATAGTAAAAGTTAAATTATTTAACTTAGAGTTAAATCAAAATGGTAATGTTAAAATAGTAAAATAAACTAGTCTAAAACCTATTGGTTGAGAGTATTTTGACTCATTCCCACTTTAGCTTCGAAATAAATCAATTTGGAGCTATTAAAAACCGAATATGACTTTATTAAAAAATTGTATTTTAAGTTTTTCCAATGGTGCCCCATCCTCCCTTATAAAAATGGAACCCCTTCCCTCTTCTCTATTAACACTCTTTTGAGGCTTGAATTTCGGTCAAAACCTACCCATTTCAATTATACACATCCCTAGAAACATTTTGGAAGTTCTGGTCTTCTCAAAATACCAACTCTACTTCCTTAAGAGAAATCTTAAAAGAGGTGCATCTAAGAAGAGGTAATCTCTTCTTCCGATTCTCTCAAGTTTCTTTCTTATTCTACTTCTTCTTCATTAGTTGTTTCACTATAAATTAATAACATCATAATCACTAATATAATGATATATTATTATAAATACAAAACAACTATATTTAATCTTCTATCCATCCTACAGAAAATGAAATCACCGCGCGTGCGTACGTACGGAATATTGTCTCCACGTTGTGGTGTAATCTTTTTTCAACCACCACCTTACTTGGATGGGTATAATGGTGTAAATAAATAACAATATATGATTATTATAAAGTTATATTGATTCTTAAATATTATATGTACACATAAACACAATTCCATGATCATGGGAATGATATCATCGCTCGCGCGTACGTACAAACTACCATCTCCACGACACGATGAGATTCATTCTCCATGTTAACCATTCATGAATGAATATAAAGTATATATAATGAATAATAATGAAATATATGACATAATAATGATAGTTTATTTATGTATATATATATATATTTCATCTACTTTATTCCATTCAATTCAATAATGAAATGAAAACAGCATTCATGCGTACGTACGGCCTACCGTCTCCATGAACGGTGTATTTCATTCCATTTATCGATCTATCATATATATATGTATATTCTGAATATATAATATATATAAATCATTTTTTACATTCTTTAATTATGTAAATCAGTAGATAAGTAATAATATTAAGAACAACATGTAGAAACATGTATGATAAATGAAACGATTTTTCCCAAAACGCTGCTTTAACATGGAATTTACAAAAGAACGAGTAATATAAAGTCATAGGTGAACCATATATGATATCATAACAATGATTATGATTCTGTAATAATACAATGACATTATTTAAATCATTATAAAGGTGGTTTGTATACATACGATGCATATCAGACAGAAGGTAAGGGATAATTTTGCAAATCTCATTTTTATCTGAGATTGCTTATAAGTAAGTATTTACTGGGGTTATATTTTTCATCCATGCCCATAAAATATTTTTCATAAAGTGTTTAATATTCTTCCATGTATTTTTAATTTAATTTTAAACCCTATTTGACTTTTACTTTGTGTTATGTAATGAATCTTTCTTTTGTTTACCATACGAGGAACTTTTTGACTTTTCCGACAAATGTACGAGAATAATGTTATTTTTAACATATACGGCTTCAATGGATTTTTACGGTTTCATAACGACATTTTTAAATGATTTTTCTGCTACAATGTTTATGACTACTTTCAACAAAATAATTTTCTTCTATTATTTCATAGCATTTTGTGAAAAGAAAATGATTTTGAAGAAGAAAGGATATTTTCCTCAAGACTTCATTTCAAGGGTTTTATCAAAACTATTTTCCATCTAAAATGACATTATTTAATATGTTTATGTTTCAAGTATAATTTCTCCATTATTTACATGGTTTTATTTTTTCTTATGATGAAATAATATCCATTTTTTATATAGATTTTTTTATGATGGCATGATGTTTAATAATTCCATTCTATTACATGTGTTATGCTATGATGTATGAATTATGATTTTGTGGCACACAAAAGAATTATTTCATTATAAGATGGGTGGGACCTATAGTACCCTCCAATGCATTGGGAAAAGATTTATATCTCATGAGATAGACATGGCTAGAACAGTAAGTTAATCCAGTTTAGTGAAACAGGACTGGAATGAGGAGTGAACTCGATATAGAAAGGGACTTTTTTCCACTAAGATGGTCTTGGAAGCAATACCTTGGATACTATGCAAATCATATAATGTGCTTAATGGTTTTCCACAATTACATGTTTTCTTCCCATGCTATTTTATAATTATTGATTTTCCTTTATGATATATGCCTTACGTACTTCCAATATTTATGTCTATGCTCATGATTTTGATGTTTAGATTTTATGTTCATGTTTTTGCATTCAAATGTTTATAGATTGTTTAATGTTCTCTATGCTTTCCCTTAATGAGAATTTTAGCTCACCCTATTTATGTTTTCTTTTCCCCAGGATATAAAGAAAGGTTTTAGGTACGAAAACCAAAGGTGAAGATCTTTATGGGATATGTTGAAGATCTTTCACCATGATTAGAAGATTACGTTCAGAGTTTCCAAAGACACTAAACTAATACGGTATTTGGGCGTCTCTTTTTATCATGTATTAATTATTCTTAAAAAGTAATGTAATGTCCATGTATGTCAAGATTTGGGTCTCTACAGTTGGTATCAGAGTGAAGATTTAGTTAACCTTTGGAAACTAGGATGCGAAAACTTTAGTGAAATCCCTAGAGATATTTCTAAGGTATGTCTGGGGATGTCTATAAGGATAAACATACATATAGGTTATAGTCCTAGAATTACGGTAACGATCATAGAATTATACCTAAGATGTTATATATTGAAGGTACTTCCCCTTTATTATGTTCTTTTCCCTAGTATGATTTTTTCCTCTCAAACTATTATTTTTGGGTTTTAGAAAATGGCTGGAAATAGGAAGATTCAAGATAATGGAGGATATGATTGACAGTGTAATTATATTCTTCATGAGCAACCAACTAAAATGGGATTTGGAATTCCAAACATCATTATTATGCCTAATCAGTAATCTCATAATATGATCAATAATCTCAACTTTGGTAAGTTTCCCGACTCATCTAATAAGAGAAAGATGGAGTTTCGTGATGATCATAAAGGAAAGAAAGTTAAATTTCCATCATGTAAATCATGTGGGAAGAGGCATCAAGGAGAATGTTTCAAAGGAAATGGAAGATTCTTTCGGTGTGTAAAGAAAGGGCACAAATCTAGTAAGTTTAAAGTAAAAAATTTCAGTTAACACCATGGACAAGGATAATGGAATTGCTACGACATCAACAACGATTAAATTTTTTAAATGTCGAATGTATGGGAATTATGAAAACCAATGCCCTAAGGGAGAATCTCATGAAGTGAATTAGCAAGGTTATATGCGTACTATTTATGTGGATGATGATGAAGAGACTATGAATGATATATGAGATAAAAGAAATGATGAAGCTCAGTCAGTGGTTTAAGAAGGTAGTGGAATGATTTATGTTTATCAAGAGTTATGTTGTATAGGTAATGGTACTATGGAATAAAGACACATCTATGGATTGTTACAATATTGTTTTTCCTAAAGTGTTTGAAAGTATATGTTGAGTGGTACTGGTAACCATGAAAGGTTAATTCATATATTTTTGGAAAGTAGATGATATTCGCATAATGAAGGGATGAGGAGATAATGAGATGTTTTATAGTATTGATAAGATTGTGGCTGATATAAGGACAATGTGATATAATGGTTTGATTTTATAGATATTTTTGGATTTTGGTATGTGGAAAGAGTTAACTTGTTACAGCATTCATGTTTTCACTAAGGTTCAATGGGTATTCATTTTTAAAGAGAATACATAATTAAGGTATTGACATGTTTGGAATGTGACCAACGAGATATATCTTATATGGGGGATAAATGATGGTATTCACAAGCTTGGTTGATGACATTTCTAGTAATCATTTTCATTATACTATATGATTGGATAGAAGTATTTTCAGTAAGATTCATGGTTGGAATGGATTAAGTTGGACATCAGATAGAATTTTATAAGGATAGAACTTTTTTTGATACTATTTCTCTAATGTTATAATAGTGTAGATTTAGATAAAGGAGAACCTGTAGGACGGGAGACATCTCATCGCGTCAAACAAGGCTATGGGAATCGAACCCAAAACTGAAGCGCGACAGGCCTTTATCGCATAACACTGGCATAATGAAGTGCGAAAGGCCTTTATCACATACTGCCTCTAGGGTGTACCGGCAGCCAGCTCAGCCGGCCGCCTCCCAGAACCACCGCGTCCTTGGGTCGTGGCTCTTGGTCATCCGGCATGGCATGATGGCGCCATGCCCCTCCACCCCGGTTGTGGCCCTCCTTAGTGCTTCGGTGCCGCGCGACGGCACCGCGGCCCTCTCTCGGCCGCAGCCTCCTTTGGCTTCAACGATGTGGCACGATGGCGCCGCGTTCCTTTGTCGCGGCCCGCACCTGTCGCGGTTCCCTCATTCATACGTGGTGTGATGGCACCACGCCCCCTCCGTTACAATCCACAACGAAGTAAAAGAAAAATGGGGAGGAGGGTCGCCCGGGTTTGTGTGGTTCGACCTCCTCCCGTTATACCGATAACAAGCGTCCAAGAACGAGAAATCACAATGACATTTAAAGCGAAAATTTAATTGATTAAATTTCAACCTAACACCTACCTCAAAGTAGTTTGTATAAGCTAGCATCGCGGAGATGATTTCGACGTTGGCATCGACATACGTCCAAGGAGGGGATGAAGTCTCACACCGGCTTTAGAGAGGAGAAGAATGACACATCGATCTCTCTTTGGTTCTCTGGAATTCTTCGTGTTCATCAACGAGGAAGATGAAGTTATTCAGACTTTGAGTTTTCTTCTCCCAATCCCCTTACACCACAATCCAACCTAATAAAATAATATCCCTCTCATTTTTTTATCTTAAGTCATTCCTTTCAAAATTAAAATTTTCAAAATACATAAATCACTTAATTAAATTAAAAAGTTGGTATTGAATAAATGTGGGGAGAGAGAAGGTCACAAATTAATTGGAAGTTTTAAGGGTTACACACTTAAGAGGGAGATTGGAGGATTTAGGGAATATGAGCAGATATGGGATCGTATGGGCCCCACCACCCTCATAACCTCTCATGGGATATTGGGTGGTCTTGGGCCCCACCAAAAACTTCCCATGAGAGAATTAAACTACCATGGATAAAATAAATTTGCACACAATTTATTTTACCTAACATTTAATTTCCTAATTTTTAACAACTCCTCCCAAGAAAACGCAACTCCAATAAAGGTATTCTTAAGAAATTACCAGCGCTGCAGTTTCATTGGTGCCCTCAGATTTCAATTCCGAGCACCGGTTCAGAAGTTAAAAAAAACCCGCTCGTTCGTTCACTAAATGTACCTGAGCTAAACTTCAGAAATTGATTCCGGACACACCGGTCCTCAGAATCAAGTGCCATCAGAAACTGTGTTCTCGTAAAATCCCAATGAAATTAAGAAAAAAATTTCCATGAAATTTATGGGTCTTTAAATTAATCCCACCTCAGTACATTAAGTCCCTATAAAGATACATCACAAACTAAGGGAACAAATGAGGGTATTGAGCACGCATCCGGGCCTCCCGCTCCCAAGTGCACTCCTGGAGGTTCCCGTGCTGTCACCTGATGTGCACTAGAGGAATCAACTGCCCACATAGGACCCGCTCCTGTTGATCCTCGATCTCCACTGGGACCTCTGCAAAAGTCACTCCGTCATCGATGTCTAGCTCCCCATGGTCGATGATATGCGTCGGGTCATGCATGTCTCTCCTCAGCAGAGATACGTGGAAGACGTCGTGCAGCCGATGCAACTGAGGTGGTAGAGCCAAGCGATAAGCCACCTCACCTATCCTGATAAGAACTTGGAATAGTCCTATTAAGTGCAGAGATAACATGCCACCCCGGCCAAATCTCTATAATCCACATCGAGGTGAGACCCGCAAGAAAACATGGTCGCCATCCTCGAACTCTAGTGGTCTCCGCCTCCTGTCATCATAAGACTTCTATCGGCTCTGAGATATCCTCATCCGCTCCTGGATGAACTGAATATTCTCTATCGTGGCATGGACCATCTATGGTCCCACGAGTGCTGAATCCCCAGTGTATGTCCAGCACAGAGGTGATCTACAAGTTCGGTCGTACAATTCCTCGTATGGTGCCATCCCGATGGTGGAGTGGTAGCTGTTATTATACGCAAACTCCACCAAAGGTAGGTGATACTCCCAACTGCGACCAAAGCCGAGGACACATGCACGGAGCATGTCCTCGAGAGTCTGAATGGTCCTCTCCGTGTGACCATCCTTCTGAGGGTGAAAGGCGATCCTCAGACGTAGATGCATCCCGAATGCCTCCTACAACCCCTTCCAAAGCCGCGAAGTAAAATGAGCATCTCAATCAGAGATGATAGATGATGGCACACCATGAAGTTGTACGATCTCTTGAACGTAGAGACACCCAATGCTCTCCACTAATCCCTGCTCTCTGATGGGTAAGAAGTGGGCCGACTTGGTGAGTCGGTCGAAAATCACCCAAATGGAGTCGTGACCTCTGGAATTACATGGAAGTCCAGTCACGAAATCCATAGATATCCCGTCCCACTTCCACTCTGGGACCTCCAAGGACTGTACCAAGCTTGCTGGTACCTGGTGCTCCGCCTTCACCTGCTGGCAGGTGAGGCATCGAGAAACGAACTCTGCCACAACCCTCTTCATACCCGGACACCAGTGCTCTCTTCTGAGATCCTGGTACATCTTGGCCACTCTTGGATGTACCGCTAATGGGGAAGTGTGAAACTCTCTTAGCACCTCCTCCTATAAAGCAGCTGGTACCATGGTACGTCCCCTAAAAAGGACGACGTGCTTTCCTCCTATAGAAAAACCATCTGGCCCATGTCCTGTGGAAATATGTGCACGTCGTGTCTCAGAGTAAACATCCCCACGCTGTGCCTCTCTCACCCGCTGAAGAAGTGGAGGAGTGACTGTGAGTGAATGATGAAAGGTTGCTCTATCTCTATCCACGAAGGATATATGCATAGCGGCTAGCTTCTCTATCGCTTCTCTAAGTAGCTGAATGCATGTCCTCCTGCTGAGAGAATCGGCTACTACATTCTCCTTCCCAAGAGTATAGACTATATCAAAGTCATTGTTCTGGAGGAACTCGAGCCATCGCCATTATCTCAGGTTCAAGTCCTTCTGTGAGAAGATGTACCTGAGACTCCGGTGGTCAGAGTAGACCGTAAAGCACTCACCCATCAGATAGTGCTGCCACATATTCAGAGCGAAGACCACTGCTGCAAACTCCAGGTCATGGGTAGTGTAGTTCTGCTCATGATACCTCAACTGTCGTGATCCATAGGCGATCACTGCCCACTCTTGCATCAGGACACACCCGAGTCTGGTCCCTGATGCATCGCATTAGACTACGTACCCTACTCCCTCCTCCAGTAGCCTGAAGATGGGTGTGTTGTTCAATCTCTATCTCAGCTTCTGGAAGCTCTGTTGACATCTATCTGACCACACGAAGGGTCTCCCCTTCTTCGACAAAGTTCTAAGCGGTGCTGAAAATCTGGAGATGTCTGGCACAAATCTCCGATACTACCCAGCCAGACCTAAGAAACTTTGCACCTCCGTCACGCTCCTTGGTGGATCCCAAGCTAACACTGCCTCAATCTTTGCAGGATGCACTGAAACTCCCACCTCATATATGACGTGTTCCAAGAAGTGGACCTCACATATCCAGAACTGACACTTCCAGAGCTTACCATAAAGATGGTGCTCTCAGGGTGTGTCCAGTACAACCCGTAAGTGGTAGGCATGCTCCTCCTCAGTAGTCGAGTATATAAATATGTCGTCGATGAAGACTATGAAAAATTGATCGAGATAAGGCTGGAAGATCCTATTCATGAGACTCATTAACACTTCTAGAGCGTTGGATACGCCAAAAGGCATAACTAAGAACTCATAGTGGCCATAACGACACCTAAAAGCCGTCTTCTCCACATCCTTGTTTCGAACTCTGAGCTTATGATAGCCTGAATAGAAGGCTATCTTTGAGAAACATCGTGCTCCCTTGAGCTGGTCGAAGAGATCGTCAATCCTCAGAAGTGGATACTTGTTCTTCACAGTCACCTGGTTTAGGTGACGGTAATCGACACAAAGTCGCAAGCTCCCGTCCGCCTTCTTAGCGAACAAAATTAGGGAAGCCTAGGATGAAACACTGGGTCGAATGAATCCCTTTCCTTGCAAGTCCTTCAGCTGTACCCGTAGCTCTCAAAGATCAGCGAGAGCCATCTGATATGTTGGAGTAGATATTGGGGCTGTCCCAGGGTACAGGTAAATATAGAAGTCTACCTCTCTGTGACGAGGTCTTCCTAGAACGTCGTTAGGAAAAACGTTCGCATAATGATCCCCCACTATAGGAAAACTCGGACTCCACATGTCCACTGCTCCTAGGATGAGACTAGCCAACTGATTAGTGATCGACTATCCTCTCCTCTGCGTGAGTCCATCCTGTGCTGCAAAGGCTCCCTTCTCACCGGTGAAGGTGAACCTATTCCTATCGGTGCGAACACACCACACCTTGCGCCGAATACCGTCGATCTGAGCATGGACCGTAGATAACCAATCCACGCCCAAGATGACAACGTAAGGCCTCAACGCCGCTACGAGAAGATCCCAGCCGAAGCTCTCACCTCCTAGAGTAAGCTCACGCTGCCGGCACCAGTGCGTAATCATCGATTCTTCTCCCGTAGAAGTCTCTAGACGTAAGGATCGAGCCAACAGCTCCGTCGGAATCTATGAGCTCCGAACAAGGGTAGCGGTAATTAAAGAATGACTCGCTCCTATGTCTATAAGAACTGAAGAAAGGGTGGAGTAGACACAGATAGTACCTCGAATTATCTCTGGTGCGTTGTGGTTGTAGGCCTCTGCTGACTGAAGCTGAGCTCGTCTCTTCCAGGCAGCTCCCTGTGGTCGGGGTGGAACTCCTGGTGGTGGTGGTGGTTGAGTCTCAAAACATCGTCCACCACCAGCCGCTCGGCCAGCTCTTCTGCCCCGTCCGCCTGCAGCCTGTGGACCGCCATGGTCGAACCTATGTCTCTTCCTGGGTGGTCCCTCAACCGTCTGCTTCTCCTCTGCATGGCGGGTCGGGCAGTCACGAACCATGTGGCACTACCCACTGCATTCATAGCACTGTCTGCTCCTCATAAGGCCGGCTCTGCACCATGTTCCCCACACCTCTGAGCCTGTATCCTGAGGTCATCCACCTGATGGTCTGGTCCACTTTGACCTATGTGACATCCGTCAACTGCTAGCTACAGAAGACTCTGCTACGTGCCGCCCTGTGGTAGGTCTCACTGTTGGTGTAGGCTCAGTATGAAATCTCTCCACAATAAGGGCTCCCTTCAGTACTCCTGCCTGTGTCGGAATGATGACGGAGATCATCGATGCCCGGATCTCATGCCTCAGTCCCTGCTCGAAGGTCCGGGCCCAAAACAATGGGTCTCGTGCCATGTTCGTGGAATAGCACGAGATATTGGTAAATATCGCCGAGTACTGAGCTACTGTTATGCTACCCTGCCACAGCTGCAGTAACTCCTGAATGCGCACTGCACGGAGGATGGCTGGAATGAACTCTGAGCGTAAGAGGCTCTCAAAGTACTTCCAAAGAAGAGATGCCTCGTCGTGCACCTGGTGCATCAGGCTCCACCATCAACCTTCTTCCTCGTGCAGGAGACTTGCTGCAATGATCACCATGAGGTCAGCTGGTGTCCCCACTAACCTGAAAACTCGTACAACAGCCTCCAGCCAATCCTCGGCTACCTGGGGGTCCATCTCCCCATAGAATCTAGGTGATCTCTGATGCTGAAACTCATGCAGTGCACTAAGGCGACGTGCACTCTGAGCTGTTGGGGATGGTGACATTGGTGGCTCGGAGGGTACATGTACCGTCGGTGCCTCCGCTGTAATAGGGCCCCACACCGAGGCCTCGTCACTCGGTGGGTTGTCGTCTCGCACAAAGATCAGAACCCTAGCTGGCTGTCGTCGTGGGTCCATTCTGAAAAGAGACTGGTGCGCCATGGTCAATACAGTATACCTGGTGAGCTGAAACCAAGTAATTAAAGATAAAACTTTGAAACACACATGCAATAAATGTTTTCGTGCACTGAGTCAGAAATCAGAAGTCAGGGTCCTGGTGTATGGATACGTCGGCCGCCGCACCAACACTGGACTCCCTGGACTGATAACCACACTCAATACCCTTAACACTATTACTTCACATAGAAGAAAGGTCAGAGTCCTATGTTCTGTGGTAGAACCGAACTCCTTTGATACCAATTTGTCACGACCCATCCTCGGGGCCCGTGCTGTGACTACCCCAAGCCCGCCTTCCATAGGCTAGGGGCTGGCGACTAGCACCAAAGTCATAAATCCAAATAATAGGGAAGAAATTTCCTTTATATAGAAAACATACACCACAGAGTACAAAAGCTAAAGTAAACACTAAGTATACTGAGTATAAAAGTTAGTGCTAGAAATTAAATGGGCCAAAATACAAACCCAACTAAAAGTAAAGTACAACTGAAATGAAACTACAGCAGTAGGAAAGTAAATCAGTGAGTCTGAGCCGTCCTCTGGAAATCCCACCTGAAGGGTGGTTACAGATAGTCTCCTCTGTTCCTTGGCTCCAGCCGTCCGCTCCGAGCACGTCTCGTCCAGTGATCCACCTCCAGGTACCGTGAAGCTCCATGAGCTCCCACCTCAATCAGCGATGTTCGTCATCTGCATCCAACACAACATAGTGTGGGCATAGCCCGTGCTGGGGTGAGTATACGCTACTCAATAGGGACCCCGAGACCCCTAAGGTCTCCCAGAATCCACGAAGTATAAACCACAAAGGAATGATACAATCACGAAGTAACATCCAACTCTACTAAGGTATATGCCCATACATATACCAAAGTCATCATTTCCAGTTCGGCTCCAACATCCGAACCCGAGTTCGATCTAGTCCACACAGGATAGCACAATCCAATTCAAACAGGATAACACTACCCAATCCACACAGGATAGCAAAACAATCATAACAAAGATAGTGATTGAAAGTCAAGAATCAGCTCACATGGGTATACTTCTCATAAGGCGATAGAGATGATCATATGTAGCCACTGATTCATCTAAGATGTCAGACACACATAGGATACAAGACCAGCTAAGAAGTCAGACCCACAAAGGATACAAGACCAGCTACTCTCCCAGACCCATATAGGATACAAGTACAGATTCAAATACTGTCGGACCCACATAGGATACAAGAACAGTAGTTGAGTACTTCCGGACCCACATAGGATACAAGAATAGTAGTCATCATCGTCGAACCCACGGAGGATTCCAGTACGATCTTCGTCGCTTCCGAACACATGAAGGATCCCAGTACTGTCGTCATCTTCGGTGCAATCGCAGCTAGATCTAGGGTTCCCGCACACAGCATGCTCGATTCCGAGAGGGTCCGCTCCACGAGCCAAGGGGGGTCGATACATCAACTAAAACGATGTCTGGAGTTGATGTATCCAAAAGCTTCGTCTCGTCGAAAGGAACACAATGTGTCAGATGACGCGTCAATCGGACGCCCAGTCTAAGAGTTATTGGCTTTTTCGTCCTAGGGGGCCGGTTGGTTTTTAAGTCAAAACCAACCCGACCATACTCTAACTACATCCAAACTTCGAGCGGAGTAAGCCAAAAGTGTCGTCTCACTAAGAGGAATCCAACAAAGTCAATGGAAAATCATTCGGGCGTCCGGAGCTCAAATTATAAGTGTTTCCACTCCGAGGGCCCGGCTGGTCTCGTGTTCGAACCATCCCATCCATACCCAAAGTTCTCAGAAACCATGAGTGTAATATACTGAAACGACCGTCTCGATCCAAGGATATCTACGCAACTAATGGAGCGTCGATCAGAGGTCTGTAGCCCATGTTATAGGCATTTGAATAGTCCTGACCGAAAAACAGGGGGTTCGGGCCCAGTCTGACTCGGCTCGACACCCCTGGGTTGGCCCGAACTGGGTCGACCCGGCCCAAGTCTAGGTCCGGCTCGGTTGGCCGCGGCCTGGCTCGACTGGCATGGGTGCAGCCCAGCCGGCGCGGCCCGGCCCGGCAAGGGGGTCCGGCCCCGCGCGGGGGGTCCGGCCCTGCGCGGGCGGTCCGGCCCTGCGCGGGCGGCCCGGCCCGATGCGGGCGGCCCGGCCCGACGCGGGCGGCCCGGCCCGACGCGGGCGGCCCGGCCCGACGCGGGCGGCCCGTCCCGACGCGGGCGGCCCGGCCCAACATGGGCGGCCCGGCCCAGTGCGGGCGGTCCGGCCCGGCACGGCTAGTCCAGCTCGATGCGGGTGCTCGCGCGCTGAGTGGACGCGGAAGGGGGAGGGCGTCGCCCCCTTCAAACCGAACAGCGGACCCCACGAGGTCTGCCCTATCTCTTGACCGGGGGTTTCAACCCCCAGTTTTCCAGGGTAGCGGCCGGCCTTTATGGGCAGTCGTTCGGTTCAATCAGGACCCGTGGGGGTCCCGCCTCCAGGGTATGCCAGCGGCCGAATCAGTCGGCCGCCTCCCAGAACTACCGAGGCCATGGGCCGCGGCTCTTGGCCGTCCGGCGCGGTGCGACGGCGCCGCGCCCCGTCCGCTGCCTCTTTCGGCTTCAACGGCGTCGCGTTCCTTCGTCGCGCCCCGCACCGGCCACGGTTCACTCGTTCCCGCGTGGTGCGACGGCACCGCGTCACCTCCGTTCCAATCCACAACGAAGTACAACAACAATGGGGAGGAGGGTTGGCTGTGTTTGTGGGGTTCGACCTCCTCCCATTATACCGATAACAAGAAGCCAAGAACTAGAAATCACAACAACAATTAAAGCACAAATTTAATTGATTAAATTTGAACATAACCCCTACCTAAAAGTAGTTCGCAGAAGCTAGCATCACGGAGATGATTTCGACGTCGGCGTTGACGTATGTCCAAGGAGGGGGTGACATCTCACACCGGCTACAGAGAGGAGAAGAACGGCATGTCGTTCTCTCTTTGGTGCTCCGACGTTCTTTGCGTTCTTCAACGGGGAAGATGAAGTTCTTCAGACATAGAGTTTTCCTCTCCCAATCCCCATACACCACAAACCAACCTAATAAAATAAAATCCCTCTCGTTTTATTATCATAATTCATGCCTTTCAAAATTACAAATTTCAAAATACATAACTCACTAAATTAAATTAAAGAATTGGCATTGCATAAATGTGGGGAGAGGGAAGGTCACAAATTAATGGGAAGTTTTAAGGGTTACACACTAAAGAGGGAGATTAGATGAGTTAGGTAATATGAGAAGATGGTGTCTCGTGTGGGCCCCACCACCCTCATAACCTCTCATGGGAAGTTGGGTTGTTGTGGGCCCCAGCAACAACTTCCCATGAGAGAATTAAACTACCAAGGATAAAATAAATTTTCACACAATTTATTTTACCTAACATTTAATTCCCTACTTTTTAACAACTCCCCCCCCCCCCCCCGAGCAAACACAACTCCAGTAAAGGTATTCTTAAGCAATTACCGGCGCTGCTGTTTCATCGGTGCCCTCGGATTTCAATTCTGAGCACTGGTTCAAAAGTTAAAAAAACCCGCTCGTTCATTCACTGAACGTACACGAGCTAAACTTCGGAAATTGATTCTGGGGACACCGGGCCTCGGAATCAGATGTCGTTAGAAACTGCGTACTCGTAAAATCCCAAAGAATTTAAAAAAAAATTCTTTGAAATTTATGGGTCTTTACAAATATTCTTAGTAATATTATGAGAGGAGGTGCAGAGACGATGTGCAATTCTGATCCATGGAGTTCCTAGAACAATCCATCAAAAATGTCACTTTTTTAAATAGAGAACGTGATAATTTTTCCAAGAAAAGTGTAATAACTCTTATATAAGTGTCTTGATCAAAAATCTGAGGGCACTATTGAATTTGGGATAGCGGGTTTACCCTAGGAATGACTTTACATTAGTCACCGCATGTCTCTAGTGGGAAAAAATGAAAATGGAATAACCGTAAATAAAATTATAAAATAAAATTATTTTATTTTTCAAATCCTTATAACTCATTAATGGTGAATCAAGTTGAAAATATGACAACATTTTTAAGTTTGTAAAGGGTTATTTTCCTTAGGCATGGCATAATCTTGACCAGTGTTGGTCGAGGGTGAAAGCAAGATTTTAGAAGTGAACGTCATTAAAATATTTAATAAAAAGATTTTATTTTGATGTTATGTGTTGTCGTAGTATCATTTTATTTTTTTAATAACGCTCACTAGAAATATAGTTTTATCATCAAAACCCTAGAGTTTCCTAAGGTAAGGAAGAGGAGGCCCTCTCACCAGCAACGACAGATTGGTGGTAGGGATTTGATCATGCGACAATGGCATAACAAACTTCGATAGAACAAGGATAGAAGTGATGATTTGACTTAAATCTAAGTAAGAAAGAGATCCAAACTCAAGGTAGGGGGTTTATTTTTGTGTGATTTTCTTCTCCCATTGCTTTTTCCAATGATGAACGTAGACCAACCCATGAATAGGTTTATTTGTGGCTCGATCATTTATGCGGGATGGTTAAAAATACAGGATTAAAACAAGAATTAGATCTTCAATTTTTTAATTCTTTTTGATTCTTCTAACAAGATCGAATTTGGGCCAACATGAAAAAAGTAATGGATCCTTTATTAAGGGTGTTCTTTGTAACACCCGAGATTTTTATGAGAAATATTTTTTTTATGTTATATACATCATCAAAGGAATATTTCAATACACACAACACTATCTTGGCTTTCTTTATACGCAATTTCGACCTTTTTCAATAGCTTGTGTTGTACGCAATATAGAGTTTCACTAAACAACGATATGCTATTAAAATATTATTAAAACTAGCCGTTATGAATAGAAATACCCACTTTTTGAAATTTTATAAATTTTATCTTTCAAAATGGACTTCATTTTTGGATTCGGAATATCGAAATTAGCCTAGGGTGAATTTTTGGTATTTTTAGGAAAACTTTCAATTTTGGATGAATAGTGAAAACACTAGGTTACTATTTAAAAACCGACGTTTTATTTAAATAATTATTTATTTTATTTAAATTTATTTTTAGTAAAAATTGATAAATAATACCTATATATGTTCAATGTAATTCATTGGAGTCATTTTATAATAATTATATATATATATAAATTTTATTGAACTTTTCTCTGTCTTTTACCTACCTCCTAGGAGCTTTTTAAAAATTTACATAAATTTAATTTTACCGCTTCTGTGAGTGGAATTTCGAAAATCCGAGAGACACGGTTAATATCAAGGAGTAAAATGTGGTTCAATAAGATAAAAATAATTATTGGTGAATAGTAATGTTTTACATTTAGTTACCACGGTTAAAAGTAAATAGGGTAATTAAGGGTAAAAATATTGTTATTATCACCCTAACACATGTCCTAATTCTACTGGATGAGTTTAATTCGACCAGAAACAACCTTAGGAATAAAATATTACCATTTAGGTCCACTTGGATTAGATTAGGACATTTAATGTAATTTTATTCAAAGAAGAGTAAAAATAGTTAAAATCAATGTTTAATAATTATAACACTTTAAATATAGG
This sequence comes from Viscum album, assembly GCA_963277665.1. Classification (NCBI taxonomy): domain Eukaryota; kingdom Viridiplantae; phylum Streptophyta; class Magnoliopsida; order Santalales; family Viscaceae; genus Viscum; species Viscum album. The sequence goes on along the minus strand of OY728153.1, from coordinate 1,507,449,013 downwards.
GTTATAAATAATTTAAAATCGACTATAAATATTAATTAAAATATAAAAGGATTTCCTACATAATGGTATTTTATTTTTAATTTTTAGAATTTAAATAATTTAATTTATTTATGACACAATGATGATGCAGTAATTACCTTATTAATGAAATATTAACATAATTGATGTTATAAATACCTAAATAAATTTAATTTGATACTTTTTATGAATTAAATTTATTTTATAAGTTAATATGACATATTATTATTGATTTTAGTAACTGTTTTCGAACTAATCATGCTTTTATGATTTTCAAAAAAATCAATTACCAAATAGAGTCAAAATTGACATATAATAGTTTTTAAAACAAATATTATATTATTAATTTATTATTTTATTCCTAAAAATATTAGGTTCGACCAAATGACTTAGATAATATTATATATATTTATTATTAACAACTTGGGGTTCGTTTGACTTGTTATAGTATGTTTACTAACCATATAATGTAAGAAAACAAGAAGACACAATAAAAGATAAATTATTTAAATTAGAGTTAAATCTAAATTATAAGGTTAAAATAGTAACCTAAACTTGTCTAAAATCTATTGGTTGAGAGGATTTCGACCAATACCAACCTTATTTAGAAATAAATCAATTTGGAGCTATTAAAAACCAAATATGACTTTATAATAAAATAATATTTTATGTTTTTCCTAATCTGCCCCTCTTCTACCTTATAAAAGGGCACCTCCACCCTCTCTTCCTCACACCACTTTGTGCCTTCATGCTCGGCCAAAGCCTGACAATTTCTCCTCTCCACTTCCATTGAAACATCCTATAGGTCATGTTCTTCTTCAATGACCATCTTTAGTGCCCTAAGAGGAGGTTAAGAGGAAGCACTTCAAAGAAAAGGTATTATCAGTTACCGATTCATTCAACTTTATTTCTTCTTATTCTTATTCTTAATTAGTTGTTTCATTATGAAGTAATAACATTAGTATCACTCATATACTAATATGTTATTATAAATATGAAACAACCCTATTTCAACTTCTACCCATCCTATAGAAAATGAAATCATCACGCGTGCGTACGTACAGAATATCGTCTCCACGTCGTGGTGTAATCTGTTTTCCACCACCAACTTACTTGGATGGGTATAATGGTGTAATGAATGACTATATATGATTATTTTAAACTGATATTAAATCTGAAATAGTATACATACACTTCAGTCCAATTCCACGATCATGGGAATGATATCATCGATCGTGCGTACGTGCGGCCTACCGTCTCCACGATGTGATGCGACTCATTCTACATTATCTTCAATGATTAATGATTATATAAATGAATTTAATTAATAAGTATGATATATATTACACTAATACCATTCTTTAAATGAGTTATCTGTAAACTAAAAAGAATAATAAGAATTTATTCGACAAAACACGCATAATAACAAAAAAGCAATAAGCACCCGAATAACAAGTAGCAATGAAATATTACTAATAAGAATCTAAGAATATGACCATATATGATATCATAACAATGATTAAGATTATGTAATAAGTCAATAACATTATTTAAATCATTATACAGGAGGTTCAGACACGTACGATGCAAATCGAACCTATGGTAAGGGAAAATCTCACAATCTCCTTTTTATCATAGATTGTTTATACTACAGAATTTACTGGGGAATATTTATCATCCACATCCATGTTTCCTCAATATGTTAAATTACTTATATCCTCATAAAATTTTTTAAATCCAATTTTACCCATTGGTGAGTTTTTAGTAAAATATATGAAAGGAATCTTTTGTTGTTTTTAGTAAGAGGTAATTTTTGACTTTTCTGGCCAATGTACGAGAATAATGTTTTTTAACATATATGATATGAATGGATTTTTATGATTTCATAGAACATTATTTCCATGAATCTTCCTTTACATGTTTTAAAGTTTATTTTTAATCAACTTCTTTTAGTTTAAAATTTTATGACATGTTAAGAAACGAAAAATGTTTTTGAGGTAGAAAGGATATTTTCCTCAAGAATGGAGTTCAAGTGTTTGATCAAAATTATTTTCCATCTAAGATAATATCGGGTTCTGTTTCTATTCCTATTTTTACATTGATTTTATTATGTTATGATGGAATTAATCTTATGATTTCTTTTTTATCTTATATGATTTATGTTATGATGGCATGATATTTAAGAATCCCATTTTTATTACATGAGTTATGCTATGATATATGATTTATGATTTTGTGGAACACATAATAATGGTATCATTATGAGATGGGTGGGAACTATATCTCCCTCCAATGCATTGGGTAATGATTTATATCTCATGAGATAGTCATGGTTGGAACGGCCGGTTAATCCGGTTCAGTGAAACAGGACTGAAACGAGGAGTGAACTCGGTTCAGAAATAGAATTTGTCCACTAAGATAGTATTGGAAATGAGTTTTGACTACTAAGAAATGATTATCTATGATTATGTGTGTATGACACAAAGTTTCATGTATTGTGTTATGATTATTGGGATTTCATTTCACTACTATGATTTATCCCAGGTTATGATATTATGATCTCTTTTGCAGGTTAAGATTTCTGAAATGCTATGTTCTTATGAATATGATATTTCCTTTGTTTACCCTTACTAGGCATTTGAGCTCTCCCTTCTGTATGTTTTCTTTCCCCAGGTCAGGAATAAGTTTATTAAGTAGGATATTCCAAAAGGGACCCTAGATATGATGAAATAAACGGGAGAAAATGTAGATGCTTTATTAACTAGTTGTTTATGTTTCCCAGTTTCTAAAGACACTATACCTATATGGTCCTTTCATGGTTTTGTTATATGTCGTAATAAGTGTGATTCAATTTTTAATTATGAACAATGTATGTGACGTATGGATCGTTATAGTTGGTATTAGAGGAAATGTATAGTAAACCTTTAGAAACTAGGACATGAAATCCTTAGTAAGAACCCTAAGGATATGTCTAAGCATATAACACAATATTAGTGTTTTAGAAATACCCATGACTAACCTATGATAAGACCTACAGTGTGAAATTTTATTCTTGATTATGTGGTTTTACTATTATGATTTGTGTTTCTCACACTATGCTTATTGGTTTTATTCAATGGAAGGAACCTGAAGGAACCGTGTTAATTCTGAATGCGACTGAAATTCAGTGATTGTCCCGCTGAGCAACCAGATGTTATGGGAGTTGGAATGCGAAATCTTATAGCCATGATCACACAACTTTCTCAATATATGAATCATGCAGGACTTCCAATCGATCAAATGAAGGAGCAACATTTTGTTGAATCCTTCATGAGGCAGCGTCCACCCTCATTCAGTGAGTCTACTGATCCATAAGTTGGTGACCAATGGATCAGTACTACTGATAAGATATTTTCAGTTCTTCAATGATCTGAACATGATAAAGTCATCTTAGCAGTTTATCGTTTGGAAGGTGAAGCTGATCAATGGTGGAATCTTATGAAGAATACAAAGCCAAGATATGAAATTGATTCAATGGAATGGGACGAGTTCAAGAACAAATTTTTCAATAATTACTTCCCTCGTATTCTTCGAACAAAGTTGGAGAAGGAGTTTCTTGAACTAAAGCAAAAGGATAATGAATTTGTTGGTACCTACAAAGCAAATTTTACAAGACATACAAGGTACCCTTCAGGTATTATTATCCAAACTGAGAGTAAGATCTATCGATTCTTTAGTGGATTAAACCCAAGTCTTCAAAGGGCATTATCCATAAGGGACTTCAATAGATACGAGAAAATTGTTCGATGTGCTCTCAAGGTTGATATGGAGATTGGAGTAACCCATCAGTCATATGAATTTGATAAGAAGAGTAAAATGGAATTCAAAGGAAAATCTAAAGAGAACACTAAAAAGACGATGAGTTTTCCCTTATGCTCAAAGTGTGGAAAGAAACATGGATGGAGTTTCCTTACAGGGACAAGTAAATGTTTCAAATGTGGAAAGGAAGGTCATCGGGCATTTGAATGCCGCAATTATGGGAAGAAGATGTCTAGTGATGTGAACAAAGTAAAGGCTACACAGAGTGTACCTCCTACACTTCAATGTTACAAGTGCAAGAAAATGGGGCATTATGCTAATCAATTCCCTAATCCAAGGGTTGATGATGATGATCAACGTAAAAAAACTCTTAAGGATAAAGACAATGGAAAGTCACATGAAATTTCTATCAGTGATGTGGAGTACGATAATGAAGTGGTGAAAGCTACACTTACCAGCCACTCTAAAGTAAAAAATGTTTTATTTGATTCTGGATCCACCCACTCTATTATTTTTTAAGAATTTTCTAAGGGTATCATCATATTACCTCAACAATTAGATGTTGAGTTAGTTGTGACAACCCCTAATGGCACAACAGTCTCATCAAAAGTTTACAATTCTTCTCTGATTGAAGTTTGTGGGAAAGTGCTTCCTGCAAATCTTGTGATCCTTCCTATAGTGGGATTTGATGTGATTCTTGGAATGGATTGGCTTTCTTTATATGGATCTCATATCAATTTCCAAAGAAGGGAAGTCGCATTTCATATTCGAGATCAATTTATGATCGTCTATCAATGCAAGAATGAACAAAATCTTCCAGTGGCAATTTCTTCCATCTTATGTGTCTTGATTCCACTAAATGAAGGTTATTTATCTCAAATGGTTGTAGAGAAACACACGATTAATAATTCACCCATTATAGGTGAGTTTGATGATGTCTTTCCAGAGGAATTTCCAGGTCTTCCACCAAATCGTGAAGTTGAGTTTTTAGTAGAACTCATACCTGGTTCTATGACCATTTCAACGACACCTTATAAAATGTCCCCAATTGATTTGCAGGAATTGAAGAAGAAACTCCAAGAGAATCTAGATAAAGGATTCATACTCCCTAGTGAGTCACCTTGGGGAGAACCTGTTCTGTTTGTTAATAAGAAAGATGAATCAATGAGACTCTTCATTGATTATCGAGAACTTAACAGGATCACGATCAAGAACAAATATCCTCTCCCACACATTGATGACTTATTTGACCAACTACGCGGAGATCAATACTTTTCCAAGATTTATCTTCGTTTAGGGTATCATCAATTAAGGGTAAAAGGGGAGGATATACCAAAGACGAATTTCCATACAATTTATGGACACTATGAATTTATAGTGATGCCATTGGGTCTTAATAATTCCCCTTCAATCTTCATGGATCTGATGAATATAGTCTTTAGATACTATCTTGAAAAGTTTTTGGTAGTCTTTATAGACGATATTCTTGTCTATTTAAAGACAAGGAAGAACATGAAGATCACTTGAGAATTATATTAAATACCCTGAGAAAGGAGAAGCCTTATGCCAAATTTAACAAGTTTGAATTTTTTCTTAAAAAGGTCTGATTTTTGGGTCACATAATCTCAAAAGAGGGGATATCTGTGGATCCAGCAAAGACAGTGGTTATCGAAAGATGTTCGAGACCAACAACAGTAACTGAGATCCGAGGTTTTCTTGGTTTGGATGGATATTATCGACGTTTTGTGAATGATTTTTCTCAATTATATAATCCACTCACCATGTTAACTCGAAAAGGAGTTAAGTTAGTTTGGATGGAGGAGTGTGAGGAGAATTTCATGGAGTTAAAAAGAATGTTATACACTGCACCTGTGCTCACACTTCCTTGTAGTGGAGAAAGGTTTGTGATTTACAGTGATGCATCCAAGAAGGGACTGAGGTGTGTTCTCATGAAAAATTATATGGTGATAGTTTATGCCTCACGACAGTTGAAAATCCATGAGCAAAATTACCCAACTCATGATTTGGAGTTAACAGCGGTAATCGTTGCATTAAAGATTTGGAGGAATTATCTTTATGGAGAAAGGTGTGATATTTATACTGATCATAAAAGTTTAAAGTATATTTTCACATAGAAGGAGATGAATATGTGCCAAAGAAGATGGTTTGAGCTAATTAAGGATTATGACTTCTCAATTCATTACAACCCTGGGAAAGAAAACATGGTGGCAGATGCATTAAGTTGATAAGACCATACCAGCTTATCCATGATGAGGATCACAAAAGATCCAATATTTATGGATTTATAAAGGATGGATCTTGGAATTATAATGGAAAGGTAAAATCATGTCTTTCTCAAATGAATGGTCAACCATCTATACATGTGAATATTAAAGAGGCACAGAAAGAAGATGTAGAGTTACAAAATAAGGTGAGAAATGTTCCTGAATTCAACCTTGATTGTGATGGGATAATAAGGTTCAAGAATTGGGTTTGTGTTCCTCCCATCCCAGAATTAAAGAAGGAGCTGCTGGATTACGATCATAGTTCTTCATTATCTATTCATCCTGGAAGCACGAAGATGTATAGGGACCTGGAAGAGTACTTTTGGTGGGATGGAATGAAAAGAGATATTGCTGAATATGTCTCTCGATTCTTGGTTTGTCAGCATGTTAAAGTTGAGAGACAGAAGTCTAAAGGGATGTTACAACCACAACCCATACTAGAATGTAAATGGGAAAACATCACTATGGACTTTGTCACCGGACATCCTAAAACATCCAAAGGCAATAATGCTATCTGGGTCATAGTTGATCGTCTTACGAAGTCAGCACACTTCATTACTATTAGAGAAGATTTCTCTCTGAATCAGCTTTCCAGGATATATGTAAAGGAAGTGGTAAGATTGCATGGAGTACCACTTTCCATTATATCTGGTCGAGATCCGAGGTTTAACTCGATGTTCTAGAGAAGTCTTCAGCATACATTAGATACAGAGTTGAGTTTTAGCACTGCTTATCATCCTCAGATAGATGTTCAGTCTGAGAGGACAATTCATACTCTAGAAGATATATTAAGAGCTTGCTCTATGGATTTCAAAGGTGGTTGGGATCAACACCTACCTTTTTTGGAATTTTCTTATAATAATAGCTTTCACTCCAGTATTCAGATGGATCTTTATGAATCTCTCTATGGAAAGAAATGCAGGACCCCAACTTGAAGGGATGACGTTGGAGAAATAATGCTATTAGGACCAGATCATGTTGATGAGATGGAAGAAAAGGTCTGATCTATTCAAAAACAAATAAGAGTAGCTCAGAGTCAAAAAAACATTATGCCAGTAATCGAAGAAAAGACCTAGATTTTGAAGTGGGTGATAAAGTGTTCTTACGAATATCTCCTTGTAAGAGAGTAATGATATTTGGAAACAAGGGAAAGATGAGTCCTAGGTATATCAGTCCTTTCAAAATATTGGATCGTGTTGGGAAGGTAGCTTACCCATTGGCGCTTCCACTGAATCTCTCTCAAGTTCATGATGTGTTCCATGTATCTCTCCTGATAAAGTACATACCCAATCCTTCACATGTACTAATCCCAGAAGTTGTACCGTTGGAGAAAGATCTTTCTTATGAAGAAAAACCGATAGAGATTATGGATTGTAGTGAAAAAGTTCTACAGAAGAAGACCACTCACGTGGTGAGAGTATTATGGAGGAACCACCAATTAGAAGAATCTACATGGGACCTTGAGGATATGATGAGGGAGAGGTATCCTTATCTGTTTGTTACGAAGTGAAGAATTTCGAGGACGGAATTTATTTTAAGGGGGGTAGAATGTAACACCCAATATTTTTTGAGAAATATTATGTTTTTATGTTATATAAATCATCAAAGAAATATTTCACTACACACAACACTTTCTTGGCTTTATTTACACGCAATTTCGACCTTCCTCGATAGCTTGCGTTGTACGTAATACCAGGTTTCACTAAACAACGATACGCTATTAAAATATTATTAAAACTATCCATTATGAATAGTAATACCAACATTTTGAAATTTTATAAATTTTATCTTTCAAAATGGACTTCATTTTTGGGTTTGGAATATCAAAATTAGCCTAGGGTGAATTTTTGGTATTTTTCTGAAAACATTCAATTTTTGATGAATAGTGAAAACCATGGGTTACTATTTAAAAACCGACTTTTTATTTAAATAATTATTTATTTTATTTAAATTTATTTTAGGTAAAAATTGATACATAATACCTATATAAGTTCAATGTAATTCATTGGAGTCATTTTATAATAACTTTTACCTACCTATTAGGAGCTTTTTGAAAATTTACATAAAACTTAATTTTACCGCTTCTGTGAGTGGAATTTCGAAAATCCGAGAAACACAGTTAATATCAAGGAGTAAAATGTGGTTCAATAAGATAAAAATAATTTTTGGTGAATAGTAATTTTTTACTTTTTGTTACCACGGTTAAAAGTAAATAGGGTAATTAAGGGTAAAAATATGGTTATTATCACCCTAACACATGTCCTAATTCTATTGGATAAGTTTAATTCGACCAAAAACAACCTTAGGAATAAAATATGACCATTTAGTTCCACTTGGATTAGATTAGGACATTTAATATTATTTTATTTAAAGAAGAGTTAAAATAGTTAAAATCAATGTTTAATATGACACAATGATGATGCAATAATTACCTTATTAATGAAATATTAACATAATTGATATTATAAATACCCAAATAAAATCAATTTGATAATTTTTATTAATTAAACGAATTTTATAGGTTATAATGACATATTAGTATTTATTTAATTAAATTTGTTCGAACTAATCATGCAGTTATGAGTTTCACGAAAATCAATTACCAAATAGTGTCAAAATTGACATAAAATATTGTTTAAAACAAATATTATATTATTAATTGTTATTTTATTACTAAAAATCTAAGTTTCGGCCAAATGACTTATATTATTTTATATATATTAATAATTGACAACTTGGGGTTCGTTTGTCTTGTTATAGTAAGTTTACTAACAATATAATGTAAGAAAACAAGAAGACATGGTAAAAGTAAAATTATTTAACTTAGAGTTAAATCTAAATGATAAGGTTAAAATAGTAACCTAAACTTGTCTAAAATCTATTGGTTGAGATTATTTCGACCCATCCCCACCTTATCTTAGAAATAAATTAATTTGGAGCTATTAAAACCGAATATGACTTTATAATAAAATAATATGTTAAGTTTTTTCTAAGGTGCCCCTCTCCTCCCTTATAAAAGGGCACCTCCTCCCTCTCTTCCTCACCCCACTTTGTGCCTTCAATCTCGGCCAAACCCTACCAATTTCTATTCTCCACTTCACTAGAAACATCCTAGAGGTTCTTGTCTTCTTCTAAGACCATCTTTAGTTCCCTAAGAGGAGGTTAAGAAGAGGCATTTCAAAGAAGAGGTAATGTCCGTTACCGATTCATTCAACTTTATTTATTCTTCTACTTCTTCTTCTTTAGATGGTTATTTATGAAGTAAAAACATCAGAACCACTCATATACTGATATGTAATTATAAATATTAAACAACCCTATTTCACCTTCTACCCATCCTATGGAAAATGAAATCACCACGCGTGTGTACGTACGGAATACCGTCTCCACGTCGTGGTGTAATATGATTTCCACCACCACATTACTTGGATGGGTATAATGGTGTAAATAATAACTATATATGATTACATTAAAGTGATATTGAATCTTAAACAGTATACATACACTTCAATACAATTCCATAATCATGGGAATGATATCATCGCTCGTGCGTACGTACGACCTACCGTCTCCACGATGTGATGCGACTCGTTCTACATGATCTTCAATGCTTAATGATTATATAAATGAATTTAATGAATAAATATTATATATATTACACTAATACCATTATAGAAATGAGGTATCTATAAACTAAAAAGAATAATACGTATTTATTCGACAAAACATGCATAAGAACAAAAAAAGCAATAAACACCCGAATAACAAGTAGAAATGATATATTACTATTAAGAAGCTAAGAATATTGCCATATATGATATCATAACAATGAGTATGATTATATAATAAGTCAATAACATTATTTAAATCATTATACTGGAGGTTCAGACACGTACGAAGCAAATCAGACCTAAGGGAAGGGAAAATATCGCAATCTCATTTTTATCCGAGAATGTTTATACTTTAGAATTTAATTGGGAATATTTATCATTCACATCCTTATTTCCTCAATATTTAATATTACATCTATCCTCGTAAAATTTTTTAAATTCAATTTTACCCATTGGTTATTTTTTAGTAAAAGATATGGAAGGAATCTTTTGTCGTTTTTAGTACGAGGTACTTTTTGACTTTTCTGGACAAAGTATGAGAAAAATGTTTTTTACTTATACAGAATGAATTGATTTTTATGATTTCATAGATCATTATTTACATGAAGCTTCCTTCAAAAGATTTCAAGTTTATTTTTAATAAACATCATTTAGTTTAAAATTGTATGACATGTTAAGAAATGAAAAATGTTTTTGAAGTAGAAAGGATATTTTCCTCAAGAATGGAGTTCAAGTGTTTTATCAAAATTATTTTCCATCTAAGATAATATAGGGTTATGTTTCTATCCCTATTTTAACATTGATTTGATTATGTTATTATGGATTTAATCTTATTATGTCCTTTGTATCTTATATGATTTATGCTATGATGACATGATGTTTAAAAAGCCCATTTTAATTACATGGGTTTTTCTATGATATATGATTTATGATTTTGTGGAACACATAAGAATGGTATCATTATGAGATGGGTGCGACCAATATCTCCCTCAGATGCATTGGGTAATTATTTATATCTTATGATATAGGCATGGCTGGAATGACAGGTTAATCCGGTTCCGTGAAACAGAACTGAAACAAGGAGTGACCTCAGTTCAGAAATGGACTTTGTCCGCTAAGATAGTCATGGAAATGAGTCTTGACTACTAAAAAATTATTCACTATGATTATGTGTGTATGCCACAAAGTTTAATGTTTTGTGTTATGAATATTGGGATTACATTTTACTACTGTGATTTATCTCATGTTATGATATTATGATCTCTTTTGCAGGTTAAGATTTCTGAAATGCTATGTTCTTATGAATATGATATTTACTTTGTTTACCCTTAATGAGAATTTGAGCTCACCCTTTTGTATGTTTTCTTTCCCCAGGGCAGTAAGAAGGTTATTAAGTTGGATATTCCAAAAGGGACTCTAGATATGATGAAATAAACAAGAGACAATGTAGATTCTTTATGAACCAGTTGTTTATGTTTCCAAATTTCTAAAGACACTATACCTATATGGTCCTTTCATGGTTTTGTTATATGTTATAGTAAGTGTGCTTCAATTTTGAAGTATGAACAATGTATGTAAAGTATGGGTCGTTATATTCATGGTGCATTTACTATCCCCATTCTTGCATTCTTCACCAACAGACCCATGTGGTCGCGTTGAGCATTGGAGGGAGGTACCGAATGTGATTAGACCCCCAGAGCGATGACAAGATGATCCTGAGCACACAAAAGTAGAGATGGAAACACAAGGATCAGGAAGGTTTTCCCAGTTCAAAAAATGGGCCACCATAGTAATGGTGGTGGTCTGCAGAAAGGGAGTCTCCGGTGGCGGTGCGCTGCGTCACAACCACTCGTGGGGAGGAACCTATGGAAACCATTGCAGGCGGCAAACAAGGGCCACCAACGGGGCTCGATCGCACATGGTAGGGGTTCGTGTCATGCAGTGAAGGACTATGGTGGGAACCCCCTGAAAACCACCATGAGGTATCTCATGCGGCATCCAACCATGTTGAATGTGGTGGCCGACCATGTTGACTTGGAGGGGAGGCGACACACACTATGTCTGGGTGAGATGAACCGGCCCGCTTGAGTGGGTCGGGTTTGAGACTGCGGGTTAGGCTAGTAGCGGGATGGGCCTAACTGGGGCGGGCTAGACCCAGTGGGCCAGGTCCACTCAATAAATCATATGGAACCCATCATGTTGGGTTAGTTGGGATCCTGGTTGGTTTAGGTCGGGTTGATCCCACTAGGTCGGACTAGACCTAGACCTAACCAACCCTATTTTACTTAAATCCCCATAACTCTCAAATCGTGTTTCCATTTGATTAAAATTTTATAGTGGTAGGAACCTTGTGAAGAGGTGATCATTTTTATATACTCTAAGAACTACCAAAAACCGGGGCAAGTCCATCGCCACCCTTTATTAGTTCTAATGAAAAAATGCTGATAAAGGGGGTACCTTTATTAGTGCCAAAAAAGCGCTGATAAAGGGTACCTTTATTAGCGCTAAAAAAAGTGCTGATAAAAGTACCCCTTTATTAGTGTTTTTTAGTGATGATAAAGGTACCCCCTTTAATAGCGCTTTTTTAGCACTATTAAAGGGTACCTCTTTATCAGCACTTTTTTTAGTAGCACTGATAAAGGGGGGTCTTTATCAGCACTTTTTTTAAAAGCGCTGATAAATGGTCTACTTACAAAAAAAATTAATTAAAAAAATATGTTAATATTTAAATATATAGATATAATTATATTGATATAAATATAATATATATTTTTTAAAATTTAGTTTTAAATATATTTTAGATAAGTATAAATATATAGTTACACTTAATAAAATATATTTAGTAAAAATGGCTTATAAAAAAATTAGAAAAATATCTTTAATTACTAATTTTCTAATTATTATGGAGTAATGGTCATTTAATAACAATTTTATCACTAAAAAATAAAAAAAATAAAAAAAGATCCAAAATATGTTGAAAACGCAACTTGAACTTCAAACGACCATAACTTTTGATCCGGGTGTTCGTTTGAGCTCTACCGTATATCAAATCGAAGCCAGCGATGATCTCTACACACTTCTAATTTGGGGGATCCCCGAGAACGGTTTTTTCGAGGCCTAAAAAATCCCAGAATACCTCCAAAGTAGAGTTTTTAGTCAGGATACCCCAATGTTTTTAAGATTTTGTGGATTTTCAGCCTTGTTTAAGGGCGTATTATTGGATTTTTTTGGTGGGGACTAAATTTATTCCAAGGTATTACATTTATATTGATATTATTTCTTTGAAATTTTTTCATATTTTATAATAAACTGCTATTTATAATCAAATATATAACAATATATACATTTTTTTTTATATATTCACACATAAAAATTTAAGTATAAATATAAATAATAAAATATATTTACATATAAAATATATTAGATTTATCTAAATAATAACTAATATACATTTTATTTAAAATACAAATATATGAATATTTATATACCTATATATTAATCTAACTATATATATATATTAATATAACTACATATATATATTAATATAACTATAAATATTTATATTAATATCACCATAAATATATATATTAATATAACTATATATATATATTAATATAACTCTATATATATATATATTAAAATAACTATATATATATATTAATATGAATATATATTACTATACGAATATATATAACTAAATATATATACATATATATAAATACATAGATATATCATTAATAGGAGAAAAAATCAATATAGGGGAGTGGCAAAGGATTCAGGTGCACATGGGGGAGGTCTCGAGATCAAATCCAGGTGGAAGCTGGGATGCACGTGCATGGGTGAATCTGGGGGCTAGTACTGATAAAGAGTGGGGGATAATGCTGATAAAGGGTGGAGGGGTGCGTGCGGGTGTTGGAGGGGGGTGGAAGTGCGCTGTAAAAGCGGGGCTCAAGAGCTATAAAATCCCCCATGTTCCCTATTGGCATGATTTTTTTAAATTTTTTTTTAATTTTTTTAACATTTATCAGCGCTTTTAAAAAATAGCATATAATGGGGGTCCTTTTTCATCGCAAAAAAAAAAGCGCTGATAAAGGACCCTTTTATCAGATCTCTTTTTAGTGTTGATAAAAGGGGTCTTTATCAGCGCTTTTTATAGCGCTCATAATGGGTACCCCCCCCCCCCATTGTCTTCGCCATCCTTAATAGAGATTTTCTAGCGCTGTTAAATGCCATTTTAGCGCTGATAAAAGGGGTATTTATAGTAGTGAAGTGAGTTTCTGTTGATGTTGGAATATGGCCTCTTGGCTTGAGGAGTGTGTGCTCCTGGAACGAGCATGCAAAGGATGGAATCCTGCAATTGGAAGAAACATAGAAGCTATGTGATTACCTAGACTATGTGTATTACCTTGACTATGTGTCTTACCTAGATTGTGTGTCTTAACTAGACTATGTGTCTTACTTATAATTTGTGTCTTACCAAGACATTATGTCTTACATAGACTATGTGTCTTACCTAGACTAAATGGGTACTCCCCTCCCCCTGCATGGTGTGCATTCTCTGGTCTTTGATGACACTCTATGAGTTACTAACACTCCATGTGTTACCAACACTCGGTGTGTTATCTATACTCTGTGTGTTACCAATACTCCCTGTGTTACCAACACTTCATGTGTTACTACTTAAGGTTACTTTTGATTCATACGACGATCATGTTTATGAACCAAGGACATATAGTTGGTTTGATATGACTCTAGTGACTCTCTTGACTATATATCCTAGAGGCTACACTTTGTGTGCCTCTTTAGCAGTCTATGTGGAGTTCCTTAGTGGTTTTCCTTCATATTATTCCTTAGTGGTGTTCCTTCATAGTATAACTTAATGGTGTTCCTTCGTGGTGATCCTTTGTGGTGCTCCTTCATGGTATTCCTTACTGGTGTTCCTTCATGGTGTTCTTTTGTGGTGTTCATTCAAGGTATTCCTTAGTGTTGTTCATTCGTGGTGTTATTAAATTCGGTTCATTAATGGTATTCCATAGTGGTTTTCCTTTGGAGTATTCTTTTGTGGTGTTCATTCATGGTATTCTTTAGTGTTGTTCCTTCATGGTATTCCTTAGTGACGTTCTTTCATGGTGTTCCATAGTGGTGTTCCTTCATGGTGTTCCCTCATGGTGTTCCTTTGTGGTTTTCTTTAGTGGTGTTCCTTCATGGTGTTTCATAGTTATCGTCTTTGTGGTATACTTCATATGATTCCTTATGGCTTAATTTGTGTAACTCCTTTGTGGTTTGGGGTCCCTACTATGTATTGTTTTACACACCCATGCACGGGCTTCGCCCTCACGTGTAGTGTCCTGTGAAGATGATAAAAAATTTGATGGGGTACATGGTGGGCTGGAGATAGGGTTGCTTCAGGGAGGCCCGACAGACATGGTACTCTTTAGTGACATTCAGATAGAGTACTGTACCTACGCTTCAGGTAGGATATCTTATGGATGAGATCTAGGATCTTGTACTTTTCAATTTCAGTTGGGCTTGTATTCTGGCCTATTTACTTTTCATTTTTACTATTACTCTAAGTGGTTTTCTTAGTGTCATTCATAACTATTTATTGAGTTTTTTCATTTGATCACTCTTTCTTGGAGACGTGTGTGCATGTACAGGTTCTTAGGAAAATGCCTCCCCGTTGTCGGGTACGCCTACTCAGTTTTAGTCTCCTTCCCCTAGCCTATGTGAGGCGGGGTTGGGTTAGTCACGACACGGTCCCCGAGGGATGGGTTGTGATATAGTGGTATCATATGGCAGTTATTTTTACTCTTTCTTTGGGGAAATAGTGTGAAGTGTTTCAAGTTAGGGTTTCAGGCTGGGGAACCCAGTGTTAGTGCGGTGGCTGACGTATCCATACACCAGGACCTTGAATTTTAATTTATGACTTAGTGTATAAAGATTATAGTTTCTTGGGAAATTAATTGTTCTTGCATCATATAGGAATTGAGTGTGTTCTCATGTACTTCTTGAGTCATTGTCGTCTCCCCAAGTATACTTTATTGATCATGGTACAACTTGTTTTATTTAAAGATGATTTCCCATAGACAATAATCTAGGATTCCACCATGTGATCCTCAGGATGATTCACCGGGTGACAATATGGGTATAGAGATTTTTACCAGATACATCACCTCTATATGGTGTACCAATTATACCACTACCAGTAGAGTAGCACATGGTACTCTTAGTACCAGTGGATGAGATGCGTATGCGTAGTTCACTTTATGAGTTTCAACAAAAGATACCCCTTAGGTTTTGAGGAGAGCCCAAATTTCATGTGGATGAGGATTGTCTTGAGGTGGTGACTGAGTTTCTTGTCTAGTCAGGACACCATTATATTAGATGGGGTTCCTAGTGGTGAGCCTTCTACATGGATTATAAGGGATATGGCGGAGTTTAGATAACATGATCTTACAATGAGGTGACTCTTCCAGGGACAGAGTTTGAGAACCATTCTCAGAGAAGTGTATGTCACCATAAAAGAAAAGTGATATGTTTTCCCAAGATATTATATAGCTTCAGTAGGATAACATGTTAGTTGTTATGTATTCATCAATGCATACCGACATTTCAAGGTACTTTATGAATATGATTCATCCAGTATGTTAGGGCTTGGACCTCCGAGCGAGGTGAGCTTAGTAACATCTGAGCCAATGATTTTACTTTGTTCACTCCTACTTATTCCAGGGTTCCATCGTGAAGCTTTATGGTTGAAAGTACCTTGGAGGGGTAGATATAGCCAGTGGATGTTAGCAGTGGGAAAGAAAGAGCAGAGACCTCAGAAGTATGAAGTCAACATTAGTTTTAGAGATTTGGATGTGTGTGATGTTTCGAGAGGAGGTCCCAGGATATAGGATATACATCTTAGGGCTCATATTGTGAGTCCAATCATCCTAGAGAGAATAAATTATTTTCATGAGATGGCTAGAGACATCTCACTAGATATTTTCCAGCCTGTTGGGGTGCTGATAGTGAAATGGTGGATGTGTCACTGTGGTGGAGATAGTGACAAGAATATATGGATCGACACTGTGGAAGATGTGGAAGAGAAGCTGGTGGAGTAGTAGGAGGTGGTATACATTTTGACATGTTACCACAACCACCCCCATGTGGTCCAAACCATGCTCAGGGAGGTGGATGACATGGTAAGTGGCAACTGGATGTGGTCAAGGAATTTGAACCAAGGGCCCTAGAAAGGATTTGAGGTATGATTTATCTCTACTAATAGCTTCCATATTAATAAACATAGGTGTTAATAGTTCTTCCATTTCATAGATCTTGTTGGTGACCTATAGTTTCTCTTTAAACCATTGGATTGACCCTTACATCTGGATAAACCTATAGAAGGAGACTTGATAATCACACAAGTTCCGACAATGTGATTTGGACCTTGAGGTGAGATTTTTGGTTGGAATATATTGGTGGTAGTGTTGAGTCCTTATGATGTCATTCTTGGAATGGATTGGTTATTTAGAGTCCTTACTTGTATTGACTATTTTAGGAAAAAAGGGTGTTGTATGTCTGCAGTGATGGAATTGGGTTTTCGTTTGTTGGAGAAAATAGGAACCCGAGATTCATGTGATTGTCCCATGGATAGGAGGATGCAGCTGATCACTCTCAAGTCATCTAGCCTTACTCTTAAGGAATTGGATGTTCTGAGTTTTCAATTCCCAATAGTAGTGGTGGATTATGAGTATGTCTTTCTAGAAAATGTCCGTGGTTTACCTCTCCACGGGGAGATAGAATTCAAAATTGTTCAACATCCTGAGATCGCACTGATGGAAGGATCAGTATATATGATGGCTTTCGCAGATATTCATGAGCTTAGGGTGATGGGGTAGGAGTGGAAGAGGAAGGGCTTTGTAAGACCCAGTGTTCAAGGGTATGTGTGTATTACCGGTACATTAACCAAGTGATTGTGTAGAACATCTATCTACTACCACAGGATTGATGAACACATTCATCAATTGAAAGAGGCATCCATTCACATGGATTGAAAGGTGCCCACATGTTTTTTAGTAGTTAAGACAGAGCTTGATGAGCACCCAAATCCTATGTTTTCCAGAGGAGAGAGTCGAGTATGTAGATTTCTATGATGCTTCAGGGACCAGACATGGTTGTGTTCTAATGACGAGGCAAGAAATGAATGCCTACGGTTCACGTCATTTGAGACCACATGAGAAGAACTACACGAGCCATGATCTTTTTTTTTGGCAATAGTAGTCTTTGAATTGAATATGTGCTGTCAATACTTGATGGTCAATCAGTTTATCATCTAATTATACAAGAAGAGTCTCAATTATATATTCTCTGATGGAGATCTAAACATGAGATAGATAGGATGCCTGGAGTTCCTCCAAGACCATGATATAGGGTTGACCTATACTCCTCTGAATATGATGGTGGAAAAAGATGCTCTTAGAAGGAGATCTATATCATCATTGTTGAATGTGTAAATAGAGTAGTTGGCCTCATTACAGTTATCCTTCATGGATAGAGATGTTGTATCTTACCTCAAACTAGGGGTTGTTACCACTATACTCTTATAGTTAGTCAGGGAGGCTTGAATCTGTGACACCGACAGTGAGATTTTACCTACTAAGTTGTCCATGTGGTATGCCCTAGAGGGATATTCAAATGGGGGGGGGGAGAAAGTTATTCCTTTTAATGGACACACAATAGTAGAAGTGGATTCTTATAAGGGAAAGATGCATTGAGATATGCATGTTTGGTCCAAGGAAGACACCATGGATTATAGAACTTGTTGATTATGGGATTAACTATTGACATACAAATTGATCACTTGTTTGAATCAGTTTCATGGTTTTTTATCTCACTATTTCAAGCCCCTACACTTGGAATGGATTTTTATTTTCTTCCTTGGTAACTCAGAAAGGGCGTGGGAAAGGATATCAATGTAATTCGTGAAGGGTCAATCATGTATGTCCGGGTTACACGATACCAATCGGGTGATCGTTGACTAACTCAACAAGTCGGTCACATATTATCTTTTAAAGAGCAGAGTTCAGAAGAGAGTTTGGGATGAATCTATGTGTAGGAAATAGCTCGACTCTATGGAATCTCGTAGATGATAGTAACTAATTAGGATACATGCATTGCATTATGATCATGAAGATCGAGGATCAACATGAGAGGACCCATCATGGGCAGTCAATTCCTAAAGTGGGTTCCCAGTGGCAGCACGAGAATCTACGGAAGAGCACATTCGAGTGGGGGGATCATGTTAATTCTCATACCCTCACCTGTTTGGGGATCCGTTGGATTGGATTTTGGGGACATGAAACCTTTAGCAAGTACCCGAATCAGAAATATGAGGGCACCATTGCATTTGGGATGCCAGTTTTACCCAAGGCACGACATTATTTTAGTCTTCGTGGGTATCCATTGAGAAAACCTCAAATTGGCATAACCATATATAAAATATTTATATATAATTATTTTGTTTTTTTAATCCTTATAACACATGAACGGTGATTCTGATTGAAAATTCGAGACCACCATTGAGTTAGTAATGGGTTTTTTTTCCCTATGTAGGGCCTAATATCGAATAGCATGGGTCAAGGGTGAGTGTTAATTTTTGGAGTTGAATGTCATTAAAATATTTAATAAAAATATTTAATATAGACATTATGTGTTGAGGTAGTGGAATTTAGTTTTTTAACTAAGCCTGTTCATAAATCCAGGGTTATCGTCAAAACCTTGGAGATTCCCTATGACAATAAGAAGGAGGCTCTCTCACTTGAAATGATGGACCAGAGGTTGGGATTCGATCAAGTGATGATGAATCTACGAACATCAGTAGAACAAGGATTGACGTGATATTGTGACTTCCATCTAAACCTGCAAGTGATCCAAACACGGGTTAGGGGGTTTATTTCTGTGTGATTTTCTTTCCATGTTCTGGTTTCCAACTATAAACATAGAACAACCCCTGAATAGGTTGATCCATGATTCGATCGTTTATGAAAGATGGTTAAAAAAAATGAGATTATAGTGAGAATTAGATATTTTTATTTTTTAATTCATTATTAATTATTCTTCTTACAGGAATGAATCTGGTTTGACATGAAAAAAGTAATGGATCTATTTTTAAAAGGGTGTTATTTGTGCCTTTCTTATCTCCATTCTTGCGTTCATTGCCAACAGACCCTCATGGTCGCGTTTAGATTTTTCAGATGGTTCTAAATGTGATTAGACCCCCAGAGTGATGGTAAGTAGATATTGAGCCCATGGAAGTGAACATGATGACATAAGGATCTTAAACCATTTCCCGGTTTGAAAAATAGGCCACCACAATAATGGTGGTGACCCGCAGAAAGGGATCTCAGGCATTGGCACGCGGTAGTGCAGCCTCCTGGTGGGAGGAACCCACGAAAACCACTGCGGGTGGTAGACAAGGGCCGCTGATAGGCGGTTGGCGGTGGGGCTCAACTATACACGGTAGGGGGACACGTCACATAGTGAAGGACTATGGTTCAGAATGAATGTGTCAGGACCCCGCGACAACCACCGCTGGGCAGTTTAGGTGGTGGCCGACAGTGTTGAACGTGAAGGTCGGACACATTGACCAGGAAGGGACGTGTCACTCACCATGTCCGGGTGATACTAACTATCCTGCTCGATTGGGTCGGGTTAGAGACCGCAAGCTGGGGTGAGAGTAGGCTAGGCTGGACACAACAGGCTGGTTCTGGCAGGACCTGGGTTGGGTTAGTCTGACCAGGTTGGGCAAGACCGAACAGAACCCTATCTACGTAAACACTCATAACTATTAAACTATTTGTCTATTTGACTATCCATTTACATAGTTGGGAACCTCGTGATGAGGCAGTCATTTTTTGATTCTTTAGGTCAGTTTTTGTGGAATTTGGAATATGGGTTTTTGGATCGAGGAGTATATGCTCCCAGAATGAGCATACAAAGAACAGAATCCTACGATTGGTTGTGACTTAGAAGCAATGTGAATATCTAGACTATGTGTATTACCTAGAAATTTTGTGTTACCTAGAATGTGTGTCTTATGTCGACTATCTATCATTCCTAGATTGTGTGTCTTTATAATCTTGTTTGTGTTACCTAGACTGAGGCGGTACTCCCCTGTCCCGCCAAGGTGTGGGTCCTCTAGTCTTTGATGACACTATATGTGTTACAAACACTCTGTGTGTTACCTTAACTCCATGAATTATCAAAACTCCATGTCTTAGTAACACTCCATCTATTACCAACACTCCATGTGTTGCTACATGAGGGTACTGTGGAATCTTATGAAAATCCTGTTTATGTACCATAGAGCTATACTTGCTGTGAGATGAATCTAGTGACTCTCTTAACTATACCTATTAAAGTATAAATGTTGTGTTCCTCTTTAGTAGTCTATGGGGTGTTCATTAGTGGTGTTCATTTTTAGTATTCCTTAGTTGTATTCCTTCGTAGTATTCCTTAGTGGTGTTCCTTAATGGTGATCCTTCGTGGTGTTCCTTCATGGTATTTCTTATTTGTGTCCCTTCATGGTGTTCCTTAGTGGTGTTCTGTCATGGTATTCCTTAGTGGTGTTCCTTCAAGGTTCTCTTTCATGGTGATACTTCATGGTATTCCTTAGTGGATTTCCTTTGTGGTGATCCTTAGTGTATTTGTTTGTTTGTATTCCTTAGTGGTGTTCATTCTTGGTGTTCTTTCGTGGTGTTCCTTCTTGGTATTCCTTAATGGTGTTCCTTCTTGGTATTATTTAGTGGTGTTCTTTCATGGTGTTCCTTCATGGTGTTCTTTAGTGGTGTTCCTTCGTGGTGTTCCTTCATGGTGTTCTATTGTGGTGTTATTTCATGGTGTTATTTTGTGGTGTTCTTTTATGGTGTATCTTAGTAATATTATTTGTGGAATAATTTGGTTGATTCCTTGTCGTTTACTTTGTGTAATTTCTTTTTGGTTTGGGGTCCCTACTAAGTATTGTTTTAATCTCCCCTACATGGGATTTTCTATAGGTTTTGTGTCCTGTGCAGATGATTGAAATCTTTGACGGAGTCCTTGGTGGGCCGGAGATAGGGGTGCTTCAGGGTGACTCAATAGAAGTGGTATGCTTCATCAACATTTAGACAATGTATTGTACCTACCCTTCAGGTAAGGTATTCTACAGATGAGATATAGGAGCTTGTAATTTTCTATTTTAGTTGGGCTTTTATTCTAGCCTGTTTACTTTTTCGTTGTATTGTTACTCTTAGTGGTTATCTTAGTGGCATGCCTACATGTTTACATAGTGTTTTTAGTTGAGTAATCTTTCTTGGAGACATGTTCACGTGTACATGTACTTAGGAAAATTCCTCCCTTTGTTGGATATGCCTACTCGATGCTATTCTCCAACCTCTAGCCTATGGCAGACGAGCTTGGGGTAGTCATGGAACGAACCTCGGGGGGCGGGTCATGGAAAAAGAAATAAATATGACATGTAATATCTGTTTCAAGTGTCAAAAGAAACCCTAAAATAATGACACAGTAGAAACTCCCATGAATATCTTGATATCATGTATGGTTCCCTTATCCATGATCCACCGTGAATCCTAACTCAACCATCTAACATAGGGCACTTAACCTTATCCTATCCTACAAACACGATGTCTATTCAGGTTCCAATTAGGAAACTCTAGTTGGGAGTAAATACAACCAATTAGTCCACCACCAACACAATATTAAGCTATTTTAAGTATATAAAAGTGAATTTAGGTTTATAAATAATCACTTACAAATGATAATGTAAATATTTTTCACATTTAATATTCTTTAATTAACCACATAACCCCCTTAGTTCACAGTGACACCTAAACCAAGCATACCTCCATCAGACCATGCCAAATTCTAAATCATATACCTGGGTATATAAAAATTAATTATTTCATAATAATTCACAATTCATTTAAATTTATAATTTCATATTCATATATTGGTGGCATAGAGCAGAATTCTGGAACCCCGTGATTATTTGAAGTAGCAGTCTCTGCCGCACAACTCAGTAATAACACACACACACAAACACACACACACACACACACACACACACACACACACACACACACACACACATATATATATATATATTGGGTGCCTAGATTATTAGTATATACTCATAGATATTTAGAGAATCATTCCCTAAACCACAACTTAGTGTTCACATCATTCCCAAATTTCAAATATTAGTGTTCCACATTCATAAGTCATTTATCAACCATTTCCACAATTCATTATTTACCAAAATACATAATCTCATTTATCAATAAATTTCATAACCCATTGTCCATCCAATTTCAAAATCACAGAAACCATCATTTCAATTATATCATCGTACCCCATGGGATTCTAAGAAACCTGGTCTGAAATCACAAATGGTCCAATGGGATCCCTGGAGGGTCTCACATTCACAAAGGGAAAAAAATTAATTTACTATAATAGAAATATCCTGAAGTGGCTACATAATTACATAATTAAAAACATTTTTTCCTAGTGAAGGATATTGGAAAATGTAATTATACAACCTGATACATAATCTTTGATGACTGATTTCCAAAATGTAACCCTCAAATAAAAACCAAGATCTAAACCATTGAAATTGCAGAAAAATTCATTCCTTTCAAAAGTGAAATAAATACATGAGATAGAGGAACCAAAATGAGGAATAGATCTCATACATGAGAGGTGTTAGTTTATTTCACAAGATCTTAGATTCTTCACAAAAGCAGTTCGAGGAGCCTTGGAATCCTCTCTCGAGCCTCCCAAGTCACGAGAAATCTAGTTAGGTCGAGTAGGGATGAATAAGAATACACACCTGGGGATCTAGAATTTTTTTAAAAAAATTTTATGGGTTTAATTTTCGAGTGCATGATTTCCTGGGTGGAGTAGAATGGCTTTCCATGTCATGAATATTAACCATGCACCCTTTCTCATGGGGTACCAAGTTTATCCTATATATATCATAGTCTGAAAAAACATTATCCAATCTTGAAAACCTCAATTTTCACAGGGTGCATGGTTTGTGGAGGGTGTCCACATGGTTAGTTCAAACCATGTTCCACCTGATGTGGCACCAAATAGAGGCACATAGTTTCCTGGGGAAATCAAAATGTTTACTAGGGGAAATCACATAGTTTTCCCTATCTGTACACCAGCCATTTACAACCCCACGCACATAAAAATTTCTCTATATTCACCCAAAACAACCCCAAAGAAAAACCAAACCATGATATAATAAAAAAAGGTTAAAATAATACATAAAAACGAGTATGAGGAATCTCTAGAAAGGCCGAGATCTTAAAATATCCCCCACTTTTAATAGATCATCCTTGATCTATACTCCTAAGAGTTACTAAGACAACCAGGGGAAATGGTCATGTCATTGAGCCAATATATCTACTTCACTCTCTCGTGTTTCCTCTTGAACAGAACCATGCTACCAACGCACTCACATTATCGGTACAACCATTACCCAAAACACTTTTTCACTATGATCCACAACACGTATTAGATGCTCCTTAAATGAAAAATCAGCCTCAAGCCCAAAAATTATCATCATCGATCACATGATAAGTTTCAGGGTTATAGTTTTAGATCAATGACACTTGAAACATCATACATAACACATTACCTATGTGGAATTGAAAATCAGCATGCCATAATTCCAATTCTCTCCATGATCTCAAAAGGTTTATCGAATATGGGCCCCAAAATTCCATACCTCTAAATCCTATGGTCACTGAATCTCATCATCACTTCAAGAAATACATGATCACCCACAGAAAACTCACGGTGTCGATGATTTTAATCAATATATGAATTATTCTGACATTGAGTCATATCCATACATTGTCGAATCAACTAATACTACTCTGATTTCTCTTACATGAGACTTGGTCCCATCAAATTTTACACACCCATCTCCATCCCTCAAAGATGGGATCTAAACTGCCTACCATAAAGCGCCTCATATGGCACCATCTAAATAGTTTCTCAAAAAATGTTTTTATAGGTTATTTCAATGAGTTCTTTGTGCCTCTACAAATTTAAATAAAAATAAAGGACACATTCTCCCAGCATACCCTCCATCTCCTATATAGTATACTCTGATTATTTATCTCTTTTTTGGGTAGAAAAACATAATCAGAAACACTGAGGTAGACAATTCCTTTTGAAAGCATTTCCATAATTGAACATATAAAACATGATTCCCAGTATAAATCTACTCACCATGACACATAATGTAAAAGCATTACATCTAGAACATACATCTCACCCAATTGCTCCATGATAAAGGTTTCCCAGATATGAAATAAATGGGATAACTTTTTCAATCGGTCCACAATCACCCCAATTTTTTCATTCTTATGAGGGATCCACTGAAGACCTACCAAAAATTCAATGGTAATGTCATCCAACTTCTATTCTCAAATGATTAATGACTATAGTAAACCACCATGTCATTAATGATCAACCTTTATCGACTGAAAAGTATAGAATCTTGTTACAAAACCTACAATCTCACTTTTTATTCCTGACTATCAACATGTTCAACATATATCATTGTAAATTTTATTCAAACTTGGATGAACTACCCACTTAATGGTATAAAACTCATGCATCAGATCATCACGTATAATATATGGTTTAATTGTAAGGTGACTCCCAACATTCAATGATTTCCTTATAAGATAAACACGATGTATCCACGTACTAACTCTCCCAAATTCATCTAATAAGCGTGGACCCAACTAATAAGGATACTAAGGTTTTATTTTCCAAGCCCTCATCAACCTGGGCATGCATCACAACCTACAAGGTCATCATATTCCACTAATAACTGGACCTCTAAACTGCCAAATTCTATGGCTTCCTACTCAAAGGTTCAAAAAAACTATTTTCTTTCCCTAGTGTATAGGATATATCAAAATCAAAAGGCTTCATATAATCAACACATATCCATTGTTGGAGATTAAAATATCATTTAGAAAATATGAATTTCAATATTTTGTGTTCATTAGACATTTTTAGTATTTATACCATTAGGAAATTCCACCAAAACATTAATTCCTAAACCACCGTAGCTAGTTTGAGATCATTCATAGGTTAATTATACTCATGTTCAATACCATATTAAATTTGGAACTAGAAAGAATATAAGATACAATAATAGTACCTCAAACTATCAACGGATTATCCTCTATATCCACAAGTATAGATTGAAATTCACGCAATTATTTTGTCCCTACTCCTCGTGTTGTAGTTTGAGTCCACTGAGCTATACCACTCTACTAATACATGTGCTCTTTTCCTAAAATAAAATATCCTCCACCACAATCTCCACAACTAGATGAACTCAAAATACTTGACTAATATGGTATAGAATATCCCCTTATAGTATTCGGATCATTCCTAGCCCCTTCATCAATACCCATTGGTCAAGGGTTTCTACAATACCTATTCATGTGAACCATCCTACCATAGGCTCATTAATCCACTGGTGGTCGTGGACACTAGCTGCGAATGTGACATGACCTACCATGACGGTGGAAGTATACGTGGTTACCACTCTAGGAAACTAATCCTTATACCTAGAAAATCTATTTTCAATATCACTAGTTGGTGTTCTCAATGAAATTATCCCTACTCTCAGAATATGTACCTCTTTTTCATATAGTATAAGCCACCTACATTTCACTAGAATCCTCCTTCATGTCCCCTTTGAAATGAGAACTTGATTCACCACTTCAGAAAAAAACTATTTAGCTAAAAGATACTAACCTAGTAATTGATTTCACATTTTAACCCATCTTAAAGATGTTTCACTACAGCTTCCCCATCACCTTCCAACACAATGATGAAGCAATGAAAATTAGTGAAATGACCAGCATAGTCCATTATACACATAGTACCTTGGGTCCACTTCATTTACTCTATTTCTCTCTTTTAAATCACTGCCTATGGGTAAAATAAGTCTAGGACCATTGCATAAAAGTATTTCCAAAACGTGCTCTGTATATTCTCATCCTTAGTTTGAATATCCAACTAGTTCTTCACAATTCATTACAATATAAAATCAACCTATTTTACTTTTCTCCCCATATGAATCTCTAAATAGTAAAGGATCGTCTAGATAGACTTGATCCATAACTCATCTACATCTGGTCCACCCTCTATGGTGATGTTTATATGGTGCTACAACAGGAACTCTCATTTCTGGTCCGACATATTCTGCACATCCCTCCATGGGTATCTTTCCATAAACTGCATAAAGAGAGAAATGTTCTAATAGAACCCCTATTTTACTCTTTCACCCATAACTATTGGATCATCTAGTTCCACTACTGGAGGTACATTTCCATCTTTTTCTTCAGGTATTCCTATCAACAGATGTCATTATAGATACATATATCTACAATTCCAAACACATATCTTAGGAAACAAAACACAGTGTTTCTTCATTTTCATAATAGGAATTCACATAAGGATATAAAAAGTTATCCCACATAATCCGTTGTAGGATCAAAACTGAAGCACATTCATTGTCATCAACAGTCCCTCACCATGTTAGCGAATAAAATATGGTAAAAAACATTCATATTTAAAATCTTCCCATTAGACATGTATTTTATCAATTTCAAATTAAACATTTAGTATCATTTACAATTAATACATAATTATTAATTACTATTTCATATTGATAACAATCAAATAAATAATTCCATTTTCATTCCAACAAGTCACCCAAAGACTACTTTTCCATGCATGCGTAAAATGATGTAGGTATACTCAAATTCCATTCCATGCCAAGCCAAGAGTAAAATATCAAAAAATAAAAAATAACACAATAAGTCCATCACCCAAGGTGAAATAACATTTAACAATAATAGAAAAAATCTAAAACAATAATCCAACCATAGGTACGAAGGTTCTCACTCATATATGGGTTAGATATTCCCATGCCAAAGATCATGAAGAAGGCCTAACTCATCATAGTCTAATTTCTGCCTTTACCAAATATTAAGACAACTGAAAAGAAAAAAACTAATCAGATGAAACTTTGGGACATCTGGACCAATGTTTCACATATAGGTTCTATGATAATGCTTGTTACATGACCTCAGGTGTTCCTCCCCATATTCCAAAGGCGTCCAACTAGAATCGAGGGTCTAATATGTAATTTTGGGAGACTATATCCTCTCTTTATAAGAATTACAATAGAAAAAAAATCAATAAAAAATTGCCAAATGGTAATAAGAAATAACCATGATAATACCAAAACCAATATAAGAAAAGAATCATATGATGAATCTAGAGTGGGAAAAAATATCCAAAACCAAAGAAGTAAATATTTCATGTTATGTAGTGTTATTTGTCTAAAAAACCCAAAATAAAGACAAATTGAAAAATCCCAGGCGGGTCCTGACATCATATCTAGTTCCCTCATCCATGATCTATCATGAATCCAAACTCAACCATCTAAAATAGGGATCTTTCCCTTATCCAATCCTACAAACTTGAATTATATTCTGAAACTGATCTAGAAGTCTAAGAAGGGTTTCACTATAACTCAATAGGCCACCACCAATGTAATATAAATAAATATTTGGTCAATAGGATTTAATGAAATATTATAAATAATTAATTATAAATGATAATGTAAATAGTTTTCACAGTTAATGTTCCTTAATTAACCAAAATGGCCCAATGGGTTCATAGTGACACCTAAATCAATCATACCTTCTTCAGCCTATATCATAGTTTGAACCATATGCCAAGGGATATAAAAATTTATTCATTCATGGGATTTCATCACTCATTTAAATTCCCAATTTCACATTCAAACATTAGTGATATAGATTATATGTATGGAACCTCATGGGTATTTAGAGTATAATTAAATGTTTCATAGCTCATTGATCACATAAAAATAAATTTATATATCTTGGTGGCCTATAGCAGTAGTCTTGCACCCTGTGGCTATTTTTAGAACTTTTCCCTAACCCGCCACTCAGTGTTCACATCATTAAATAATTTCATATGTCATGGTTCCACATTAATAATCCATTTATAGATCATTTTTATAATCCATTATTCTACAAATTCAAAATCCCGTTTATCAACCATTTTCATAATCCATAACTCTAAAAATTTCATAATCCCATAAATTATTATCTAAATAATATGGTCACACCCCATGGGTTTCCATCAAACCTAGTCTCAAATCATCAATAGCCCAACAGGATCCTTAGAGGGTCTCACATTGATAAGGAAATAAAATTATTAATTGAATTTAAATGTAATTTCACAACATGGTAACACAATGACACAATTATATACATGTATTCGTAATATAGGATATTTGAAAAATCAACATGACCTCGTACCTCAAGATTATTGTTGAATGCTCTCCAAAACGTGAACCTCATATCAGTGTGGAACATTCCAATTCACAAAAGAGAGAAAGATCGTGGCCCAAAACCTAGGATCACGATCAAATCAAATAAAATCCAATAAAATGTAGATCTTATCCACTGATAATGTTGTAAAATCATTACTTTTCAATGGAAAGAAATATAAGAGAGATAGGAACCCACATTAAGAAGAGAACACATACCTAGGAATTTTCAATTTCTTTCACCTGATCATCAATTCACTAAGAAAGGGGTTCTATGAGCTTTAAAATCCTCCCAGGAAACTCTAAAATCTAGGAAAATTGGTTTTGGTGAACAAGGGAAAATGAGAATTAAAATCAGGGGGTTTGATAATTTTTTATAAAATATTCATCGTTTAATTTCCATGTTCATGGTTTCTTGGGCAGAGGTGCACAGGTTTCTAAACCATGATCCTTAATCATGTTCCATTACTCATGGGGAGCACTGTTTCTCCTAAGTGGAACATTGTTTAAAAAACCATTTGATATCTACGAAATTCCCCACCATCTCTGGGAGCACAGTTTGGGGAGGTTGGACACATGGTTTTCTCAAACCAGGTGCCACCTCATATGGCTCCAAACAGGGGTGCATGGTTTCTTAGGGAAAACTAAATGATTTTTCCAAACCATTGACCAACCATGAACATCCATGTGAGATTTAAAATTTCTCTAACATCACCAAAAACAAATCCTAAGATAAAACAATCCAAAGTATAATAAAAACAATTTTAAAATAATACCTACAAATGATTATGATGAATCTCCCAAAAGGTCAGGATCTTATAAAATACCTATGAAGTGATGCCCTATTATGTGACAAAAGTATTAGGAATTCATTTTGAACCCCTAATGATATAAGTTAATTAATATAAAAATAAGGGAACCCTTACAAAATTTATGTCATTCTATGAAATCTTGAAGGATGGAATATGAAATTGTATAATTAATTTTAAATATAAAATAACTAATATGAAAATATGGATGTTTTCTGAAAATTGATTATATCTTATAGTATGATGATGACTCGGTATATATAGACACCTGAGATACAATAAAGATAAATTATTATGAATATGAATATTTATCATTTTTTATTACATCTTCAATGAACTTTTTAGAATTATTATTTTATGAGTTATTTCTACTCAGGCATTAATTTTATAAAAGTTGGTGATGCCTAAATAATGGAATACCAAGTAAATTAAAGATTCTTTTTCCAAGAAATCATATATCTCCAATTGATACTAAATCTACACTAAAAAACAACCTCTTTTTTCAAATCTCATAGAAGAAGTTCATATTATAAAAATTATATAGATTCATTTTATATGTATTTTATTTTTATTCATGGCCATTTCAAGTAAAGAGAGAATTTTAAATACCAAAAGAAGAGTTGTTACTAGGAAAGGAGAACACAAATACTCTATTTTTTAAGATACTTATTGATACATGACTAAAAATAAAAGAAAAATATTATTGTTGTTGTGTGATTTTAAGATACATATATAGAAAAATTTATGTTTCTTTAGATTTACATCAATTTTTATTCTTTCTATAAAGAATTTATTTATCTGATGTTAGTTTCTATATAAAAATGTGTACCTACTTTTCTACCTTTTTTATATCACTTTCTTTGTAATGTGAAAACTTCTTGTAATGTGTTTATGAATTTCATTCATAGGTATTATAAAGGTATATCCTATTTAAATGATCTTGGACCTTTATAATAAGTGAATGACTCTTATCCTCTGCTAGGAAACCCCTATGAATAGGGACAATTTATTAAAATCCTTATACTCACATTAAGTGTGGGTGGTGTGGATTAAGGGAAGATCCTCTTACCCTAAACTACAATAAATCATTCTTTTATCCTTCCTTGATGTAGTGAAAGTAGTGGGAAACAAAGGAAGTGATCCTTGGGTGATTAGTGATCTTTACATTAATATATTATAAGGGTTATGAACCATTGCACGAAGTCACCATATCTTAATATTTGAATCCACAAAATAGTTCATGATAAAATATTGTAGTACAGCAGCACAAAATTATTAGCATTCTCCTTAGGCATAGCCATTATTATGTGAGTTAATTAAAATTACATTGTTTTTTGAACTTTATTTTTGAATATGATTTAATTATTTGGTGTGGTTTCATTCAATTAAAAGATATATTGAAATTACTTCCCCTTAGAATTTTAAGAAGATAAAATGACCTATTAGGGTTAGAGTGTAGTTTTTTAAATTGTTAAGCCCCATGATTCACCCCCATGGTGAATTGGTCTTGAAATAATAACCAAGTGGTCTAGTGAAAGAGAGAAAACATTTTGACTAGGAGATTTAATATATCATATATTTTTTGGATTTTATTCACACATGGAATCATACATGAAGCTTCCTATTCTTAAATGTTATGACTGTTATGGTTAGAAAAAAGGAGTTGATTTTGTTTTTATAGGCTTTTTGTGAGGATTACATAGAGTATATACTTCTTGATACTGATTTAATAATATTCAATGAAATTTTTCATAGTGTAGATATATAAAATAGCTTGTACTGATATATAATCAATTAGGTTATCAATAAAAACATTCACTTTAATACTAAGTTTTTATTAAGGAAAATAATAGAAAAATTTATATTAAATCATAGTATCCAATGATGTCGAGATAAATTTATCAAGATTTAATTTTAAATATATATATAATAAATTATTAATGAATAATTTTCGACACAAATATTTTATGGTAAATGAAATAAAAATAGGATTATGAACAATAAATAACTTGATAATAATTAAACACCCATTAAGGTAAGTGTGATTGATTTTTTTATAAATATGTTACTAGTATTGATGTGGAAGATTTTTTTTAAATATATGTTATGTATTCCCCAATATATTTTGAATAATGTAATGAATCTATAGAATTAGTTACCACAATATATAGTCATCAATTTGATGAATTTCGTTGTAGGAATAAAGGATATTTCAAATATTTACATGAAAAAGTGGATCAAATATAGATTATTCATGGATATCATTATGAGTTCATAATATAGATATATTTAGAAAATAATGTATAAAATCAAAATGTTTTTTATTTAAAAATATTCATTAGAAGAATGGATACAAAGATGTAATGTAAAAATTGATCCACTCAAAGAATATTCAAATGAAGCTGAAGTTCAAATGTTCATTGAAAAGAACCTAAGAGAATATTTTATCCCTAAAAAACACAAGTTTATTTGAGGAAGAAATTCATTAAAGATTCTTAAATAATATTGGAAGATATGTCTTCCCAAATGAAAGATTAATGTGGGAATAATGAGGTTATTGTAAGTAGGTTGAAATAACCAAATATAGATTTGGAGACCCAACCATTTTATGACTTAAAAAGTGAATCATGAAAAGATAAAAATCTGGTATTAGAGAGAAAAAAGAAGTTTCTTAAAAAAACCTAGAAGCTAAGACACACATAAAAAAGGTATCATTGAAGTGTTACTTCTATGGAGTAATGGGGAACACTGGGGATGTGTTTCTAGAATCCAAATCACCCAATGGTAAAAGGAAATATTTTACGTCATCACAACTGAGGCTTGACTATATAGGGTTTGATTTTATCAAGAGGTGTTTTATTCATTCCAACGATGGTTATATGGTATGATATTATAAAAAGAGATGATCTAAAAAATTCATGTGAAAAAATTAGATTATTTTAATTAAGGATAATAAAATTTTCATCGATAAGAAGTCTATTATTAAAATAATATATTTATGGAATTTGTTGATATGAGGTTTAAATTCAATAAAATGTGAATTAAGAACCAATGGTGGTGTATTCACATTTTCTATCATAAAGATAACATAACTAAATATGGTGTGACAAATAGATACATTCCTCGAATATAAAAAAGTTGGATGATTTATTGAAGAAAATATTACATTAGAAAAATATACTAAGGGAGTCTTCATAGATATAGAAGAGGAAAAGAATGAATAATTCCTAAGTATCTTAAAAAATTATCCAAAAATAAAAAAGGATATTGTTAGAGGAGTCCTTATATAGTATAGTAAGCATGCTGAAGAATGTTGCTAGGATGTGTCAAATCAAAAATAGTGCACAAGTGGGATTATTCTCACTATATAGAAGGATTACATAAATAAATATGGAATAATGTTTTTAAAAGTGGTAATTCTCAATAAATAACCATAAGTATGGATTAAATGAATATTTAAAGGAAAGGGTTGGTACAACATGACCAAACACATTCCACTAATTTTGGATGTATGGGAAATAACTCTCTCCCCCTGATTTTTATTACTCTATCCCCATGAGTTTTATTACAATTATAGTTTTTGTAGTGATACAGTATTAAGGGTTTATGTAATCCTTGGGGAGGATTAACTTTAGAAAAATTAGTGCTATAAGTGGTGTAAAGAGAAATTATAATTGGTACAAATGATAAATCTAAAATACGCAAGTGGAATATTTCTAAATCAGGAATTTAAAATGGTGATGGAGAAGTTAAAGACCTATCCAAGACTTATCTAAATTGAAAATTTATATAAATCGACAAATGGTGTCTATAAAGTGATATCTAGACACATTATGTGAGTTTAGACCTTGAATAATGTTAAGTATTATCGAAAATCAAGGAGGTGTTCTTGATTAATTATATTTTATCTATCATGTGATATCATCTAATTGTTTTTACTATATCTTTTTATTGAATAATAATTACTTCCATTATTGGAATCAATTATATATATGGTTTCAGTGGTGTAAATTCAGTGAGAGTTTTTTGTTTTATGTTTACAAGTAATTTTCCAAATTTTATCTAGGAAGAAAAAACTATAAAGGAAGGAAGGTCATGCACTATAATTTATATCATGGGTTTATTATTATAATTTTTATAATAATGAGGTTGAGATCATATAACTTTTTTTTTCATTTTTTTGTTGATGATATTATAAAAGTGTTATTCTAATGACATAGATATAATTAATGTAAGTAAAAGCTTCAATTTCATTTAATTATGCTTTATATGAGTTTAGTGGACAAAATTAGGTTTTTATAACATATAATATTATTTCCTACATTGAGTTTCAACATGGTTTGATTATAGTAATTGTTGTCAATCTTTTCTAAGTGGATAATTTTCACAATTAAAATCACTAAGAGTGTAAATACAATTCATAGAGGTTTTGAGTTTGATATAAAAATATAAAACTATTGTAAATAATTGGGGATGGATACCTTGATAAAAAATAATGTGGTTTTAAATATGGTGTTGAGAATATACATTTTTATTTTATTTACAAAGTAGTATGATAAAGAATACATCATAAATACATAAATTTCTTATGAAAAAGAAGCTATTAAATTATGAAGATAGATTTATGGATTTATTTTTAAAAAATCTATAAGGATATTATGTTGCAACCAAGAGATTCATGTTAGATTTGTTGAAAATAAGTGGTGATGGTAATTAGTTGTAAGAACAACAATAAATTTTTTAACAGTGAGAGAATATTGAAAACAAAAGGTTCTTCATAGGAAACTTGCCTAAAGGTGAAGTAGATGTGGTGATTCTATCTCGTAATAATGAAATATGTGGTATTAATTACATATTTCAGAAAATTATGTTAATAAAATCAGTACCATCTACAATGAATGAATTATAAGGATCCTAAAATATATTTTGTGATGAAAGTGGACATCACACCATAGAAAATGTATGCCTCATTGGGGTATTGTGAAAAATAGGTAACTTAATTTGGTGTTAGCTATTCTGATGAAAATGTAGTGATGTTGAATCTAGATATTTTATTTTTGACCATGGGATATTGATGTATGATAAAAGGTTATTGTAAGTTGATGGAAAATTAGAAAGTGAGCTATAGTGGATATTATAAAGGATAAAATAGTCTTGAAGGATACTAAAAATTGGATATTGGATATGACCATGGAACAAAAATTTATTGGTGGTTTTAAAAATACATATAATATGTGGGAATTATTGAAATGATAATTCTAATTGACATTGTGGTGTTTAAAGGAGGATCAAAAAATAAGGAACTGGTTGATAGTCATACCATAATGAAAGGAATTTTTTTATCTTATTTTACGGTTTTAACTAGAAATTGGATATTGAATGTAAAATAAGTCTTAGATTAACCCATTGTGTTGGTATGGTGAATTAGATTTTAATACATTGGTATTATGGCATAGTCTAGTGATCACCAGACCATATTGTTTCATGATAAGATTATTTTAAATTCAAAACAATTTGTTAATTATAAGATATCATGGTTTGGATTTCATAGATTGTGGATTCAATGTTTTGAATGTACATGACCACATCATCATAGATGAAAAATATTTAATGGACTTTATTGTACTTATATATATGTAATATTTGATATAATTAAAATTTATGAAAACATTTGGAGATTTTTGTAGAGAGTTTGGATATAAATATTTGGAGCTTTTTAAGTCCCATTTATTTGTGGAACCTTTTTCTTTGACATAGAAAATATCATAGATATATGTTAAATAATATCAAGGAGTTATTTTATAAGTAATTAACCTTAATGAAGGGTAATTGTTTTTGGAAATAAACCATGGTTAGAATTTGACAACAATGGAGATATGAATTGGTGATTATGAAAATTCATGGAGATTAATTAATATGGAATTAAAGTTTTATATGGATAGAGAATGTTTCTATATTTATATATGATATTGAATATTTTTGATCAAATAATTATGAAATATTGGACTATATTTTTTTGAATATGTTTATGAAAAATACATAAATGTAAAGAGAAATATTTAATAATGATATTTCTAACAAAGGAGGAGATATTGATTTAATAACAACATAAATATGGATATGACACATGGAATGATGAATTAGTGTAAATATAGATCTTGATGATAGGTATTTTTGGTGAGTATACTCTATATATATAGATGTTTTGGAAGGAATGAAACAGATAGAATTGAACCAAATTGAAATATTTTCTTTCATTAAAAGAGAGACTAATTCATAATATATATTTAAAATATTTGAAAATGTCAAAGGGGAGAATAATATGGACCATTACAAAGATAATACCCTTAGCAAAGAACTTATCTAATTTACATTCTCAACATAGGAAGACAAATATTAAATGTAGATCATGTAGAGGATATCGATTCAAGTCCATTAATAAATAGTTGGTTACATCCATGTTAGTGAGTAAAAAGGTATTAAGTTAGACCTTATCATAGAATCAAATATTTAAATTTTAAATGTGATTAAATTTTTTTGCTGATCCAAAAATTGTAGAGAACAATACAATATAAAACCGATCATCCCTCCTTGAAGTACTGCATGAAGATGGAATAAGAGGAAGTGGTATTTGGGGAAGCAAGTATCTTTCCATAAATTTAATTTAAGGATAGACACCTTGGTAAAGAGTTAAAATTGTATAATTTTTGTTTCCATAGAAAAAAAATTCATTATCATGGATTTCTATAAACTGATTCAGCATCATGTATATGCTCATTAGCAGTATCATATTTCGGTAAACTAATTAAATTCTTCAAGTTCTTTATTAAATTATATTTTTTATATAAAATATATATTTACTCTAGTTTTATTAAAATGGAATATAGATATAAATGAGTTCCTACCAAAATTATATCAATATTTTTTCAATATTAGGGGTAAGAGTGAAAATGTATTAATTTTTCAACACATGGATTCTCCCCATTTCAAGGTGATTTGGGACTCACATCATAATATTATTGTCCCAAGTCCATTAAACTATTTTATAACAAATATATTCTCCATTTTATTAAAATTATTGTTAAATAACTGATATATTCTTCCAATACGTGTATAATTGAGAACTTTTCCTCTATCCACTTGATTATCAAAAATTTTGATGTGTTTTCCTTTCAACATGGTCATGAAAAGGATACTAATATCAAGAATATGTTTAAATTTTTTTTTATTTTGATACTATGTATAATATGGTTTTAGGAATGATTGATTTTACAATAGAAAATGGTTTTTAATATAAATAATTTTTTAAGTGACTTATCTCACAAAAAATATTACGACCTCTCCCGTTTGACTACAATTGTTTTTCCCATATCATCCATTCTTACTTTTTTAATTTAAAAATATTATTTTGATGTAACATGTATGGAGAGATAAATTCATGAGTTACGTAATTAAGAAAATATTTTTCAAATTAATCATTTGATTATTTGGTTCTTTTATCATATCAATACCTCTTGAGTATATAACAAGATTTATGTTTTATTTATCTATTGTAATATTCTTAAAATATATAGAGTGTGATTTTATTGACATAAAAATAAAAATATTTATATTAGTAATTTTTTTACTGAATTTGATTAATCACCTATCCATATGTGTTTATATCTTGGATAGTGTTCCACACTCATTATTATAAACAAGATCTAGCGGTCTCCAGATGAGAAATTAAACATCATTATATTTTTGGTTTACAATTTTTCCTTTACAAAAATTTTAACAAGACAATATATGATTTTTTTATATTATTAATATTTCAAGAAAAATAATTTTGAGCAATCTTCCTGATGTTTTTTTGGACTAGATATCTAATCATAATTTTCCATAATGAATTATCATTTTTCATTCCAATGTAAAATGGGATTTATTCATCTCCAACTTTAAAAAAATAACTACTTTTCATCAAACCATGGTCAAAATTTATCCATATCATAAAATATTCATAATTCAACCTTTATTTTGTAAAATAACTTCATTAAAAATAATATGTAGTTAAGATGTACTCCAAATGTTTTTCTTTCAAACATTAATAGAAAAAATATTATTTTATTTGAGATAAATCTTTCAAATTTATATAGACCCAACACCTAATATTTTTAGAAATATATAATTACTATATATGAATACCCATTTATATAAATTTTCCATGTATTTTACAAGTTTTCTTCACCCATCTTGTGTGATTATAAACTACTATAAAAAATACATGGTCTCTCACACTTTTGAAGCCTTTTATGAAGCTTCAACTACAAATTCAGGATCTTTGAAACATACTTGTTTATTAAATTATTTTTAAGTTAAACTATTATCATTTTTATTTGGAATAATAATAAGAAAATAATTTTCTATGTGACCTTATTTTTCATACCTTACATGTTTCTTTTTAATAGACTCAAAAATATTTTTAAATTCTACTTGTTTCATAACATATCATGGTGTTACTTAATTAAATGTTTTGGGATTTTACTCTACATAAATAAATAACCCTTATGTGAGAAAGATATATAATTTTATACTAGTATAAAAATACACTATTTATCTAAAACCCAAAAAAAATTAAAATAAAATTTCATTGAATAATAATTATATTGTCGAGTTCAATGGACTTATCATTTTTGTGCATTTTATACACTATGATAACCTAATTTTGATGGATCAAAAAAATTTAGATACTTTAACCATCCTTATTAAAATTAATGTATTCGACTTACTTTTTCACTCTTAATACAATTGTGTGATTCTTATTTTATTCTATGTTTTCAAAAAAACAACTTTTTTTTCTTCGTTTTTTTAGAATCCATCTTCACTATCTTATTTATTAATGAATCAGAACCCTTTACCTAAATATATCATATAACATTAGTTACAATGGCTTGAAATCATTTAGAACTTAATAAATAATCCTTATTCATTGAATGTATGGATTTATTTTCCCTTGATTTTAGAATCTTACCAATAACTTCTTAATATTTTTCAGAACTGACCATGAATTTGATTAAAATTTAAAATTCAAGCACATTTTATTTTATAGTATGAAATATATCCACTTTATATAAAATACATAATGTAATGTAATTGGTAATTTAGTTTTCTTTAAAAAAGTAGGAGATTTAATTTATCATTTATCTTTAATCATTATTATTTCATTTTGATGAATTGTTTATCCACATCATTTAGGCCTAGGGGTTTATTCAATGGATTTTTTTTATATTATTTCTTATAAACATTCATGATAAACTTCTCAAGATACAGTCACATAATTTAAAATTTTTGGGTTTTATTATCCACATGATCAATCCCATCCTTATAACTTATAGAAATTAAAACACTATTAACATGATCTATAAATAATCATTCAAGCTCATGTTTTTAAATTTTCTTATGTGTATAACATTTATCATTTCCTGAATAATCTACCTCATTTGATAATAATTATAATAATTTACTCTTTGAGATTATCACATACTTCCCTTGGGTAAGGTTTATTTCTTTACGATTAAAAACACCCTTTTTATTCTTTAAGAACTTTTTTAGAGGTTCATCATCATCATTGTTTATACTCTTGAATTATGTATTATTGGGTTATAAATTTGAAAATTTGAAACACTTGTATGCTTTGCTAAATTTTAACTTTATTTTTTTACATATTTGATTATATATTTTATTAGAGAAAACTATTCTTTATGGTTAACAACTTCTTCTCCATCTCGTGGTTTCTTTTTATTATCTTCCTTCTTCATAAATTTTTGTTTCTTTAAATTATTGAAAAGTATGATATTTTTATCATTATTATTATTTTTAGAATTATACATCTTATAATTACATAGGGTAAAATTATATTATTATTATTTTAAGGTGTGAAATTATACAAATCATAATCTTCCAAATCTAAGATATTTACAATCAAATTACCAAGAAGGATTCACAAAACTTCATGAAAAACACAATATATTTATTTATTTCCATATAACCTTGAATTGTACTCATAATAATGTTAACCTAGGACAATAATTCCCTAATTGAATAATTTTCATCCATTAATAAGTATTTAAGCTAAGTTTGACGATGTTGTAGTAATTTTTTCATTTTCCACCTTTATAGATTACATAAAGATAATTATATATAGATTTAGTGTTTTAAAAATCATAAACATTGATTTATCAATATATAAGATTGAAATTAATAATGTTTTTATACAATTAATATCATATTAAAGGTTATTTTTAATATTTTGGGTTTGTTATCCATTTTTATTTGGAAGAGTGAATCATGAAAGTGTAATTTAGATAAAATCCAGTACCAATGATATAAAATAATGAAACATTTATTTCTTTAATAGATAAAATATATTTCCATAATTTTTTTAATATGTTTATTATATAAAAAAAGGATATGATCCATGATAATAAAAACTAATAAACAAAAATTGAGGGTTGGTCTATAAATGTGAACTGAGATCTGATACCAATTGAAGATGTGTTGAGTATTGTTTAATATTGAGTGGGGGTTGATTTGTGTTATATTTAATTTTTTAAATAATTTTAAGGATATATTTCATTTCCCTAATCATTGGTTATAAGGAATAGATATAATGATCTATTACTCAACAATTTGTTGACTTTGAGAGAAAAAAACCCAAACAAAATGAAACACTAATTATTTTTATATTTTTCCACACTCGTTTCAACTATACACTCCTTGGAATTTAATTAGTGATTACCCAATACACATGAAATATTTTTCTTGTATTTTTATATTTTTCTTACTATCTTATAATTATATAAGTTTAAGGATTTTAAATAAAAAGAAGAATAAGGATATGAAAAATAATTGTAATAATAAGAATGATATTTATATATTGTTACATAAATAGATGACCTTTATTTTAATATTTTATGATATTTTCAAAATACATAATTTAAGAAATAATATCAAATAAAATATCCCTCAAAACTAAATTGAATACATTTAAATCTTAAAAAGTAAAGTGTACCCAATAAGATAAAAAAACATATTTACTTATTATTTTTTCAAAAGATTTTTTTTGAATAAACCAGTTATATAACATTGAAATGATATAATATTTAAATAAAGAATATAAAATAAAAATGGTTTAATTCAAAGTAAATTTTTTATTTAATTTTTGAAGCTTGAAAGTGTGTTAAAAATGAGTCTCACACTCTTAGGTTTTAATTTAAAAACAATAACATGATTTTATCTCTTAAATTATATCAGAAAAACTAAGAAAAATATTTTAAAAATAATGGTTTGATCTAGGGGATAGAAATATCCATTTATTTCATGACCATTTGGCTTTAAATAAATCAAGATTTATAAAATATGGATCTATTATCATACATCATCCCCTAGAATAAAACAATTCCACCACTCTACATAATATATTTTGCATTATTAATTCCTAATTAAATTATTAATCACCTATAAATGTCATATATTACTCATAATGAATGAATTAATTCTAATTAATTAAATAAATTTTTTGATGTGAGGTCCACATGAAACTACTTTTGGTAACTAATTTTCCTCAACAACATTCTCAAAATATATC
The DNA here is from genome assembly GCA_963277665.1 of Viscum album. Classification (NCBI taxonomy): domain Eukaryota; kingdom Viridiplantae; phylum Streptophyta; class Magnoliopsida; order Santalales; family Viscaceae; genus Viscum; species Viscum album. The sequence continues at coordinate 1,507,407,413 of OY728153.1, read as the reverse complement.
AAATTAAGATGAATCACAAAAAATATAAAAATATTATTAGATTTAATAACTTAAATTTGTTATAAATAAAACTATATCAACATAATTAAATCCTTTAAAATTCAATTATGTTACCTCATTAAAATTATAATATATTATTTCACTACTACTAGACAACAACTTGTATAGGAAATTACTTTTGATTCACAAAACTAATTGATATGATCATATAGATCCCATGGATTTGTTGACCATTGGTTGGTGAATAAATAGATTTTCTATGAATTATTATATTCAATTTAACATCCCAAACATTTTAATGTCTTGTCCAAATGAACTATGTGTATCATAACAAAGATAATGCAATAAATAAAGAAATAAGAACCCAAAGATTTACAATGCATATCACTAAGGTATACTCCTTTCCATGAATGGTTAGGAACCCTAATCCTATAATATCCACTATAAAAATTCACTTATTACAATGGATATGAGTTTCTCACTCCTATATATAGTCACACTGTGTATACCATTCCATTCTTCTCATATGGCTTCCATAAAATGAACATTAAATTGAAATTACATATTCTCACTATGTTGTCCTTATATACCCTCAACTGTACATCCTCCACATCTTCACATCATATATATATAAGAGTCTTCTTTCTCAAATTTTTTTTATTAGATATATGATTTACATTTGGATTTCACTATATAAACAGTATATATCTTCTTCATATCATAACTGATTCTTTTAATTCCATCAATTCGTCAAAATAGTGAATACAACTCCGTCTTTGTTTCATATCAACATGAAAAATATTTAATAGAACCTACTCACATAGATTTAAAAACTCAATCTATATCCCATGTGATCATCAAAAATATAGTACATCCTCATTAATATTCTTCAAGTCCTTTAACACTAAAATGATGCAAAATATCAAGAGTGTAATCCTTTTTCACAATTTTTGAATTCTTTAGTGGCGATGGGAACTATATAGTAAAGCCAACTTGAATTCTAATTCTTTAATACCCAAATTATCTTCACATATGTCATAGGGGATTTACATTATAATCATCTTCTTCCCCTTCTAGAGATTTAAGTTCTCCTCACTTAGCTACAATTCTCTTCTTTAAATATCAAATTCACTCTCACTTTTGTGTTTTTCTTTTTATATATACGTCATCAACATTAGTTTTCCATATTTTATTATATAGAAAATCTCCCATCAAATATATTGTAAATGATCTTTATACACATTTTCTAATATATTTCATATGTGTGTGTCTCAAGGAACCATAGTTTTTTGTCTCCTAAACCATTATCACCTAAAAGAGAATTCCCTTCACTTTTATCTTTTCTCGTTTTCTTTTTTAACAGTCGAAATTCACACTACAAGATGATTCTATTTGGAATATATCTCTTCTAATATCTCAAGTATACATATCTCAATATTTTCATGAGAATTCGAAACTTAAAACAAACATTAATAAGGTTATAAAATAACACTGAAAATTATTGTATGGCATGACTCATCATAATGCTTGAGAGATTTAGTTAATATCAGTAAACAAATCACTCTTGAATATGTATACCTAAAATAATAGATAATACTAATCATCTTTATCATTTTTTTATTGAATAAAAATTCTTTTCATATTTAGAATACTCAAGAACAAATCATGCATACTCATATTTAATCTTATTAATATTCTCTAATTTTCCAATAAATTTTTATTTAAATTATTTCAGAATTTATCCATTATTTTATCCTCATCTCCAAGCTTGAGTATCATCATCTATTTATTTTATATATTGAATAAAATATGGATTTGATAGTTTTTTGTAATTAAATTCATTAAAAAGATATCTTTAATCTTTATATTATATTTCCTTCTTCAAATATTACACCTAGAAGACTCCAATTTACATTTTATAGAAATTCTCAAAATCTAATAAGTCTAAAATGTACCAATGATGTTCATGTCATAAAAATTTTAATTTCAAAAAAGTGAATAATTCATAAAATTTGTTTAATCAATATTTTATAAGAATTTTAAATCTTTATGAAGTATCCCAAAACATTTCATAAGACATTGAAAGTGTTACAAAATCCGTAATTCATATCCTTAGCTCAATAAATTCAAAAGGTATCTAAGTACTATGTGGCTCTATAAAAGAATTATAGTATGCACAAATTCATGCACTGTAACGGAAACCAATATATTATACCTATAATTCTTATGATATTTACTATTTTTTATAACAATAAAATAAATATAAACTTTTCAAATTCATACGTTTCTCAAATCCAAACAGTTTTCATTAGGTGTTTTGATCTGTTTAAAAATTCTAGACAGATTCAAGTGAATCTAACAATTAATTAAATCTTTTCTAGAAATTTTAAACACTTCAAAAGACGTTAAAAACGTCATTAAAAATCTTGAATATAGATCTATGAAGTGTTGAACTTCAATAACCATTGGGTGGTTTCCTTCTTCATTAATGGTATCATATAATTAAATTTATGATTGATTTATCCTGATTTTTTTAACATCATGTCTTCTATTTCTTTTTCTAAATTAGTCAATCTTCACGATTGTAAACATAAGTATAGTTTTATAATGTATTCAACTCTTCAATCTTCCATTTATCTAAAATTGATATTCTTTAGTAATAACTCCAACAAGCTTTATACAACTACTAACACTTCATAGAAATATAAATTATAATAGGTTTTATTTTTCACCAGAGTTCATGTATTTGACTTCAGGACCAGAATTATGAATCAGATAATGTATGGGTATACACAAATAGTAGTTACCTCTTCTGTTGTATTTCCATGTATTCAACATAGAAGCCAACTCCATTCTTCATTACCCATATACAGAGGTAGTACCTACATATTGACATCAGGGGGTGGATACTTATTCCAACATCCATTTTATTTTACGATATAATTATATTGACAATCATGAAATAACACATGGACAAGAAAAACAATATTTATTCAATCAACTTGGTGCACTTTTACTTCCCCCTTTGTATTCATTGACAATTCCAAATTTAAAACAAAATTCAATTTTATATTGCTCCCCCTTGTTGGTAATAAATGAAAATGGTTAAAAACATATCTGCACCTAATTTTTGGGGCACATGTGAGGGGAATTATTTCTTCCCCCATTTGATCAAATTAACATTTTCTCCACTTTGATCTACCACATTTTTTATTGAATGAGGAACTACATATTTCTTAGTAATGGGACTTATTTATGTCATTATTATGTTTATATGGGATATCCTGGTGTATGAAATATGAGTTATTTTACTAAATAATCAATGTTTTCCATAATATTCTCTCAATTTTACGTCAACTATAAATTCACTTCAATCATATTTACTCAAAAATATTTAAATAAATGTTACAAACCTACAACCAACTTCAAAAAAAAATATAAAAAATTATCAAGTTTAACTTTTTATGATATATATATTGTTATATATTTACCACCTATTTATTATAAATTTAACATAAACTAAAACAATGTTAGAAGAGTGAAAACCATAACTTAAAATTTATCTTTCTTGGTTGTAAATATTTTGGTTTTATTTTGGGAAATATATATTTTGTAGGTTGGTTAATTTTACTTTATTATTATAAAGGGATTCGTTCAAAACATCTCCATGCTAAAATTTCATATTAAAATATCCAAAAAACACACTTGGAGCCTATTAATGGATAATACCAACTAAAAAAGGATACCAATTGAAATTTCCAGGATTTTTTTTCTATCTAGACTAAGAAAAATCATAGCCTTAATCATTTCTACCTTTTATTACTTCACCTCCAATTACCTCATCAATGTAACATATATTATTCTGCATGGAACTAAGGTTGAAATATAAAAACTCCTTTGTGGTATAAATGGATCTTAGACTTCTTTGAAAAAATAGAAAGTCATTTATTTTATGTTCTAAAATGTATGGATTATTTTAAGATTTTTTTATTTAATTTTCCATACCTTCTCTCATTTAGACAGTATAAAATTATTTTCACTATCATGTTTTTTATTTAGATGGAAACTAATTTTTTTTACTCCAGATATCAAATAAATTTCACTTTTATATAGTTATCCATCATTATATCCATATACCACTAATTTTTCCATATAAATAAGCACTCTTCTAACACATTCCCTTCCTTCCTTTTCAATGTTGACTTCACTTTTGTATCTTGAAATTTTCTACATGGAATCAGTTGTGTTTTCTGATTTTAACTTATCATTTTATTTTGACTAGAAAACCATGTCATATATCTAATATCTCTAAGAAAAAACCTTTTCATCTTCCCCATATGTCTACATTATTCTTTGAGTTTCATTTCCCAGTAAACCTCTCAAACTCATCATGTGTGATGTGTTCAACTATGTCAATATTCTTGTTCCTTTATTTTAATAAATTTCTTTTAATTTATATCTCTATTCCATGAAAATTTATATCCATATAATTTTTTAAATGATACATTATGTGTTCTTGGTATTTTCCTTATCATCGCTCTTTAATTAATTCTTGGGAGTGTTTCTCAACTACTTTCTTCACATCATTATAACTCAAAGAGTAATTCTTTATATTTATGTAATTCTTTGAAATATACTATTAAAGACTTATTATTTCATTTGTATATGTTTTTTATTGAGTTTATGAATAAATAAAATCATCATATGTTTTCTATATATGTTAAAGAACTCCTATACGTTTAAAAAATATTCAAAACTATTTTTATAGTAAACTTTTTATTATTTTGTATATTTTTATTCTTTGTAGTACATGATCCTTTAATTTCATCAATTATCCCCATAAATTATAGCCTTATTTGACTTGTATAAACTAGAATGTTATACTAGAATTATGTAGCGTTATGTACAAGCGTCCAGTAAAAATAATAGATTTTAGAAATTCTATATCTATTTCTAGTTAGAATAGTCTATCCAAATTTACCACCTTGAAGTATTTTGATAGATTCACCATTTTTGGGTTTTTTCGGGGAAAACTATTTTTACATATTCTCACATAGACCCTTGATTTATAATCATGTTTTATTACAATTTTGAGTAACTATTTTTTTACAGAATTTAATCATTTTACATATCATAAAAATGGAATAGACTTAGAATATAAAACATTATCATGGTTTTAGCATTTCTTTTTTTTCAAGAGTATAATTTTGTAACATTTATATATATTCTCAACATATCTATTACGTAATCACAAATCCATTTATAAGTTAAAAACATCTCTTAAAATTGAGTGGGAACACTTTTTATCTTATTTGATTTTGAATTTATATCTTAGATTGACTCCAAATTATTCAACTTTTCTTACAACATGAAAGAATTCATATTAATTTTATTCTTTTCATCTTCCACTGATCCCAACCCATTTTCCCTATTTTTATTTTTATTTTTAACTTTTTTCATCATGTATATTATTAATCTCATGTAGTGAATTGTTATTCTCATTCAACTTTTTTAGCTTTCACAAACACATGTGCATCCTTGATATTTACTATGACATTATGAAGCTTCTATAATTCATGGAATACTTCTATAACATTGGAATTATTCCCAAGTTTATAAAAAACTATTATATGTAATGTTTCATCTACCAAAGAAATATTATCATTGAAAAGTGAAAATAATTCTCCCTTGATCCAATTCAATATTATTATATATGTTGGAGGGAAATATTTTTTTCCTTACTGAGAAGAAACCGTTACATTACCTAGTCGCTCAGAGTTATAAATCCCTTAAGTACATAGCCTAGAGGCTAATAGGAACAAATCCCTAATATGTATATTTGACCTAAATATACTAGAACATCCCCATTATATCTATTATTCAATTATTTTCTAACTCCCCACTTGAAAACGATAATCGATTATAGTGACCAACGTATTACTACACAGTCTGATGGTGTGCTTGAAATATCCATACATTAATAATATTATTCGTTTTTTATATATAGTGAATTCTATTACTATAATTCATCATCCTATGGTTTCTCTAGTAAGGCAGACCTTATCTACTCGATAGCCTAGATTCCCTATGGTTCAATGAACCTTAATAGCCCTTTTCCTTGAATTCCATTGAGATGTGAAATTAATTATAGTTTATAGGCCCAATTTATGGCCCTAAATACCAATTTCGGTGAATGTTTATGATTTTATAATGCCTCTATAGGTCATGATATAGTTTTTCAATATTAATTTTAGAAATATTCTCTCACCATGATTTAAACAACAAACTTTGGTATTGTATGATAAGGAATTTAAAACTTAGGTACCACATTAATTGTAAAATATTATCCTTTAGATTTCACAAGTTTTTATAGGGAGTTTCATCTATCAACTAGTTTATAAAGTGACTTGTTAATGTAATCATCTTTCTTTTCTATCTATGTTTTTTCAATAAATAGTTCTTCCCTAAAATTTTGTAAGTAAGTTTCAAATTTAGTATGAACCTTCATCAAATAATTTTCAACATAAGAGTAGAAGTCCTAAAATATTTTCATATCTTCATAATCTTGAAAAAATTAATTTCATTCATCAATTTGTTTTTGGAAAAAATATTCTAAAAATATACAGTTACGACTATTTTCATTTTCAATAATTTAAAAATCCTCCCCCTTCCCTATGTTTGTCCTTTCCTTTTTCCCCTCCTTCTTCGGTATGTTCTTCAAAGAATTATTTAAAACATAAAATTATTAATTAATAGATGTGGTAATATAATATAAATATGATATTATTATTCAATCATCCCAAATTTTCACTTCAACTATTCAGATAAAAAATAAAAGTTATCATTTATCGGTTAAGAGTTAACCAATATTTTCTCAAATAACAATTATAGTGCCCAAATATTGGAGGACCACTGGAGGTGAATCTGTGGTCTTTTTTTAGTAAATTATTATCCAAAATTAAAATTCATATATCTTTTAAATTTGTGAATCAATAAAATTTTTATATCACTGAATCACCCCAATAATGAAGAAAATTAAGGCGTAAGCACAAAAAAATTTACAACTATAATAAATAACTATGTCCTAATCCTTATCATGATTGGTTATGCACCCCAATAATATATTCTCCATTATTATCAATCATAAAATATAATGAATAAATAATTTTCACACATTAATATAACTTCATTGGGTGTAAAATTCCCTATTTCTCAAAGGACTTCCACAAACTCAGCTTCACACTAAAATCAGAACATCACATTATGTTATCCCTGTATACACTGAGTCTCATATATTCTATAGATTTACAATATGTATACATAATTTATTTTCTAATTCTTCTGAATAAGATCAATGATCAGCATAAGGATGTCATTATATCCAAAAAATGATTTATTTCCTCTCACAACTTAGTATTTGAATGCCTACTATTCTCCAAGAAAATGAATGTAGATCAATGTCTATTTTACCTCAAATCCAAAAATCTTTAAGAGAACCTTATCACCTAGATTTCTCAACTTAAACTCTATATAACGTTATCAACACAAATCCAAAATCTCTTCATAAATACCCTTCATGTGATTTGGGACTCAAATTATGCACAACAATAGTGGGGGAAACCTTGATAACTTTTCATTACTTCTCCAATATAAACTGGAATTTCATAATAGATCCATCCCAGATTCTACTTCATCATCCATTCCCAAATTATATTTACTTATTTAACTTTGGGTAAACATTACAATATTCTTACTATCCTTTGAAATTTTCATGTTCTTATCACTTAGTTATTACTCTCAAATATTGTTATTGAACACATGCTCTCTTTCAACTACTTATTTTTATATATAGGACACAAAAATTAGTTTTCATATGTTTTCAATATATAAAATCCCTAATAACATTTGGTTCCTATTATCTATATTCACTTTTCCCACATTGTCATTATATGGGTGTCTCTATGATCTTAATTTTCTTTTTTCCTTCTCATCCACTATTATATTTATGTTTACATGTGATAAAAAATATTGATTATTTTTTAGATAATTATTTATAAAATTTCCCCATATCAAACCATATTTAAATATTTATTGGAAATATGTGTTCTGAGATTGAATTTTAAAATTCCACAAAATTATATTTTTTCACTTTTAATTTTACTTGAGTACTTATATTAATATATATTTGGTGGTGTGGATTTTTACTTGAACGGTTATATAAGTTTTATAATCTCATTAAATACCGATATAAAATTTTTATTAATGATAATGGGGACTTGAGCATCAAGAGGGTCTAATGTTTTGTAACCCAAGGTTTTATCTTCTAAAAATATAATTTCAATCAGGAGAAGGGGAATAGTACATGTAAAGTGGTTTTGTAACACCCCAAGATTTCATAGTGCATTATTTTTTTAGATTAATTCAATAACTTGCACTACATGAAACACCGAGTTCAAGCGCACCATGACTTACCAAATTAGTCGTTCAAAAGCAGTTATGAATAGTATTAACTAAATTTTGAACTTTATATAATCCTTATAATTTTCAAATCCATATTATGAGTTTTTGATACATAATTTAAGAACAAATACATTTTTTTCAGATAAAATAAGTATGTTTCAAAAAAATTTACTTTTACCGCCTTTTAATTGTGAATCATTTTTAAATCCAATATTTGAAACTTTTATATATTCAATTTGAAAAAATAAACTTCTTCTTTAGAATTGGGACATAAGAATTTAGATTCAAAAAATTCTTGGTAATTTTCTAATAACTTTAATATTTGGGTGAATAGTGAAAAATACTATATTTTAACTGAAAACAAATTTTTTAATAAAAATAATTTATAGTGTTAAATTATACATTTTAACAGTTTGGAAGTATAAATTGATTATATTTTTACCATTTAATCCAATTATGGTCATTTTAATTAATTTCACTTCGAAATTGGACATAAAGAAGTGTCAATATTTTGATAGATATTGTTTCTTAAAAATAGACCTTTTGGTTTTGACAACGAGAATTAATTTTAAATTAATAAATGAAACTTATATGTTTAGAATTGGGTAAAATAGTCTTCATTTTCTTATTCGGAATATTGAAATTATCCTAGGGTAAATTTTTTTTATTTTTCTGAAAATGATCAATTTTTTATGAATAATGAAAAAACACTGAGTTATCGTTTAAAACTTAATTTTTATTTAAATAATTATTTATTTTATTTAAATTTATTTCAGGTCAAAATTGATTCATGATACCTATATATGTTCAATTTAATTCATTTGAGTCAGTCTATAATAATTTTACATATATAAAAATTTTAATGAACTATTTACTGTCTTTTACCCACCTCCTATGAGAATTTGCAAATTTACATAAAACATAATTTTACCGCTTATTTGAGTTGAATTTAAAAAATATGAGAGACACAGTTAATAGAAAGGAGTAAAATGTGGTTCAATAAGATAAAAATAATTTCGGTACAATAGTAACATTTTACTTTTATTTACCATAGTTAAAAGTAAATAGGGTAATTAAGGGTAAAAATGATATTATTATTACCAAAAAACATGTCCTAATTCCATTGGATTAGTGTAATTTGACAAAAAACAACCTTAGGAATAAAATATGCCCATTTAGGTCCACATGTATTAGATTAAGACATTTATTATTATTTTATTTAAAGAAGAGTTAAAAGAGTTAAAATCAAAGTTTAATGACTAAACCATTTTTAATATAGGGTTATACATAAGATAAATTAGACTATAAATATTCATTAGAAATATAAAATGATTTCCTACATAATGGTATTTTATTCACAATTTTTAGAGATTAAATAGTTAAATGTATTAATGACACAATGATGATGGAGTAAATACCTTATTAATGAAAGAATCAAATAAATGGTATTATAAATATTACAATAAATATAATTTCAAAGTTTTGATGACATCTAAGAATTTTCTAGGTTAATGTGAAATTTTATTACTGATTCAATGCATTTTTTTGAAGTAATCATTCTTTTATTATTTTTTTAAAAAACAAATACCAAATAATGTCAAAATTGACATAAAATAGTTTTTAAAAAAATATTATATTATTAATTGATATAATGGTCCTAAAAATATAAAGTTAGGCCAAAAGACTTATGTAATAATATATATGACATTAATGAACTATTTGGGGTTCGATTGGCAGTATATAGTATGTTTATTAACCATATAGTGTAACTATAATAGAAGATACGGTAAAAGTTAAAATATTTCACTTAGAGTTAAATATAAATGATGAGGTTCAAATGGTAACCTAAAATTGTCTAAAACCTATTGGTTGAGTGGTTTTTTACCCATCCCCACCTTAGATTTTATATATTACATTTGGGAGCAATTATAAACTGAATATGAATTTATTATAAAATAATATTTTATGTTTTTCTAAAGGTTCTCCTCACACCTCTTATAAAATAGCACTTACCCTTCTCTAAAATTTACACCTCCAAAGCCATTTTTCATGGCCAAAATCTGCCCAAATACACTCTAATATACCCTTTCTTCATTCTATACTCCTTCATTTAGTCAGAAACCCATCTTAAGGAGCCATTTTGATCAAATCAAAAGGAAGTACCCGAAGAAGAGGTAATAATTTCACCACCCTCTTTCATGTTCCATTCTTCTTCCACTTCTTCGTTATTAGTTATTTCCATTATAAAATAATAAATACAGTATATTATATATACTGAGATGTTATTATAAATATTTAAGAACTATATTCATTATTCTATCCAACTTATGAATGATAATGTCACCATGTGTGCCTACGTACGGCTTACCGTCTCCACGCCGTGGTGTAATTTGTTATTCAACACTATGTTATTTGGATGGATATAATGATGAGTAATATGTATATAAATAATTAAAATAACATGATAATGTTTCTGTAAAATTAATATATCATCAAATTCCACACATTTAAGGAAATGATATTGACGCTCGTGCGTACGTACGGATTACCGCCTCCACGGCGCGATGAGATTCATTTCCACGTTCACCATTCATCAACGATTATAAAAATATATATTACTAATAAGTATGTAATATGTGACATAATAATTCTACTGGATATATATATATATGTAATTACATATATATTATTCACTTAGTTCCATTCAATACGATATGAAAACGGAAACAACGTTTATGTGTACATACGGACTACTATCTCCATAAACTGTGTTTTTCATTTCATATATATATGTCTATTATACATATTTATATACTAAAGATATATGATATATAAATCATGTTTTATATTTTGTATGTATTTAAATCTTGATCTATGTGATATAATCAAGAGTAAAAAGTTAAAACACGTATGATAAAGAAAGCGATTATTATCCGAAATGTTAATTTAACATGGAAACTATTATTAAATGGGTAGTATAAAGTCGTAACTGAATCATGTATGACATCATAAATATTAATATAGTTCTTCTATAATTTAATAACATACTACGATCTTCATACAGAAGGATAAATGTACCCTCGACTAAAGGAAAGTGTAAGGTAAGGGTTAATTCCTCAATCTCATTATTATCCGAGATTGTTTATGTGTAAGTATTTATTGGGAAATTTTAATCATCAATGTCCATTTTTCATAAAAACGATTACAAAATGAATATTTTAAGGATTTTTTAAAGGTACTCTTTATCATGATCATAATTTTAAATTTTTTAAAGATTTATCTTTCTAAATATTTTTAATTAATGTCCATGTTTTCAAAATGATTTTAAGGATTTATTTATATGGACATGAATGTTTTGAAATGATAATTCTTTTAAAAAGATTCCAAGTTTTATGGGACACATTGATTCAAAAATCTCTTTTAAATTACTTCATTTATAAATGTGCGACTATTAAATGATTTTACAAAAATGTTATTTCTCTCAAAAAGTTTTACTCATCATTTTCAACTATGTCAACATCCTTTACAAGATATTATTTTTGATTGAGGTTGATTCATTATAATAAAATCTTCCATGATGTATTGAATGAGTTATGATATTTTTGATTGTGGATGTTCTATTTGGATACCATTCATGGTTTATGGTTAATGTATTGATATTTTTTATGCTAGTTTTAATACGAATGTTTAGGTTATCTTTCAACTATTCATATGAGGAATGTAGTGGACTTAGTAAGTGACGGGTGGAGCCCTCTATAGCTCCTCGATGCATCGGTATGCCTCATGAGAAAAACTAGTGTCTTAGAACAAGGTCTTGACAAAAATTGTATTTGTAGTCTTGGCCCGAGGCCTTGGATATGTGGTAATGATGTCCGGTATTAATCATTCCCTCATTGTAAAATTAGTTATTACATGTGATTATTCGACTAGTAGAATATCCATGTGCATGTTTATATGCTAATGTTTCATTTATTTTTACCATATTATGTTCAAGTTTATCTTTAAAATGATTTTTTTTATTACACATCTTGACTTAAAATTTTATAGATTCCGCTAAATTATTTACCCTTACTAAGCATTTGAGATCACCCCTTTCTTATGTTTTATTTTCCTAGGATTACAAGAAGTGTATTATGACTGATATGAAGGGTTAAGCTAAAGGAAAAAATGGAATTCTTAAAGAACTATCTATGCTATGTTTTATGTTTCAAGTTGTAATGTAACGTAAATTTATGTAATCTATTTTCCTAGACTACTAAACTGATCGGTCCTTCGGGTATTGAGTCCTTATAATAATGCCAATGTATTAAAATAATGTAATGGAACTGGATAACTGGGGTTGGGGAGTTACATTTGGTATCAGAGGAAGTTTGGAAATAACCTTGGAAGCTAGATTTAGATAAACTCTGATTAGAGAACATAGACCTAAGATAGACTTTGAGGATTAGAATAGAATAAATTCCTAGAATTTTGGTAATGTAGAGATTTAGTGAGTTTTCCAAGAAAATACACCCTTGTCTGGATACGAGAAAGTAGAGGCGGATCTGGAACAAATGTACCCAGGGGTAAATCCCCAAAACACCACTTTAAGCTAGACTCGAACGAGAACTGGTGAACGACAACGGGCCTTGCTACACTCTTGGTTACGACACTCCCAGAGGATATACTTAGGATAATTCTCATTTTCTTTACAAATCATTATGAAGGGTTTATGAGTATATACTTCTTCAATGAAAACATCTTTATGATTATGGATTATATCTATAAACCGTTCAATTTACATCAGGTATTTGACAAGTTTGTAATTATTCATTTCAATTCATAAACTGGCCTAGTTTAGGCCATTATATAGAAATGGCACCCAATAGAAGGAATATGAACTCCAAAAATACGTATGATCCAAAGAGTAAGAAGGATCATATATTTCATGATATTAAGACAACATTTAGAAGGGAAATAGTCTCCCAGGTATTCTCAATATATGAAGAAATAGTATCATGTGCTAATAAGATCAGTAAAGAATTCTCTGAATCATATGGCTTTGAAGGGAAGCCAGAGAAGAAAAGGATGGTAGAAAGAAAGATGGATAAAGGGAATAAGGGAAAGAATGATTTTCTAATATGTGATAAATGTGGAATGAATCACCTTGGTAAATGCTTGAAGGGAATGAGAGTTTGTTATAAGTGTGGAGAAAAAGGACACCAAGTACGTGATTGCAAGGGTAAGAAAAAGTTTTCAAATGTAAAATGATTCATCTGTAAGGCATTTAGACACTATGCGAATCAATGTCCTATTATAATATTATGCCAAAAATGATGTTAATGGATAATAATCACATTAGGATACTACCTCAGATGAATAAGAATGACTATTGTTCTTATGTTGTTATTATAGAATTATTTAATTTGAGTGTTGTATCAACAATATAATGGTTACATGAATTATAGAGATAAATAAGGATTGTACTGCATTACTATTTCATTGGGAATTAGAGATTATATGGTCCTGATAATAAGGTAGTAATTTTGGAATAAGAGATGGTTGATTTTGGTAATTCAGTATGTCGCAGTGTTGTAAAAGAATACACGATGAAGGCGTTCACATGGTATTACTTGAAAAAATGGATCATAATTTTGTTTACCTTCCTTATAAATTTTGGACTGTGAGTTTGGATAGAAGTATTTTGGATAATTCTAGTTTGAGATTATTTTTGGATTTCCATAAAAGGACGACCCAGAGGTTGGGTGGCAACCAGTCTCGTCCGGAAAGGCCATGAGACTTGAACCCACAACTGAAGGGAGACAAGGGTGTATCACCTACCATTGACCCACGTGATGTCTTGGATTGAATAATGTAGTTATTTAAAAAAAGGTCTGGTATATGAATTAGAAATTATTTTTTTAACCCTATACGAATAGTATAAATGAATTTTTTTTCAGTTCTGTTATCTTTAAGAGTGAAAGATGAGTTGTGGTAGAAATTAGTGAAAGGATGGAACTATACTTGTCAAGTATATATATATATATATTCATCTCTTATTCTATGAAGAAATTAATTATTAAACATTAGGTAAGGTATCTTAAAACTAAATACGTGTTATCCTAATACCTTATGTTTTTTTGATCTGATGATATTTTAAATCATTATAGATTGATTGCTTTGAGACCCTCAATTCTACAATTTATTGTTACTGATGACCTAAATAAATACCTATAAATATTTACGTTTTAACTTCAATTATGTGTCTCTAATTTCCACCAATGTTCTCCTAATCGCGATCATAATTTGGCGGTGACCCTTTCATTTCTCTTTTCCTCTTATTAAGATTAAATTTTATTAACCCAATTTCCGATGTGAGTTTTCCCACAAAGATATTTTCTATTTTCAACCTTTTATTTTTGAAGAACAATTTAAAATTGCGAGGACACAATTTATTGAAGGAGGGAAGAATGTAACACCCCAACATTTCATAGTTCGATATTTCTTCAAAGTAATTCAATAACTTGCACTACACACAACACCGAGTTCAAGCGCACCACGACTTACCAAACTAGACGTTCAAACGTAGTTATGAATAGTATTGACTAAATTTTGAACTTTATATAATCCTTATAATTTTAGAATCCCTATTATAATTTTTTTATACATAATTTAGAAACAAATACATTTTTTCAGATAAAAGAAGTATTTTTCAAAAAATATACTTTTACCGCCTTTTAATGGTGGAACGTTTTTAAATCCAATATTTGAAACTTTTATATATTAAATTTGACAAAATAAACGTCTTCTTTAGAATCAGGACATAAGAATTTAGTTTTAATAAATTCTTGGTGATTTTCTGATAATATTCATATTTGGGTGAATAGTGAAAAATACTATATTTTAACTGAAAATATTTTTTAATTAAAATAATGTATAGTGTTAAATTATACATTTTAATGGGTTTTAAGTATAAATTGGTTATATTTTTACCATTTAATTCAATTCTGGTCATTTTAAGTAATTTCACTTTGAAATTGGACATAATGAAATGTCAATCTTTTGATAGATATTGTTTCTTAAAAATACGCCTTTTGGTTTTGATAGCGGAAATTAATTCTAAATTAATAAATGAAACTTCTATGTGTTGAATTTGGTAAAATAGATTTCATTTTTGGATTCATAATATCAAAATTTTCCTAGGGTAAATTTTTGGTATTTTTCCGAAAATGTTCAATTTTTTATGAATAGTTAAAAAACGCTGAGTTATCGTTTAAAACCAATTTTTTATTTAAATAAATATTTATTTTATTTAAATTTATTTCAGGTAAAAATATATACATAATACCTATATAAGATCAATATGATTCATTTGATTCAGTTTATAATAATTTTAGATGTATAAAAATTTTATTGAACTTTTCACCGTCCTTTACCCACCTCCTAGGAGAATTTGCAAATTTACATAAAACATAATTTTACCGCTTCTTTTAGTTGAATTTCGAAAATCCGAGAGAGACGGTTAAAATCAAGGAGTAAAATGTGGTTCAACAAGTTAAAAATAATTTTTTTTGTGAATAGTAACTTTTTACTTTTATTTACCATAATTAAAAGTAAATAGGGTAATTAAGGGTAAAAATGATATTATTATTACCCTAACACATGTCCTATTTCTATTGGATAAGTGTAGTTTGACCAAAAACAACCATAGGAATAAAATATGAACCTTTAGGTCCACTTGGATTAGATTAAGACATTTATTAGTGTTTTATTTAACGAAGAGTTAAAAGATTTAAAATCAATGTGTAATGACTAAACCATTTTTAATATAGGGTAATACATAAGATGAATTCTACTATAAATATTCATTATAAATATATTAAGATTTCCTACGTAATGGTATTTTATTTATAATTTTTAAAGATTAAATAATTAAATTAATTAATGACATAATGATGAATCCATAATTACTTTATTAATGAAAGAATCAGATAAATGGTATTATAAATATTAAAATAAATATACATTCAATGTTTTTATGACATCTATAAATTTTATAAATGAATATGACATGTTAGTATTGATTCAATGTACTTTTTTTAAGTAATCATGTTGTTATTAGTTTAAGAAAAAAAATACCAAATAGTGTCAAAATTGTGATAAAGTAGTTATTAAAACAAATATTATATTATTAATTTATATAGTGGTCCTAAAAATCTAAGGTTAGGCCAGAATACATATCTAATAATATATATGACATTAATGAACCAATTGGGGTTCGATTGGCAGTATATAGTATGTTTATTAACCATATAGTGTAAGAATACAAGAAGACGCGATAAAAGTTAAATTATTTAACTTAGAGTAAAATCTAAATTATAATGTTTAAATGGTAGCATAAACTTGTATAAAACCTATTGGTTGAGTGTATTTATACCCATCCGCACCATAGAATTTAAATAATACATTTTGGAGCAATTATAAACTGAATATGAATTTATTATAAAATAATATATTAAGTTTTCCCAAAGGTTCCCCTCACCCCTCTTATAAAAGGGCACTTCCCCTTCTCTCAAATTCACACCTCAAAAGCCATTTTCTTGGCCAAAATCTTCCCAAATACACTCTCAAATATCCTTCCTTCATCATATAGGCCATAATTTAGTCAAAAATCCATCTTAATGATCCCTTTTGATCAAATAAAAAGGAAGTACCCGAAGAAGAGGTAATAATTTCACCACCCTCATTCAAGTTCTTTTCTTCTTCCACTTCTTCTTTCTTTGTTATGTCCATTATAAAATAATAAATCAAGTATATTATATATACTATGATGTTATTATAAATAATTAACAACTATATTCATTATTCTATTCATCTTATGAATGATAATGTCACCATGTGTGCGTATGCTCGGCTTACCGTCTCCATGCCGTGGTGTAATTTGTTATTCCACACTATGTTATTTGGATGTATATAATGATAAGTAACATGTATATAAATATTAAAAATAACATGATAATGTATCTGTAAAATTAATATACCATCCAATTCTACACATTTAAGGAAATGATATTGACGCTCGTGCGTACGTACGAATTACCGCCTCCACGACGCGATGAGATTCATTTCCACATTCACCATTTATCGACGATTATTAAAAATATATTTTACTAATAAGTATGTAATATATGACATAATAATGAAACTGGATATATATATATATATATATGTACTTACATATATATTATTCACTTAGTTCCATTCAATACGATATTAAAACGGAAACAACGTTTATGCGTACGTACAGACTACAGTCTCCATAAACGGTGGCTTTCCTTTCATATATATATATATATAACTATTATAAATATTTATATTATAAATATATATTATATATAAATAATTTTTTATATTCTGAAAAAAATTTAAATCTTGATCTAAGTGATACAATCAAGAGTAACAAGTTAAAACACGTACGATAAAGAAAGCGATTATTACCCGAAATGTTAATTTAACATGGAAATTATTATTAAATGTGTAGTATAAAGTCATAACTGAATCATGTATGATATAATAAATATTTATATGGTTCAGGTATAATTTAATAACATACTAAGATCTTCATACATGAGGTTAAACGTACCCTCGACTAATGGAAAGTGCAAGGTAAGGGTTAATTCCTCAATCTCATTACTATCCAAGATTGATTATGTGTAATTATTTACTGGGACATTTTTATCATCCATGTCCAATTTTCATAAAAATTATTTCAAAATAAATATTTTAAGGAATTTTAAAAGGTATTCTTTATCAAGATCATAATTTTAAATGTTTTAAAGATTTATCTTTCTAAATCTTTTTAATTAAGGTCCGTATTTTCAAAAATTATTTTAAAGATTTATATATATGGACATGAATATATTGAAATGATAATTCTTTTCAAAAGTTTCAAAGTGTTATGGGAGACTTTGATTAAAAAATCACTTTAAAAATACTTCCTTTATAAATGTGTGACTTTTAAATGATTTTTCAAAAAGGATATTTCTCTCAAAAAGTTTTATTCATCATTTTCAACTATGTCAGCATCCTTTACTCGTTATTATTTTTGATTGAGGTTGATTCATTATAATACAATCTTCCATGTTGTATTGAATGAGTTATGATATTTTTGATTGTGGATGTTCTATTTTTATACTATTCATTGTTTATGGTTAATGTATTAACACTTCATTTTCTAGTTTTAATAAGAATGTTTATGTTATGTTTCAACAATTCATATGAGGAATGCAGTGGACTTAGTAAGTGATGGGTTGACCTCGCTATAGCTCCTCGATGCATCAGAAGGTCTCATGAGACAAACTAGTTTCTTGGTACAGGTCCTTGACAAAAATTAAATTTGTAGTCTTGGAACGGGGGCTTGACTAGTTGTAATGATGTCCGGTATTAGGAATTCCCTCATTGTGAAATTAGTTATTGCATGTGATTATTCGACTAGTATAATATCCATGTGCATGTTTGTATGGTAATGTTTCATTTATTTTTACCATATTATGTTAATGTTTATTTTTAAAATGTTTTTTTATTACACATCTTGCTTTAAAATTTTATATCTTCTGCTAAATTATTTACCCTTACTGAGAATCTGAGCACACCCCTTTCTTATGTTTTATTTTCCCAAGATTCTAAGAAGTGTATTATGATTGATATGAATGGTTAAGCTAAAGGGAAAAACGGAATTCTAAAAGAACTATCTATGATATGTTTTATGTTCCAAGTTGTAATGTAAAGTTAATGTATATAATATTTTTTCCAAGACTGCTAAACTGATCGGTCCTTCGGTACTTGATTCCTTGTAATCGTGGCGATGTATTAAAATAATTTACCGGCTCTAGGTAACTGGGGTCAGGGTGTTACAGTTTTCACATACCACATGGGGTGAACCTCAAAGCTAGAAAATCTACATCCTTTTTCCCTTATCATCATGTGTAGAGTATGTCCATCCAATGTTTTATCAGACCCATTAATCTAGGAATCCGATATGTAATATAATAAAGAGTGGATATATAGACATTAAGATATGTGTGGATAATAGTGGTGTCTATTTCAACTGATTCCAAATCAATTTTGTTAACACGACAGAGCTCAACATTTATCAGATAACATTACACAATAATATAAGATTATAGAGACCCAAGATTCACATACCTGACTGTTACATATTTTTAGATGAATATTCATTACATTACACTAACACACACCTAAGGACTGTAATAGTTTAGTGAATTTGGAAAATTGTCCCATAATATTTATAATTCATGAAATATCTTCATTGTCCCAAATAAAGATCTTCCCCTTTAGCACTCCTATATAAAATCCATTATTCATAAATTTTGGAAGGAAACATAAGAAATTTTGATATAAGATTCTTAGTAAGAGTGAAAATAAGAGATACATTTATATGTTTATAAGAAATAATAAGATAAGGGTAAGGTTATGTGATCATGTAAAAAACATATGAAGTTCATACCCAACGTACCATAGAGTATAAATATGATTCACAATATATAACATTATAATTTCTAAAAATATTACCCATATGGGTGATAAATCAACATAAATCAATCATGATCCACAATATCATTTCATAAAAGTGTGAAAACATCCAAAATATTGAAAACCATTTCATATATAAATGTTAAATACCAATACCATCATCATAGTTGATTAGAAGTAATCTCTCATTTCCCATTTTGGATTAGGACACAACTGCTTCCCATTATGGATCAAGACACACATCTTTACCATAGTGGATATAGAATGACCTATTTCCTATAGTGGATCAAGACACACCTTTTTTCTATAGATGATCAGGACATACATGTTTCCCGATGTCAAATAATAATGTAGACATGTTTTCCATTATAATCTAATGAGTAATAAATCTTTACCCATTTAATTAGAGGGTTATAATGGTCCCACCCATCATATAAATAAAATCATACATATATGTGCCACAGGAGCATAAAACATTAATCATATCATAACCAATGAAATGGGTTTCATAAACATTATATCTCAACCAGTAGAAAAGAGAGTATTTTCATAATCATTTCAACTTTTCATAATAACATTACCCATTGAAAACTAATTGTGTTTCGAAATGATTTTATCAAGGAATAACCCTTGTAATAGAAATAGGTTTCATAAACATCATTTCATGATAAAGCACTCAAATAAGGAATAAGAATAACATCTTTATTTCATATTCCCAACAAAGTATAAGTTACATAAAAGGATGTCATCTAATATGGAGAATGGTTTTAAAATATAACATGTAATAAATCTTGAGAAAAATAATTTTTTTGGAAAACAATTTTTAAAACTAAAAATGCCCAAAAAAATTTGAAATAATTTTTTTTAAAAATAACCTTAAAATCATATGATTAAATCTCTAAAAATCATTTAAAACGTTTCTTGAGGAAAATATCTTTTCCACTTTACAAAAACTAGATAACATGAAATATTTTCTTAAAATATTTTTATTTCAAAATAACCATGACAAATTATAAAGGGATCTTCCAATAAATTAATGTTCATCACAAAGGTATGTTTTATTTAGGCCGTACATGAAAAAAAATATTCCTACTACATTTTTTGGTAAAAGAAAAATATACATTATTTAGAAAAATACATGAATATAACATTCAAAATATTTTTTTAAAGAGTAAAACAAGGGTAAAAATTTATTTGTAAAATCATAAAAAATATTAAAACATTTCTAGAAAAAATGCTTTTGGTAGAAAATAGCTTTCTAACTCAAGAGAGAAATAAATTTAGATTTTATTAAAAACATTGCACAATTATTTTAATTACCAAAGATTAGAAAAATTGTACTATTAATATCATGAATAAATATAGGATAAAAACGTTCATGAGTATCTTGAGAAATGGATCATAATATTTTATCATCCAAAAAATAATTATAAATAATCGTGACAAACAATGAGGTTGCAACAAAAAATCATTACCACATTAAAAACATTGAAACAAAAGCTCCTTAAAGGAACATCATTAAATTAAATTGAAAATATCATTAATATAAATAATTTCATCTTATGACATGTCAAAGGGGATTTATATACACCTCGTAAAGTAAGATAGGTTCATAACATTAGATATGTCTCGAAGAAAAAAAATTGAGACAAAAATACCTCACCGATTTGGTAACTTTTGAAAATTAAACCCCCTGAAAGGAATATCCATTAATAGATATATAAATACCAATAATTTATTTATAAGAATAATAATATACATTCATTGTTAGTATATACACCATAAAAAATAAATAGGTGATGAAAATGGCATATGTATTGGAGAAGTAAAAAGTGAGACGAATATACCTTACAGCTTTATAAATCTTTTGAATCATTAGTGCCAACAAAAAATAGCATCAAAATAAAAATGAAATATCAATAAAATGAGTATATTAAATATATAACATGTTCAAGGGGAAGTATATACACCACAAGAAAGAAAAAATTTGTGAATTTTCATATGTCTTCTAAAAATAAAAAAGAGACTGTAAATCTATTACCTTATGTCTTGACATCTATTGCATGCGTTAAAACCACATGTATAATAAATATAATTTAATTATAAATCTATTAATGAACCATATTTGTATATATCATACCATATATGATTTTTTATGACCTTTAATTTCCCTTTTATTAATAATTCAATGTTAAAGTTATGTTTAGTTTAATAATGACTTTGTTTTCAGATATGATTTGATTTGTTTTTTCCACTTAATATGAAATATTTTTTATCATAACCATATTTTTAACTATTATATAGATATAATATATATTCATTATATTTTTATTTATATTAATCCATAAAATTTGCTGATTGGAAATTATATACACTTTTTATGGAGATGGTAGGCTTGCTTACAGATGAAAGTTGTTTTCATTTTCATATAGGACATAATAAAATATTTTTTAAATGATATATTATCATTCAAAAATAATTTTTATTTAATAGATATATTACATATTTTCACTAAATCCACCCTTACTATATTCCATGTAAATCATGAACAAATCCCATCTCTTTGCGAGGTCGTAGTCCACTGTACACACGAACGATGTTATTGTATTCCCATAAAATTGAGATTGTGAAGGTATGTGTGATATAATAATTACATAAGTCTAATAATATCATAAATTTAAAATATAAATAATAAATCCACCATTATTTTTTAACTAGAGAGGTGGAAAATAAAAAAAATAAATGACATCGGTTCATGAGGCAGTAGTCCACCGGACAAACGAATGATGACTTCGTAATCCATTTGATGGATGTGAATATGGTAGTGGGTTATTACATAAAAATAATAAAATTTATGAATATAGTAGTTTATTATGTTTTCTATTTGTATGTTTTATGACATAATTAAATGTTAATGGGAATAATGGGCTTAGTGAAGACAATTACCTTCTTTTAAAAGCACCTCCTTTCGATCCCTTATTAACAACCATAGTGTAAGTCTCTTAGGAGGACTGGCAGCCCTAGAACATGTATAATGATGTTATTGAGGTATTTTTATATAGTTTGGAAGAACTATATTACTTTATAAGTGTGAATATGGGAAGGGTGGTGGTGGCATTTTACAAGTGGGGGAAAGGAAACCACTTGGAAACAACATGGGAATTGCCCAATAGAATCCAAAATGATAGTCATTCACAATAAAAAATCCTCCAAATGACCGTAAATTATAAATTTTGAAGGATGATATTTGAATATGGGAAAAAACTGGAAATTGATAGGTTTTATGGATATTTTAACCCTTATCTTCTTAGTTTAACCCACCAGTAAACACATTTTTACTTTAACCATGGAAATTAATTTTTTCTTATTTTCACTATTAGTTTTGGCCAAAAATTATGTTAATGGTTTTATATGACATACATTATTCAGATTAAAATTAGTGAATCCATTTTATTTATTCAATTCGCCTAATAGGAAAATTTTATTTTAAAATTAATCATGTAGATGTGATGATAAAACAGGTTTTCAAAGAGAAAATGTTCAATATTTTACAAGATCTTTATACCAAAATTCAATATAAAATGATTATAATGAACTAAATTGGATTAATAAATATATTATAAAAGTAATTTTAATTTAATAACGATTTAAAATTTAATTTAATTTTATAAATGACTTAAACGAAATGACATTTCTCAATTAAAATTAAGTATTTTTCGCTATTCATGAAAAAATAATCTTTTTATAAAATTATCAAAAATTCACCAAAAGATAATTTTTAAATGAGGATTTAAAAAATGAATTTTATATTTTCAAATAAATTTCCTTGAAGTATAAAAAATTAGTTTTAAAATATGTGTGAAAAAAGGTGACAAAACTGCCTTTTAGAAATATATAGTTTTAAGCATAACATTGGATTTATTCTTATGTATTATCTTGAAAACACATAATATGAATTTTAAGTAGTTGATTGAATATAATATATATATATATATTTCATTACAATAATTCATAATTTTTTTAATTATCGAAGTATGATATGTTTTTCATAAAAATATTTTTCAAAAAAAAGATTTCTTTACTTTCAAATTGTTTTTTATTTTGATTTTTAATTAATTAGACACAAATTATTTATTTTATATACTTTTTTAAACCATATATTATCATAATTTAGTTAATATTATTTGTATCTACCATTATTATGGCTAAGTGATGACAACCAAATTAAATAATAATACTTTATAAGAAATTCTGGTTTTGTTTAGTGTTAGTTTTCCTTATAACAAAAGATAAACTTAATATTGAATGTAACTAAACCTGAATCAGTGTTGTGGGACACGAAAAATTGGGAAACAGTTAAATTTATTTGAAAAAAAATTATAATATCTTAAGGTGTTACATTATACCACCCTTAAAATGAATTTATCCTCCAAAATTCATAACATTAGTACCAAAAACAAAGGATACTTCTACCTCGTTATATACTCAATTTCCCACATAGCTTCCAAAGATGGGTTTTTAACCCCAGAACATTGACTTTGTGGTATCATTTCTTATAAACTTCTATATTCATCGCAGAATATCAATTAGAAATTCCTTTTAAAAAAGGTCATTCTCTCCCCATTTGACCTCGTAGTTCAGTACATGTGAAGGTTCATGTATGTCCTTCCTATGGTAGGTACATAGAACATATCATGAACATATGAGAGATTCGGTTGATGCATAAAATGATAATCTATTTTACATATATGATCAATTATTTCAAAGGGATTGATATACCTAGGGCTTATTTTACCCATATTTATTCCATAGAGAAATATTTTGGAATACCTTCACACCAACATCAATTTCTAAATCACGTCAACAATTATTTCCATAACATTTCTGTCAAATTTTTGACGTCCTTATGTGTTTTTAAATGGTTCAAACATTATATTCCATCTCATCACATTTCCTAGGTATTATAATGTCACATACATAAAAGATATATTTTACTTCAACACTGAAAAATATTTATTACATAACAAAACAAAAACCATAATAGGACCATATAGGTTTAGTGTATTTAGAAACTAAGAAACATAAACAAGTAGTTCAAAAAATATATACATTGTCTCCTGATTATTTCTTCCTAACTAGACTCCTTTTGTAAATATCTTACTTAATAACCTTCTTGATGACCTTCTAAAAAGAAACACATTGAAGGGTGACCTCAAATTCTCAGTGAGGGTAAACAAGGGAAATATCAATCATATCATAATCATTAGAACATAACATTTGAAAATATTATCCTGTATATAATATATCATAATATCATGTCATGGGATAAATAATAAAAGTGAAATTTGATCCCATTATTCATAACATATGACATGAAGTTTTTGGTCATACACAAATAAGTAAATAAAATATTTTTTTATTAATCAAGGATTATTTATAAGACCATCATAGCAGACAATGTCCATTACTGAACCAACTTCACTCCTAATTTTAGTCATGTACTACTGAACCTGATTTATGTTTCATTCCAGTCATGTCCATCTCACGATATATAAATTGTTACCCAATTCATTGGATGGAGATATAGGTCCCACCTATCTCATAAAACAATCATTCTTACAGGTACAACAAAAACTTAAATCATTCATCACTGCAAAACCCAAGAAATAAAATGGGTTTCTTAAACCTAATTACATCATAATATAATCCATATAATATAAAGGAATTTCATAAACATAATTGCATCATAAAAACAGTCAAATAAAATTATTAATAGGGATATAAACATAACCATACATTATCTTAGATGGAAAATAATTTTGATAAAACACTTGATCTTAATTCCTGAGAAAAATATCCATTCTTCGTCAAAAAGGTTTTCCTACTTCAAAATGCCACACAATTTTAGAATAAATAATTTTCTGTGAAAATAACCTTTTAATTTTGTAGGGGAGGATCCATGGAAATATGTAAATAAAAATACATTTATTTTATACAAGTTAAAAAAACATTATTCCCGTACTTTTTCTTGAAAATTCAAAAAGTACCTCGTACCAAAAATGAAACAAATCCACTAATACCATTTAGTAAAAATTCTCCAATGGGTAAAATTTAATTTAATAATTTATAAAAGGATATGAATAAAATTTTGAAATACATTTTTAGGAATCATATATGTGGATGATAAATATAGACTAGTAAATACTTACGAATAAACAATCTCTGATAAAAACGAGATTTGAAAAATTATCCCTTACCTTAGGTCTGATATGATTCGTATGTTTTAGAACATACTATATAATTATTTAAATAATTTTATTTATTTTTTATAGAATAATAATATTTTTTTGATAACATTTATCATCATATTTTCATCAGTTTGATTATAACATTTCATTTCTACTCATTATTCGGGTATTAACTCTTTTATGTTCTTATGCATGTTTTGTTTGATAAGTTTTCATTACCCTTTTTTTATAGTTATATTATTTAAATAATTGTATTAGAATAATATATATATTATTCATTCATTAAATTCATTTATAAAATAATGCATTAATAAAGATTATATAGAATGAATCACATTGTATCGTGGATACGGTAAGCCGTGCGTATGAACAAGCGACGATATCGTTCCAATAATTGTTGAATGGTATTTAATTGCATGGTTAATATTATATCAAAATCAACACCATTTTATATTAATCATATAATACTTTATTAATTCCATAATTATACTCAACATGTACGTTGGTGGTGGAAAAAAGTATTAGACTGCGGCGTGGAGACGGTAAATCATACGTACTCACGCGTTGTGATTTCATTTTTCATATAATGTGTAGAAGGTGGAATGTGGTTGTCTCATAACAATAATAACATATAAATATATAATTAATAATTTATTTATTACTTTATAATTAAACAACTCCTGATGTGGTTGTATAAGAAGAAAGATGTTTGAATGAATTTGTTAATGATATTAGCTCTTCCTCCACGTGCCTCCTCTAAATCACCTCTTAAAGCACTAGATTTGGTCTTTGAAGAATACCAGTACCTCTAGAATTTTTCAAGGGAAGTTGATAAGGGAAATGATAATGGGATGTTCAAGCATAAAGGCTCAAAATTATGTGAAGAGTTGAGGGAGAAGTTGTCTTTTATAATTGTGGTGATGGGAACTGTCGGAAACATCAAAAATATTAATTTATAATAAAATCAAACACCACATAAAAACCACAAAAATGTCCCATTTTGGAATATGAGATGATATTGTGTTTTAATATCATAAACTAATAAATTCTAGACAAGTTTTAATATCAATTTACGAATTATCATTTTAATTAACACTTAGTTATTATATTTAAATTTTAACTATGGTACAAATATTTCAAGGTTAAAAGTGTGAAATACTTACTTATTTTAAGTAAACTAGACAATAAATGAATACATTAGAAATTTTAGACCATTTAATAATTATTATATATTTTTAAAAATGTTTATGATTTCTAAATAATTTAATAAAACATTATTTTGACATAATATCAATAATATTAATTTTGACACTATTTATTTCAGGGATTTTTTAAAATATAAAAATAAGTAGTGAACCTATATTAAAATATTTTTTTATCACTAAGGAGTCAATTTAATCATGAAAAATCATTTTACATAATATTTATCCCTAATTTTATTTATTAAAATATTTTTAAAAACATTTCTTTGATATCTTTATTAATAAAATTATTACTACATTAATTTTGTGTAATTGTATAATATAATTATTTATTGAATAAAATTTAAAATAAGATAATGTGATGAATATAAGTCTATTATCTTTCATAATAATACTTGTAGTCAAATTAATATCTTGAAAACCCCTACATTAAAGATGCAATACTTTTTTAAAACTTGAATGTGAGAAATTTATCTTCACTTTATATAAAATAATATAAGTTTTATAATCTATTCTATAATCATAAAAATAGTCAATAAGTATACCCTTTCATGATTATGTTTGATATATACTCATACAATAATGTTTGGTCTTGTTTTTTTTGGATTTTTTATTGTTAATAATATTTTAATTAAAAAATTTATTGATTTCCCATCAATTAATTAATTTTTTCATCCTCCAAGTAGAAGTCTCTATAATAATAATTTATTTTCAAAAAATTACAAATACATTATCATGATAAATAAATAAAAAAAATTCATATGATTATTTATAGACCAATTTATCATCTGTATAACCATATATTAAAAAAATTATTATTAATGTTTGATTGAGACATATTTCACTTTTCTTTAAATAAAATAAAATAATATTCCTAATCTCCTCCAAGTGGGTTAAAATGGACACCATTCGACCCAATCTTGTTTTAGGGAAAATTATAATCATCCAATTATAATATGACAAGTTTTAGGTAATTTTATAATATTATTTCTACCCTTAATTACACGATTTACGTATTTATGGTGTAAATAAAATTTTCTGAAGTCACTGTTCATATTGCCCAAAAATAAAATAAAGATATTTACATAATTTGAAACTAATGATTTAAAATATAGAATCATTTTTTCAAAATTCAAAACACATAACTTGTGGTAATTAATTTAAAATTAATCCCATTGTTGAAATGAGAAAATGGGTTTTAAAAGTTAAAATATTACAAAAGATTGAATTGTATGTACATATGAATTTAATGTAAAATTAATTCCAATGACCAACATTATATTAAATGGTAAAAATATATTATATTTATACTTTGAAACCATTAAATAATATAATTTAACCATATAAATTATTTTAATGAAGAAAACTTATTTTCAATTAAAATTTAGCATATTATTACTACTCATCAAAATATAAAAGTTATCAAAAAAATATCAGAAATGCACCGAAAGTAACTTTTTATATCCTGCTTCAAAATAACTTGTTTATGTTTCCATATAAAAATTATTAATGCCTCAAAATCATAATTTAAAATGGGTTCACCATTCAAAGGTGTAAATTTATCTTTTTTTAAAAAAAAATAGGTTGATATACATCGAATAGTGTTTTATTTATACCCAATGACTAAAATATCCGTCAAATGAAAATCAAAAATATTTTATTAATTATAGAACAAATATATATCTCATTAATTTTATTACCCAAATTAATTAAATCTTAAATAAAAATATATATTTATATTTTTTATATTTAATTGATTGCCAATGAATTCACAATTCATTTTCATATGATAGTTATAATTATTATCGCTAACCTAACGGCTAGGCTATAATAGTAATTTTTTATTAACAGTTTCTCATTTTTCTTTTAAACTCACTCTTCTGTACAAAGCATGATACTGAGGATTGAAAATTATTTAAAGATAATATTACATAAAACCATCACAGTGTTACATTCTAACCCCTTTAAACTGAATTTCACCCATAAAATTTGTCACATGGAGGAAAAAAATAAGGATACCTCTCCCTCATCATATCCTCAAGTTCCCATGTAGCTTCTTCAAATTAGTTGATCCTACATACAATATTAACAAAGTGAGTGGTCTTGTTTCATAGAATTTATTCACTATGATTCAGAATCATTATCAGTTGTTCTTCACAAGAAATATCATTCTCTAGTGGTATAATTTCTTAGCTTATTACATGTGAAGGATGAGGTATGTACTTTCTTAGGAGAGATACATGGAATACATCATGAACATGAGAGAGATTTGGTGGAAGCACCAATCAATAATCTTCCTTCCCAACACGATGGATAATTTCAAAAGGACCGATATACCTAGGGATCAACTTTCCCTTATTTCAAAATATCATTACTCTCTTCCAGGGAGATATTTTTTGGAACACGTTATCACCCACACAAAACTGTAGGTCTTTTCTTCAATTTTCATCATAATTTTTTTGTCGACATTGAGCATCTCATTCATGTTGTTTAATAGATATGACATTTTCTTCCAATTCATCAACAATAGCAGGTCCTAATAGATTTATTTTCCCAACTTCTTCCAAAAAAGTTGGAGTTCTGCACTTATTTCTATTGAGGGATTCATAATGGGCAATCTGAATAGTGGAGTGAAAGCTATTTTTGTAGGAAAATTCCACCAAAGGTAGGTGTTGATCCCAACCACATATGAAATACAAAGAGTAAGCTCTCAACATGTCTTGTAGAAATTGAATTGTCCTATCTAACTAATCTTCTATTAGAGCATGATAAGCAGTTTTGAAACATAACTCTGTATCCATAGTATGCAGAAGACTTCTCTAGAACATTGAGGTGGACCTCAGGTATCTATCATATATAATGGAAAGTGAAACTGCATGAAATCTTACCACTACATTAACATATATCATGGAAATATAATCAAGAGATAAATCCTCTCTAATATAAATGAAGTGTGCTAACTTAGTAAGAGGATCAACTATAACCCAGATAGAATTATTTCCTTTGGATGTTTTGGGAAGTCTGAAGACAAAGTCCATAGTGATGTTTTCCAAATTACATTCTGGTATGGGTAATGGTTGTAACATCAGCTTATACTTCTATCTCTCAACATTACCTTTCTAAAAACCAATAATCTGGAGAAATATTCAGTGACATCTCTTTTCATGCCATCCAATAATAAATACTCTTCCAAGTCCACATACATCTTTGTGTCTCTAGGGTGAATAATGAATGAAAAAATATGAGCCTCATCTAATAGATCCATCATTAATTTTTTTATGGGAGGAATACCAACCATGTTCTTGAACCATATTATTTCATCCAAATCAATGTTGAATTCAAGAACATTTCTCACAATCTTTTGTAGCTCTACATTTGTCTTCTCCGCCTCCTTAACCTTCACATGTATAATTGGTTGAACATTAATTTGAGAAAAATAAAATCCCCCCCCCCATCATTTAAAATTTCAAGATATGTCCTTTGCAAATATGTAAATGTTGGATCTTTTTTATCCTAATCATGGATAGGCAAGTATGGTCTTGTCGACTCAAACCATCTTACACCTTGTTCTCTTTCCAATGGTTGTAATGTATTGAGAAGTAATAATATTTAATCAACTCTGGCCATATTCTATGGTGTATATTCATCACCATTTTTGGAACATATACATTAATATTTTATGATATGTATAAATATCACACTTTTCACCATAAACATAAATCATCCATATCTTTAATGAAAGCATTGCTACAGATAACTCCAATTCAAGAGTTGGGTAATTTTTCTCAAGTATTTTCAACTATTGTGATGCATAATCTATTACCATATCATTTTTCATGAGAACACATCCCATATCCTTTTTGGATGCATCGCTATAGATCACAAATCATTCTCCAATACAAGGTAGTGTGAACACATGTGCACTGGCTAACCTTCTTTTCATCTCCTTTAAATTATCTTCATATTCCTCTATCCAAATGAATTCTACTCCTTTCTAAGTCCACATTGTGATTAGATTCGATAATTGTGACAACTATTTCACAAAACATCACTAATATGCAACCAAACCAAGACAAATTCAGTCCTCATATACCATTTTTGGTCTCGGCCAACCTTTGACAACTTATATTTTTGATCGATCCATAGATATCCCTTATCTTGAGATTATTTGACCCAATAATGAAACTTTCTAATGCCAAAATTCCCGCATGGTAAATTTTTCATAAAGATTCTCTTTTCTCATGGGCTTTAATACAATTCTTATGTGGTCTTCATGTTCATCCTTTCTCTTTTAATAGAAAAGAATATAATCTATAAAGACTACCAAAAATTGATCAATATAGTCTCTAAAGACTCTATTCATTAGATCCATGAAGATAGATGGGGAATAAGTAAGACCAAAATGAATCACTATAAATTCATAGTTTCCATACCATTTATGGAATTTTTTCTTTAGTATATCCACCTTTTACGCTTACTAAATGATATCCTGAATGAAGATAAATCTTAGAAATGTATTGAGATCTGTGTAGTTGCTCAAATAAGTCTTCAATGTATGGAAAAGGATACTTTTTCTTGATAGTGATCTTGGTATGTTCTCAATAATCAATGGAGAGTCTCATTGATCCATCTTTCTTCATAACAAATAGAACAGGTTCTCCCTAAGGTGACATAATAGGGTGTATGAATCCCTTATCAAGATTCTCTTGGAGTTTCTTCTTTAATTCCTTCAACTCAATTGAAGTCATTCTATAAGGTTTCTTTAAAATTGCCATATCACCCAATAAGAGTTTTATTTAAAACTCAACATCAAAATTTAGTGGAAGACCTGTTAATTCCTTTTGGATAGATATCATCAATCGGCCATTCGATTGGTTTATTCATAATTGTGAGTTTCTCCCCATCCATTTGAGATAAATAACCTTCATTTATAAGAATCAAGACCCGGAATATGGAAGAAATTTCTACTGTAAGGTTAAATTCATCCTTGCACCGATAGATGATCATCGATTAATTTGGAATATGAAACGTGACTTCCCTTCTTTGGAAATTGATATAAGAACAATATAGATAAAGCCAATTCATACCAATAATCTCATTAAATTCTACTATATGAAGTATGACAAGATTTATAGGAGGAAATTTCCCACAAAGTTCAACTAGGGAAGAATTATAAACTTGTGAAGTGACCATAACGCCATTAAGAGTTGTCACAGATAACTAAACATCTAATTGTTGAAGTAATACGGTGATACCCATATAAAATTCCTAAGATATAAAAGATTGGTTGGATCCTAAATCAAGTAAGAAAATTCTACTTTATAGAGGATGGTAAGTGTACCTTTCACCACTTCATTATCATACTCAATGATTCCAATATTGATTGCATGTGAATTTCCTTTTTCTTTGGACTTATGAGTCTATTGATGTTGATCATCATGAATTGCACTTGGATTTGGGCATTGATTAGCATAATGGCCCCATTTCCTTCTACTTGTAGCCTTAAAGTGCTGGAGGTGCATTTTATATAGCCTTTTCTTTGTCTGCATCATTAGACATCATTTTCCCATTAATTTTGCATTCAACTACCCAATGAAATTATTTTCCACACATGAAATATTTATTAGTCCCTTTAAGACCATGCCCTCCTTGTTTTTCCCCACTTTGAGCATAAGGGAAACTCATATTCTTTTCAGAGTGGTCTTTAGATTTTCCATTGAATTCCATTTTTATCTTGTTATCAAACCCATATGACTATTGGGTCACTCAAATATACACATCAAACATGATATCACTTTGAACAATTTCCTTGTAGCTATTGAATTCCCTTATGGGTAATACCCATTAGAGACATTGTTTTAAGCCACTAAAAACCAATAAATTTTACTCTCATGTTGGATAATAATTATAGAAGTGTAATGTACATATATTGAAAAATTTATTCATAGGTACAAAAAGATTCATCATCCTTTTACTAAAGATCAAGGAACTCCTCCTCTATATTTGTTGGAAGAATACGAGTAAAGTACTTATTGAAAATTTAAGTTTCTTGAACTCGTCCATTTTTAGGGACTCAATTTCATCTCTTTGCCTCAAATTCTTTATAATACTCTACCATATATCAGCTTCACCAAAAAAAATATATTTCTAAACTGACATTATCATGTTCAGAACATTGTAGAACTGAAAATATCTTTTTAGTGGTACTGATCCATTATTCAGCCACTAATGAATCAGAAGACCCGCTGAATGAAGGTGAGTGATTCCTCATGAAGGATTCAACTGAATGTTTCTCTCTCCATTGATCGTTTAGAATTATGGTATGATTTATATCATGAGAAAGTTGTGTGATCATGGCTAAAAAAAAATTTATTCCAATTCCCATAACATTTGGTTTCTCAGGGGGACAATCATTGTGTTTCTCAACACATTTATCATTAACACAATTCCTTCAGGCTCCAACCATTGAATTAAACCAAGAATCATAGTTTGAGAAACACGCATCATAATGGGAAAACTACATAATTCAAGAATACAATTTCAATTTAGGACA
Organism: Viscum album; assembly: GCA_963277665.1. Taxonomy (NCBI): domain Eukaryota; kingdom Viridiplantae; phylum Streptophyta; class Magnoliopsida; order Santalales; family Viscaceae; genus Viscum; species Viscum album. The sequence continues at coordinate 1,507,373,418 of OY728153.1, read as the reverse complement.
CTTTAGGTTTTATCCTAGTTTAATCATGAACATCTCAAAAACACTATAATAGGATTGTAACCTATACCTAGACATATCCAAATGGGTTTTTACTAAGGTTATCTCATCCTAGTTTCCAAATGTTAACTATACATTTTCTCTGATACCAAATATAATGGCCTATAATTTAAATATATATTTTATTTCAACACTAAAGAATATTTATTACATACCATAAAAAATCCCCACACTACGACCATGTAGGTTTAGAGTCTTTCTAAACTGGGAAACCAAGAAACTTTTTCAAAAAACATCTACATTTTCTCGCACTTATTTATTCATAACTAGAATCCTTTTTGAAATATCATAATTAATATCCTTTTTTATAACCAATGGGAAGGAAACATTTGAAAGGGTGAGCTCAAATTCTCTGTATGGGTAAACAGGGAAATATATATTATATCATAATCATAATAACAAAACATTTGAAAATATTATCCTATATATAAAACATCATACTATCATTTCATGGGATAAATTATAAAAGTGAAATTTAATCCCAATAATAATAACATAAGTCATGAAATTTTATGGCATACACACATCAGTAAAGAAAATCATTTCTTATTAGTCAAGGCTCATTCCCCAGACCATCATAGTAGACAATGTCTATTACTGAACCGAGTTCACTCCTCATTCCAGTCATGTATTACTAATTTGGATTTACTTATCAATGCAGTCATGTCTATCTTCTGAGATATAAATCGTTACACAATTCATGGGAGGGAGATATGGGTCCCACCAATCTCATAAAGTAATTATTCTGACATGTTCCACAAAAACACAGATCATTCATCACAGCAAATCCCAAGAAAAAAAAGGGGTTCTTAAACATCATTCCATCATAATATAACCCAGATAAGATGAAGGTATTTCAAAAAAATAATTCAATCATAAACACAATCATATCAAATTATTAATATTAATAGAAACATAACCCTATTTAATCTTAAATTGAAAAATATTTTTGATAAAACACTTGAGATTAATCCCTGGGGAGAATATCCATTCTTCTTAAAAAGGAGTTTCTATCCTCAAAATGCCGAAAATTAAAGATGAAATAATTTTATGTGGAAATAAAATTGTAATATTGAAGGGGAAGATTCTGGGAAAGAAGGAATTATGCAATAGTAATAATCTTTTCATGTCGTACAAGTTAAAAAACAGTCATCTTTTACTTTTTATGGAAAAGTAAAAAAGTACCTTGTACCGAAAACGATAAAAGATTCTATTCATTAATTTTATTAAAAATTCACCAATGTGTAAAATTGAATTTAAAAATTATATAAGAATATAAATAAAATTTTGAAATACATATTTAGGAAAAATTGGTGTGGATGATAAATATACCCTAGTAAATACATATGAATAAATAATCACTGATAAAAATAAGATTTGAAATGTTATCCCTTACCTTACATCTGATATGATTTGTATGTAGCCAAAAATCCAATATAATGATTTAAATAATGTTACTAATTTATTCTAGAATCATAATACTTTTTATGATAAAATTTATTATAAGTACCCGACCCTAGTTGCCAAGAGTCGGTGCCTTATTTTATTACATTAGCATGATTACAAGGAATTAAATCCCAAAGGACTGATTAATTTAATATTCTTGAAGAAACTAGATACATACATGGGACCCATTTTACATTTTGAAAGGAAACAAAATATGATACATATCAAAATCTAAAAAAATTTCATCCATAAAAACTCAAAAATGACCTCTTATTCATTACCATGCAAAGAAAAATAAATTAAATGGGTGAGCTCAAATTCTCAGTAAGGGTTAAGAAATACAATGGAAGATAACATTAATATTAGTCAAGGATAATAATTGAAAACAAGTGCCTTTAAAAATAAACATTAACATAATATGGAAGGAATATAAGTTGAGTAAATATTGCTATAACATTATCATCGGAATTGTACTAGTCGAATAACCACATTATATTTCAAATAATATCTTCATAATGAGGGAAGTGCATATGTAGGAAATTCTGAAACATTTTTTCAAGGCCTTGTCCAAGACGTCTTAAAATTATTAAGGCCTCGACAAAAACCATATATCATATTGGGAAAGCCCTCATCCTATTCCATATCTATTTGTCTCGTGAGACCTACTGATGCATCGAGGGGATATAACGGGCCCCGCCCATCACATAATAAATCCAATTAATTCTTCATACGTATAGTAAGTCCTTTATTAGAAGTGTACCATACCACATTGAATAATTAAATTGTGTTTTTATTCAATGTTTCCCATACCACTTTGAATAATTAAATTTCTCTTATTCAAGGTGTCACATTCCACATTAAATAATTAAATTCTTAATTCACAAGTTATCAAACTAATCATAAAACCTTAAAAAAACATGGTATATGGTATCATAACAAATAAACTCATTAAAGCACATGATTCAACAAAGTATTTTGACATAGACGAATATATGTTTAAATGAGACCATTGGTCAATTCATGAGGAAATAATCCTTAATCATTCCAAAGTGTCCCATACCACCTTGAAAAATTAAAATCATAATACCTTAGAATATCATGATAATAAGATGAAAAATTATATGATATACCAAATGGTAGTACATACTTTACATGAAATGAATAAGTGGTGAACAAGGCATATATCTCATAAAAGTTAATGAGAGATGAGAAAAATACTTTTTACTTTTGAAGGAAGAGTCCTCTTGGATAATCATTTATATTTTATATGAAATCATATTTTAAGAATTAATATACTATAAAATAAAATACTAGGACATTGAAATTATGTTTTAGGCATAATTTATGTCCTACGTAAGTGAAATCATGTAAAAATAGATCTTAAGATTCTTTTTAAATAGAACATTTTCGAGCATTTTAAAGAAAGTATTAAATAGAATTTTTAATTGGAAAACAAAATTTGTTCTCTTAAATACATAAATGACCAAATATCATTTTTTTAAGGATAAATTGAGTGTTTTTATAATTATATTGGTGTCTTAAAACAAATTCTGGTGTACACTTGAAAACGGGTATGAATTTCAAAATATCCCTTGAATAGGGTTTGTATTTCATAAATAATTTTGAATGTTCCTTTTAAAACATGAAGTTATCCATAAAATAAGGAAGAATTATGGTTGGTGAACATATATAGAACACTGAAACATAATATATTTAGAGTACATAATAATAAACAATATTTTCATTTAGTTGATTAGACAATAAAAGTATCCCGAATGAAAATGGAGGTTCGGGTGGGAAAACCCTTACCACTTTGTAATCTATCAATTCAAATTCACAAGAATTAATAATATTCAAATTATATTTCTAATACCATGAAAATAATTATATTAATGATATTATACTTCAATGGTAATCATACATACACAATACACAAGTAATAATAGTGAATACAGATTATCTCACAAAAATGGCAGTGAGATAAAGAAACCCCTTACCTTAAGTATGAATTTGTTCCCCTATTGATCTTATTGACTGGGAATATGAAATTATAATAATTAATAAATTAATTCATAACATATTAAAAATGTATTTATTTTATTATAATTCTGTTTAGTTCATTTATGCCCCATTATATTGAATTTCATCGTTCTGGAGTGTTCGTTTTCTTTATTTTCATTATCGGTTCACTTGCTCTTAAGTAGTGCAGTTCAAATGGAAATATTGTAAATCTCCATAATTAAGTTTATATATTATTTATTGACATAAATTATTTATATGGGTCATTACTATCATGTAGTTATATTTAATTAGGATGAATCATTAGATGACATCAACTTCAATTATTTGGCGGTATTTTGATTATTATGAACTAGTTTTATCATAAAAATAAATAATAGGAACATATAATGGTTCATGATTATTAATTAGGTTATAATACGTATATTATATTCTAGTTCAACCATAAAAATGGTTTTATGACCATTAGTCATGGATAAATTGAAAAACAAAACTTCACCGTCAACAAAGGTTATAAATTGGAACATCATGGACACTGATTTCGTTTATAAAAATAAATGGGAGGGAGTAAGAATATTGATCATGGGAATTCCATTAACATGATATAATTCTTGTATATTGATGATACTGGAGTTATCATGGTCATTTGGTCTGAAGAGGTTAGGAGGGAAGACATGATATGAATATGAAAATAAATGAAAATTTGACAGATCCCTTATGAAAATTCAGCAGCCTAACAATGTTGCTTAAAATTTCATAAAATGAATTGATGAGTTAAAAAGGGTATATAATCCTATGGAAATAAAAATTACATTAAGAGGAATACATAATAACAAACCCCCACATATGAGAATTGAAATTTAAAGAGATAATATAAAATAAGTGTTGACTAAAAGAGGACGGTGAAAGGTTCCTTTACCTTGTAGAGTAACTCCTAGAACATGAAGGATGGGACATTGGGGGCTTTAAAATACCTTGGGAGGACTCATTGGGAGATAAAACCACCATATCATTGGGGATGATGGATTTTTAATGAAATAAAACGTATAGATGAGTGTCTATTTATTAAAAAAGAGAGGGAGTTTTTTAATAATTTGAAAGGGAGACCTCATTAGTGGTTTTTGCAAAACCATGGTCTTGACCATGGTTTTTCCCATGTTTTTATCCACTTGAGACACCTCAAGTCATATGTTACTATACACAAGTCTACTAGAATTTTATTTTAATTATTTTGTCATTATGATGTCATTAAACTACCGAAAACTCAAATTTGTATTTTTACTATTCACGAAAAATTCAAGTATTTTAGAAAATTCCCAAATATTTACCCGCACATATTTTGATGTTTAGAATTCAAAAATTAACTCCATTTTTTAATAATTTTCTAAATAGTTTTACCTTAATTTTTAATGAAAATTATAATTTTTTCCAAAAAACCACTTAAAAACTATAACTTGTTTAATAAGACCTTGAGAAATTAATTATGGTCCTATAAAATTATCTTATAATCATAATACAATAAAGTATAAATTTGAGATTAAATTTTATGAAAATGATTTTCTATTTTATATTATCAAATTAATTATATAATTTTAATTTAACTATTTATGCCATACAAAAATACCAATACTTATACTATAATCATTTTTTCACTTTGAGGATGTCTACATTGTATTTATACATTCATGGGAAAAGTTTCTATTTTTATATGATTTACTATTTATTACTATTCATTAATATTCAAATATATATGTCACTATTCATAAGGGTATGTTACTATTAACGAAAAAATAAATTTGTCTTATCAGACTCTAAATATCTTACGGAACGCAACTCTGTATGTCAGCTTTTCAAAATTCAAATCAGAGAGGTGGAAAAATCAGGTTTACTTAGCTAGGTTATAACAAAGTGATATTTTTTATAGACTCAATGTTTAATTCATTCTACAAAAAATATATCTGTAAATTCTTGGGGTGTTAAATTTATGATCATATTTTCATCCCTTTGTAAGTAACATTTCATTGTTTTTCATTATTTAGGTATTAACTGTTTTATGTTCTTATGCATGTTTTATCAGATAAGATTTTATTCCTCTATTTTGGTTATAGTTATATCATTTAAAGCATGGTATTACTATAATATATATCATATTTATTCATTAAATATTTTTATATAATCATTTTTTAATGAAGATTATGTAGAACAAATCACATCCCAACGTGGATATGGTAAGATGTACGTATGCACGAGCGACGATATGGTTTCCATAATTATTGAATGTTATTGAAGTGGATGGTGAATTATATATCTTAATAAATATCATTTCATATTAATAATATATAAATTTTTTAATTCCATCATTACACCCATCCATGTAAGATGGTGGTGAAAAAAGGATTACACCACAGCGTGGAGACATCAAGTCGTACGTATGCACGCGTAGGGGTTTCATTTTTCATAGGATGTATAGAAGGTGAAATATGGTTGTTTTGTAATCATAATAACCTCTCATTATATACGTAATAATATTGTTATTACATTATAATTAAACAACTCATGAGGTGGAAGTAGATGAAGAAATATGTTTGAACGAATCGGTAAATGATATTACCTCTACTTCGACGTGCCTCCTCTAAATCTCATCCTAGAGTACTAGAGTTTGCATTTGAAGAAGACAAGGCCCTATGAAATATATATAGGTAATATTATATGGTAAATGGGTAGGGTATTTTCATGATTTAGGCCTCAAAATTAAGTGAAGAGTTGAGGGAGGAAGTTCCCTTTTATAATTGAGGTGAGGAGAATGTTTGGAAACCTAAAAAATAATAATTTATAATAAAATAAAACCCCACATAAAAACCCCCCAAATGTCCAAATTTATAAGTTGAGATGATATAGGGTTTTAATATCATAAAAAAATAAATTTTTTACAGGTTATTATATGAAATTAAGAATTATCATTTTAATTAAATCTTAGTTATTCATTTAAATTTTATGCAGGGGAACAAATTTTTCAATATTAAAAGGGTGAAATATTTTCTTATTGGAAGTAAATTATACAATAAATGAATACTTTAGAACATTTTAGAACATATGGTAATTATTGTATATTTTTTAAAAATGTTTAATAATTTTTAAATAATTTATGAAATCCATATTTTGACAAAATTTCAATAGTGTCAATTTTGATAAAATTTATTTCATGGATTTTTAAAAAAAAATAAGAACTGAACCTTTATAAAAAAAATTATTATATCCCTAAGGGTAAGGGTAGTCTATAAAATTCATTTTACATAATAATTATCCAAATTTGTATTTATTAAAATATTTTTAATAACATTTATTTGATAGCTTGATTAATAATGTAATTACTACCCCAAGATTGTGTAATTATTTAATAAATTTATTTTTTGAATAAAAGATAAAAATAAAAAAAATTATTTTTATAAATATATTAGATTTTATAATAATACTTTTAGATGAATTTAACTTCTAAAAAACTGACATTTAAACTATTATACTCTTTTAAAAAATGATTTTGACTAATTTGTCTTCACATTAAATAAAATAATATAAGTGTCCTAATCTCATCTATAAGCCTAAAATGGTAAATAGGTCTAAACTAGGATGATTATGGTTGAGATATACTCGATAAATAAGGTTTGGTCATGTGTTTGTGAGTTTTTATTTTTGTTAATATTTTAATAAAAATTATTTTATTGATTTCTCATCAATTAATTAATTATTTTGTCATCTGTGTATAAGTCTTTAAGGTAATTATTTATTTCCTAAAAATTAAAAAAATTATCCTGATAGATAAAAAATTTATCTTTAAAATCTGTATTTATAATCAAATTTATCTTTTGTATAAGATTAACTTAAAATTGATTCAATTATTAAAGTTTGAGTGAGACATTTCCCACTTTTCTTTAAATAAAATAAATTTAATGTCCTGATCTAATAAAAGTTGGTCAAAATGGGTACCATTTCAACCCAATTATGTTTTATGGAAAATTATAATAATCCAATTATATTAATACAAGTTTTAGGGTAATTTTATAATATTACTTTTACCCTTAATTACCTGATTTACTCTTTTACCATGTTAATAAAATTTACCGAATTTACTATTCATATTACCCAAAAATAAAACAAATCTATTTACATAATTTTAAGCTTCTAATTCAAAATATGGAATGAATTTTTCGAAATAAGAAGAAAATAATTTTTAGTAATTCATTTAAAATTAAACCCATTGTTGAAATTAGAAAACGGGTTTTAAAAGTTTAAATATTGTAAAAGATTGAAATATTTTTGCATCTGAATTTTATATAAAATTTATATAAATGACCTACATTATATTAAATGGTAAAAATATATTCTATTTATTCTTTGAAACCATTCAATAATAAAATTTAACCATATAAAATATTTCAATGAAAAAAAGTTATTTTCAATTAAAATATTGCATATTTTTACTATTCATCAAAACATGAAAGTTATCAAATAAATATCTGAAATTAATCCAAATAAATTTTTATATTCAGAATCAAATAAAATGTTTATTTATTATTATAAAAATTATTAATGTTTCCAAATATTAATTTAAAAGGGGTTCGATTTTCAAAGGTGTAAAATTAAGCTTTTAAAAAATATGGTTTTATATGTCGAATAGGATTTTATTCATAACCTATGACTAAAATATCCATTAAATGAATATAAATAATATTTTATTAAGTATATAACACATATATATCTCATTAATTTTTTTACTAAAAGTAATTCACTCAAAAATACAAATATATTTTAATATTTTTCATAATTAATTGATATTCAATGAATTAACAATGAATTTTCAAAAGTTAATTATAATTATTCCTACTAACCTAAAAAATAGGATATAATAGTAATTTAATAATACGGGTGTCTCGTTAATTTTTTAAACTTACGATTGAGTGAAAACAAAAATACTAAAGAAAAAAAATTATTTAAAGAAAATATTTCATTAAAACATTAGGGAGTTACATTTTACCCCGCTTAAACTGAATTTCACCCTTGAAATTCATCACATGGAAACAAACAGATGATGATTCCTATCCATCATCATATCCTGAAGTTCCCATGTAGTTTCTTTAAATGGGTGGTACCTCCATAAAGCATTAACCTAGCCAGTGGTCTTGTTTCATAGACTTTTTTCACTAAAATCCAGAATCTTTATCCGTTTTTCTTTAAAAGAAAGATCTTGCTCTAGTGATATGACTTCTGAGCATTCTGAATGTGAATGATCGGGTATGTAATTTCTTAGGAGAGATACATAGAACACATCATGAATTTGATATAGATTCAGTGGAAGCACCAATCGGTAAGCTACCTTCCTAACATGATGTATAATTTCAAAAGGACTGATATAATTAGGGCTAAGATTTCCCTTATTTCCAAATATCATTACTCTCTTCCAGGGAGATATTCGTAGCAACACCTTGCACCCACTACAAACTCTAGGACTTTTCTTCGATTATCATCCTAAGAGTTTTTGTAAACTATTAGCTTCTCTTTTTTGTTTTTGGATAGATCTGACCTTTTCTGCCATTTCATCAACAAGATTGGGTCCTAATATCTCTCTTTCCCCAACTTCATCCCAAAATGGTGCAGTTCTACACGTCTTTCCATAGAGGGATTCATAAAGAGCCATCCTAATATTGGAGTGAAAGATAATTTTTAGGAAAATTCCATCGAAGGTAGGTGTTGTTCCTAGAAAATAATGAAATCCAAAGAGAAAGCTCTCAACATGTATTCCAGAGTTTGAATTGTCCTCTCTGGCTGGCCGTTTTTCGGAGGATGATAAATAGTGCTGAAACTTAACCCTATATTTAGAGCATGCTGAAGACTTTTCCAAAACATAGAGGTAAACCTCGGATCTCAATTAGATATATTGGAAAGTGGTACTCTATGAAATCATACGACTTCCTTTACATATATCCTGTAAAGATGATCAAGAGATAAATCCTCTCTACTAGAAATTAAGTGTATCTTATTCATAAGATGATCCACTATAAGGCCCCAGCCTTAAACCTTACTTAATCTTGAGTTATTACAAGATTACACATTGAGGATCTTTTCAGGTTTAGAGTTTTAGAGAATTAGATCATTAAAACTTGCATTACATTCCACATTTAAACAAAGTGGTTACATAAAAGACAATATTCATTCTTCCCATGAGCGGAAACATATTTAAAATAAAACATGGCGCTTTCTTGACTCATCCTTGACACTATCATCACATCATGTACCTTTCCCTTGACCTGTGAAAAACATTTCAAAAACATGGGATGAGCATAAAAAGAACAGTAAGGGTTATAAAAATATGGAAAGGAAACATGAGTTCATATATACATAAGAATGAAATCATACATTACCCATAAAAAATAGGCACATTAACATACCACAAAAATCATGAATAAATCATAGAAATCATAAGACATAAAAGGTAACTTGAGGCATTCATAACATTCTTACGTAGGGAGTAACCCTCTTGGTTACGTTTTGGAATACCCATCACAGTATATTCCCTAAATCTTTTCGTAGAAACCATAACGTTTCACTCCGTCACGTAACCCAATGCATTGGAGAGCTATATCGGGCTCACCCGCCCTTAGTCTATCACAGAACCACCCGTCTTCATAATAATTCCCAAGAACCTCAACATAATCGTATCACATAAAACATGCATAAGGGAAACATAACATTTCCACCTTTCAATCACAAGATATCAATACAACACATTGATATAAAAACATTATGAAAAAAATTTTCAATACCAAAATAAAAGAAAATTAAAACATGGTATTTATTTTTCTTTTTAAAAAAAAGTTATGGCTTGTAGGGGAAGCCGAAACTCAAATAATGGTCACAGCGGCGGAGAAGTCGTTGTCGCCGCATATGTACGACAAAAACATTCCCTTTTGTCGTTTAGTAAATGCTTCGTATAAAAAATATTCTTTTTGAATAAACGTAAAAGTCAAAGGGTTTTATACACCGTATAAAAGAAGGTTGTGTAAAAAACAAAATATGCCTCAATTAAAGGAGATTGAGAAGAAGTCTCATACAAAGACGATATCCTTGGTTTAATGAAAAATCAATTACATAATTATATGTGACAAACGAATACACAAAATATAAGTGGATATTAAGTGTAAAATAATCAAAGGTCATTCACACATATTCAAAGGATGAAATATTCATTAACTACATATTGAACCCAAAGAAATTGAAATTGGGTTAAGAAGTTCCCTTGACAGTCTGACGACGTCACATGAGAGATAAAAAGTGTATATCATCACTTGTACATAAAATTTACATCAATAAGGATATATTAGAACATATCCCAACATAACAATATGTAAATTAAAAGACCCAACAAAAGAAGTCTTTTAAAAAGAGGAGGGTGAAAGGTTCCCTTACCGACTTGGGTATCTTTCAAAACATACACCCCATGAAAGAAGGACAATACATCATTGATGTAAATACTCATAAACGAATGTATATTACACAAAGAGTAGAATAATGGTTAGTACATACACCACTCAAAGAAAATTGTGTAAAATGTAGCATAAATCTCACGGGAATAAAAGTGAGATGAAAAAACCCTTACGAAAACTCGGCAGCCTAATGGCTCCACTTAAAACTTCCAAAAATGGATTGATGAGATCAAATAGGGTATCTCATCACATTAAAATAAAATTTACAGCACGAGGAATATAAAATAACATCCCCCATCAAAAAAAATAGGAGCATAAAGGAAGTGACATAAAGGATAGGACTTAAAAAGAAAGAGAGAGGTTAGATCTCTTACGAAAATTCGGCAGCCTAACGGCGCCACTCAAAACTTCCAAAATGGATTGATGAGAGGAAATAGGGTCTCTAATCATATGAACATAATAGTTACAGTAGTATTAATATAAAAGAACATCCCAATCATAATAAAGATGAGCTTAAAAGGAATGACATAAAAGAGTGTACTTAAAAAGAAAGAGTGTTGTACGATCCCTTACCTCAAGTCCAACTTGTCTTGTTAGTTTCTTTATATTCCTGAATAATAAACTTTGTTCAATTAATAATTTCCTAAGTAACTCCTTTAGAGATTATTATTCAGTTCATATAACATATTATAATGTTATAATAATTTTTTTATAATGTTAGTTCATATCAGACGTTTTTGCCGATGTTTGGTACATGAGTAAAAAATGACCTTGTTTGAAAAAAGATTGCCCATATAGTTATAAGTAAATAATTTCAAGAATAGTATTAATGATTAAAATATCATATATATCCAGTAAATATTCATTTTATACTATTACATATCATTTGGAGATAAAAAACGAAAATCACCGTTCATGGAGACGGTAGGCCGTACGTACGCATGAACGCTACTTTCATTTTTTTGTCATATTAATGGAATTAAAACAAAATGAGAGAGATATATATATGTTATAATTCCAGAATGATATCCATAATTTATATGTAATATATTACATATATATTTATTATATATATGTACTTATAATATTACATAACATTTTGAGATAAGAAATGAAATGTACCGTTCATGGAGACGGTAAGCCGTACGTACGCATGAACGCTACTTCCATTTCTATTTCATATTTAATGGAATTAAAACATAATGATAGATAATAGTATTTTAATTACAGTATGTTATCATATATAATATCATTAAATATATCTTTTATACGTACCACATATGGTATTAACGAATCAAATCACTTTGAGGGGGCGGTAGTCCGCACTTACTTAAATGAAGATATCACGTTTACCCATAATGGAAACCATAAAGGTACGCCATTAATGAAAAATGCAGAATATTAAGTAAAACATAAACATATTAAATATCATATATAAATATAGTGTCATCTTAATGTCCACCTTTGAAGGTGTTAGAAGAATGTTGAACAATCATCGTTTCGGGAGGCAGAAATTCACCATCCACAGAAACAGTATGTTCTTTAACCATTAGATGTAGGTGTGTGTAAGTTTAGCTCTAATCCTTCTTATAACAACATACTTGTATATTTAAGATACTGGATTTGTTACAAAATAAATTAATAAAAAGAGTTTAGGGGGTTGGAGAAGCAAAATAAAAACAAAAGGACACAAGTGAAGATATTACCTTAAAATCGGGTAACTCCCTTTGGTTTGAGCTCAAAGTATTCCTTGGGAATACTTCTGAACACAGTGAGGCTTCAAGGAGTAATAGAGGGAAGTGGAGAGACAAAATGGACAGGTTTTGGCCGAGCGAAAGTATTTGGGAGTGTGGGTAAGGAGGTAGAGGTGGGGGCCTTTTATAAGAGGAGAGGAGGGGCACTCTTGTAAAGTTACAAAATTTTAATTTATTTTCAAAGATGTTCGGATTTTAAAGGTCCCACATTTATTTATTTCTAGGATAAGGTGATAAGGGTTCGAAATCGACTCATCCAATAGGTTTTTGACATATTTAGGTCTTATATATTACATTATCTTTCCATTTTATTTAAATCGTTAAATAATGAGGTCATCACTGCATCATCATGATTTCATAAATAATTTAATTTATTTAATGTCTATAAATTATAAAAAAAATACAATGGTGTAGGAAATATTTTTAGCTTTCCAATGACTATTTATAGTCAAAAATATTTCCTGTATAACCCCATGTAAAAATTGTTTTAGTAAAACATCTCATGTTTGTGTCATTTTTACTTTAACATTAAATACAAAGATATTTATGTCATTTTCCAACCAAATTGGCTCCATGGGGTCCCCAAGTTGACCCATGGATTTTCCTGGTTGGCCATGACACGTCCAATGAGGGTAGAACATGTGTCTAGATCATTTAATTTAATTAAAACATTATTCTTTCCATAAACTACACTAATTACCTCTAATCGCGATTAAAAACTTAATAAGTTACTATTCACCAAAAAATTATTTTTATCCCATTGAACCACATTTTACTTCTTAATGACAACCATGTATGTCGGATTTTTGAAATTCAAAACACAAAGATGGCAAAATTTCATTTAAACGGAAAAATCAGTTTTTATAAGTACCACTTAGTGGTTTCACTATTCATCAAAAATTGAAGTTTTTCAAAAAAATCCCAAAAATTCACATTAATTAATTTAATAATTAATTCCCGCTGTCAGAGAAAATAGCGTGTTTTTATGAAACAATAAGTATCAAAAGATTGACACTAGTTTAAGTCTGATTTCAAAGTTAAATTAATTCCAACGACCACTATTGGATTTAATGGTAAAAATATATTCTAATTTAACTTTAAAAGAAATTAAAAAGATAATCTAATCATATAACTAAATTATATTTAAAAGTGGTTTTGAATTAAAATACAACATTTTACACTATTCATTAAAAAATTAACTTTATCGGAAAGATACCAAAAATTTACACAAAGTAAATTTTGATGTCCCAATTATTAAGAAGAGTTTTATTTGTTCCAATAGAATGTATAAGAGTGAACAAAACTATATTTAATGACGGTTTGCCATCAAAAGGTGAGAAGTGAACCTTTAGTGAAAACTAGGGCATATACGCCTAAAATTGAATTCTTTCCGTATTTTAAGCCTTTATCTTTTATTGGATAAATGTAAAAACATTTTAAAACATATATAATCATATTTTACTTATTTATATCCATTCCCTCCAATACAATGGCTACATGTTAACTACCATTTAAGATAATATTATTTTATTATTAGAGTGCAACGTAAGATTCCCAAGAAACTCGTTGTTGCGTGTTGGTTACGCCATCGAGCATAGCGTCCCCTTTAAAGTCATATTAATATTTTATTCACAAATATGGATAAATATGAAAATGTAATATTCTTTATTTACCTGGGGTGTTACATCCTTCCCCCCTTTTGGGAATTGCGTCCTCACAATTTTTAAAATTGAGCTTGGGAACATCCTTGAAAGTCCCACATCGGAACAAGAGTCTGTAAAACAATCACTTTAGAATAAAGAAATATAAGTACAAAGGTCACCCGAGTTAACCCATACTAGGATCCCAAGTATGAAAACATGGACATGGAAGAAAAAGCAAAGGGCAATGTTCTTGAGGGAGAGTGATAGTGAACATGTCTAGGAGAAAGTTAACTATAAGAAAATCACAAATGTGTGATGGGTTAAACGGTATTCGATTCCCCAGTATGAAAAAGTTAATAGACAACATTTTTGTTTTAAGTTACTTTTTATTGAGAAATTTATTCATAAGGAAACATAATCACTTATCATGTTGACTTTCAACTTTTCCTAGATTCCTTAATCAAACTCATATTTTTTCCCAAAGACGAGTATTTAGGGAGAATTGTTCGCATTAAGAGTACTATAATCGACTTCTAGAGAGTAACCTAATCCACAAAAGAGAACTATATACTTCCCATGTCTTTAGACTTTAACCAAAACCAAAACCAAAAAGGTTAGTACAAGATCCGATAATCCAGAAAAGGATAACCCTTTATAAAGAGAAAATCTATTCTTAATCTCCAAAATTTGTCCAACAAAACCCAAAGTTAAACAAGGACCATTCCATAATCAATTTGTCCATAAAATTCTTCAAAGTAAACCAAACTAAGATTGAAACCCAAATATTTGAAGGATTTAGTGACATAGTCTTCCAAGTTCAATCGTAACATTTATCTCCAAACAATATCAGTTGCTCCTAAAGTCTCGTATTGAAAAGTAATTAACCTAATCACGTATCCTCCATGATAGGTTAATCATTTTCATAAATAACCCAAAATAAACTTACTCTTAATTCATAAAATCATATAACAAAAAAGAATCAGTCAAACTTACCAGGGACTTCATGTAGTCCAGTGGTAGGAGATAAATACCAGTCGCACTTTGGTTGGGGGTTCGATTCCGGCAGCTTTGTTCGACGCGACGGGTTGTCACACGGTCTGCGTGTTGTCCTTTTTCCAAAACTATATAATTATTAAAACATCCCCCAAAACGAGATAAAATATTCAAAAATGATCATAACATATTTTAACCTCAAGTTTATCTCATTCCTTTCATTTTCAATCATATCATAGAGTAACCCATAATTACCTAAAAAGTAAGGATCATATAAACCCTAATGGTTACCATAATAATTATTACCTGAATTTCCACATCAAGTTGGCCATCTCGTACATGATGCATTAGAGAACTCACCGAGGTTGAAGTGGTTGATCATGAATCCTTGATAGTTGGTTTAGAACAACCATTAGATTCCTCATTGAATCCCCCATCTCATCCAGTCTCTTAATCAGAGAACCATCACAGTTTCCTTCAAACCCATTGTCACTTTAGAGCCTTCTAGATCCATCCATTTACTAAAACCAAAAAGGTCAGTGTGAGTATATCAATATAACCATCATGTACTAATGAGGAATATAAAAACTAAGATATACTTACTCATTCACATTATCTAAAACTATGACTCTTTCTGAAATCCTAAACATTATGGTAATGTCACTTCTGCTTAGAGAATACCCTAACCTCTAAAGTTATCTAAACCGACCTCTGATACCAACTATAAGGACCCAGCCTTAAACCTTACTTAATATTGAGTTATTACAACATTACACATTGAGGATCTTGTTAGGTTTATAGTTTTAGAGAATTAGACCATGAAACTTTCATTACATTGCACATTTAAACAAAGTGGTTACATAAAAGACAGTATTCATTCTTCCCATCAATGAAAACATATTTAAAAAAAACATGGATTCTTTCTTGACTCATCCTTGACACTATCATCACATCATGTACCTTTCCCTTGACCTGTGAAAAACATTTCAAAAACATGGGATGAGCATAAAAAGCTCAGCAAGGGTTATAAAAATATGGAAAGGAAACATGAGTTCATATATACATAAGAATGAAATCATACTTTACCCATATAACATAGGCACTTTAACATACCTCATAAATCATGAATAAATCATATAAATCATAAGACATAAAAGGTAACTTGAGGCATTCATAACTTTCTTACGTAGGGAGTAACCCTCTTGGTTACGTTTTGGAATACCCATCACAGTATATTCCCTAAATCTCTTCGTAGAAACCTTAACGTTTCACTCCTTCACGTTACCCAATGCATTAGAGATCTATATCGGGCTCAACCTCCCTTAGTCTATCACGGAACCACCCGTCTTCATAATAATTCCCAAGAACCTTAACATAATCGTATCACATAAAACATGCATAAAGCAAACATAACATTTCCACCTTTCAATCACAAGATATCAATACAACACATTGATATAAAAAATTTATGAAAACAATTTTCAATACCAAAATAAAAGAAAAGTAAAACATGGTATTTATTTTTCTTTAAAAAAAAGGTATGGCTTGTAGAGGAAGCCGAAACTCAAATAATGGTCATGGCGGCGGAGAAGTCGTTGTCGCCGCATAAGTACGACAAAAACATTCCCTTTTGTCCTTTAGTAAACGCTTCATATAAAAAAGATTCCTTTTGAATAAATGTAAAATTCAAAGGAGTTTATACACCATATAAAAGAAGTTTGTGTATAAAACAAAATATTCCTCAATGAAAGGAGATTGAGACGAAGTCCCATACAAATACGGTATCCTTTGTTTAAGGATAAATCAATTACATAATTATGTGTGACAAACGAATAAACCAAATATAAGTGGATATTAAGTGTAAAATAATCAAAGTTCATTCACACATATTCAAAGGATGACATATTCAATAACTACATGTTGAACCAAAAGAAATTGAAATTGGGTTAAGAAGTTCCCTTGACAGCCTGACGACGTAACATGAGAGATAAAAAGTGTATATCATCACTTGGACATAAAATTTACATCAATAAGGATATATGAGAACATATCCCAACATAAAAATATGTAAATTAAATGACCCAACAAAAGAAGTCTTTTAAAAAGAGGAGGGTGAAAGGTTCCCTTACCGACTTGGGTATCTTTCAAAACATACACCCCATGAAAGAAGGACTGTACATCATTGATTTAAATACTCAAAAACGAATGTATATAACACAAAGAGTAGAATAATGGGTAGTAAATACACCAATCAAAGGAAATTGTGGCAAATGTCACATAAATCTCATGGGAATAAAAGTGAGATGAAAAAACTCTTACGAAAACTCAGCAGCCTAACGGCGCCACTTAAAACTTCCAAAAATGGATTGATGAGATCAAATAGGGTATCTCATCACATTAGAATAAAAATTACAGAAATAGGAATATAAAAGAACATCCCACATCAAAAAAATAAGAGCTTAAAAGAAGTGACAAAAAGGAGAGGACTTAAAAAGGAAGAGAGAGGTTAGATCTCTTACGAAAATTCGGCAGCCTAACGGCGACACTCAAAAATTCCAAAATGGATTGATGAGAGCAAATAGGGTATCTCATCATATGAACATAATAAGTACAGTTGGAGTAATATAAAAAAACATCTCAATCATAAGAAATATGATCTTAAAAGGAATGTCATAAAAGAGTGTACTTAAAAAGAAAGAGAGGTGTAGGATCCCTTACCTCAAGTCCAACTTGTCTTGTTCGTTTCTTTATATTCCTAAATAATAAACTTTGGTCAATTAATAATTGCCTAAGTACCTCCTTTAGAGATTATTATTCAGTTCATATCACATATTATAATGTTATAATAATTTTTTAATAATGTTAGTTCATATCAGACGTTTTTGCCGATGTTTGGTACATGAGTCAAAACGGAACTTGTTTAAAAAAAGATTGCCCATGTAGTTATAAGTAAATAATTTCCAGAATAGTATTAATGATTAAAATATCATATATATCCAGTAAATATTCATTTTATACTATTCCATATCATTTGGAGATAAAAAAAGAAAAGCACCGTTCATGGAGACGGTAGGCCGTACGTACGCATGAACGCTACTTTCATTTTTTTGTCATATTAATGGAATTAAAACAAAATGACAGAGATATATATATATGTTATAATTCAAGAATTATATCCATAATTTAGATGTAATATATTACATATATATTTATTATATATATATATGTACTTATAATATTACATAACATTTTGAGATAAGAAATGAAATGTACCGTTCATGGAGACGGTAAGCCGTACGTACGCATGAACGCTACTTCCATTTCTATTTCATATTTAATGAAATTAAAACATAATGATAGATAATAGTATTTTAATTACAGTATGGTATCATATATAATATCATTAAATATATCCTTTATACGTACCACATATGGTATTAACGAATCAAATCACTTTGAGGGGGCGGTAGTCCACACTTCCTAAAATGAAGATATCGCGTTTACCCATAATGGGAACCATAAAGGTGCACCATAAATTAAAAATAAAGAAGCTTAAGTAAAACATAAACATATTAAATATAATATATAAATATATTTTCATCTTAATGGAGACCTTTGAAGGTGTTAGAAGAATGTTGAATAATCATCGTTTCGGGAGGCAGAAATTCGCCATCCACGGAAACAGTATGTTCTTTAACCATTAGATGTAGGTGTGTGTAATTGTAGTTTGAATAATTCTTATAAAAACATACTAGTATATTTAATATACTGTATCTGTTACAAAATAAATGAATAAAAAGAGTTTAGGGGGTTGGAGAAGAAAAATAAAAACAAAAGGACACAAGTGAAGACATTACCTTAAAATCGGGTAACTCCCTTTGGTTTGAGCTCAAAGGCTTCCTTGGGAAGACTTCTGCCCAAATTGAGGCTTCAAGGAGTAATAGAGGGAAGTGGAGAGACAAAATGGTCAGGTTTTGGACGAGAGAAAGGAATTGGAAGTGTGGGTAAGGAGGTAGAGGTGTGGGCCTTTTATAAGAGGAGAGGAGGGGCACTCTTGTAAAGTTACAAAATGTTACTTTATTTTCAAAAGAGTTTCGGATTTTAAAGGTCCCAAATTGATGTATTTCGGGGATAAGGTGATAAGGGTTCTAAATCCACTCATCCAATAGGTTTTGGACATGTTTAGGTCTTAGATATTACATTATCTTTCAATTTTATTTAAATCGTTAAATAATGAGGTCATCGTTGCATCATCATGATGTCATATATAATTTAATTTATATAATGTATAAAAATTATAAAAAAAATACTATGATGTAGTAAATCTTTTTGGATTTAAAATGAATATTTATAGTCAAAATTATGACTTTTATAACCCCATGTAAATATTTTTTTAGTAAAACATCTCATGTTTCTGTCATTTTCACTTAAACATTAAATAAAAAGATATATATGTCATTTTCCAACCAAAGTGGCTCCATGGGGTCCCCAAGTTGACCCATGGATTTTATCGGTCGGCCATGACACATCCAATGATGGTAGGACATGTTTCTATGTCATTTCATTTTATTAAAACATTATTCTTACCATAAACTACACTAATTACCTCTAATCGCGATTAAAAACTTAATAAGTTACTATTCACCAAAAAAAATATTTTTATCCCATTGAACCACATTTTACTTCCTAATTATAACCATTTTTGTTGTATTTTTGAAATTAAAAACACAAAGATGGCGAAATTTCATTTAAACGGAAAAGTCAGTTTTTATAAGTACCAATTAGTGGTTTCACTATTCATCAAAAATTGAAGTTTTTCAGAAAAATCCCAAAAATTCACCCTAAGATATATTTGATATTCCGAATTCAAAAATTAAGTATATTTTACAAAATTCAAAACATATAAGTCACATTAATTAATTTAATAATTAATTCCCGCGGTCAGAGCAAATAGCGTGTTTTTATGAAACAATAAGTACCAAAAGATTAACAGTAGTTTAAGTCTGATTTCAAACTGAAATTAATTCCAAAGACCACTATTGGATTTAATGGTAAAAATATATTCTAATTTCACTTTAAAACCAATTAAAAAGATAATATAATCATATAAATAAATTATATTAAAAAGAGGTTTTGAATTAAAATACAACATTTTACACTATTCATTAAAAAATGAACTTTATCGGAAAGATACCAAAAATTTACACAAAGTAAATTTTGATGTCCCAATTATTAAGAAGAGTTTTATTTGGTCTAATAGAATGTATAAGAGTGAAAAAAACTATATTTAATGATGGTTCACCATCAAAAGGCGATAAGTGAACCTTTAGTGAAAACTAGGGCATATACGTCTAAAATTGAATTCTTTCCGTATTTTAAGCCTTTATCTTTTATTGGATAAATGTAAAAACATTTAAAAACAAATATAATCATATTTTAGTTATTTCTATCCATTCCCTCCAATACAACGGCTATATGTTAACTACCATTTAAAATAATATTATTTTATTATTAGAGTGCAACGTAAGATTCCCAAGAAACTCGTTCTTGCGTGTTGGGTACGCCATCGAGCATAGTGTCCCCTTTAAAGTCATATTAATATTTTATCCAAAAATATGGATAAATATGAAAATGTCATATTCTTTATTTACCTGGGGTGTTACATCCACTATAACCCAGATATAATTATTTCCTTTGGATGTTTTGGGTAGTCTTACAACAAAGTCCATGGTGATGTTTTCCCATTTCCATTTCGGTATGGGTAATGGATGTAACATATCCTTACACTTTTGTCCCTCAGCCTTAACTTGCTGACAAAGAAAGCATTACAAGACATATTCGACAAAATCTCTTTTCATGCCATCCCAAAAAAATAGCCTTTCATGTCCCTATACATCTTTATTCTTTCAGGTTGAATAGAGATTGAAGAACTATGAGCCTCATCTAATAGCTCCTTCTTTAATTATGGTATGGGCAGAATAGAAACCATGTTCCCAAACCTTATTATTTCATCATAATCAAGGTTGAATTCAAGAACATTTATCCCCATCTTTTGTAGCTCTACATCTTTCCTCTGCACCACCTTAATCATCACTTTTATAGATGATTGAACATTAATTTGATAAAGATAATATTTTTCCCTTCCTTTAAAATTTCAAGATCCATGCTTCGTAAATCAAAAAATATTGGATATTTTATATCCTCATCATGGATATGTTAGCATGGTCTTGTTGAGTCAATGAATCTTCCACATTTTTCGCTCTCCAGGGATGGTAATGTATTGAGAAGAAATACTCTATAATCAACCACAACCATATTTTTTGGCATGTATTCAATTCCTTTTGTGTGAAAAAATATACTTTAAACTTTTATTTTGAGTATAAATATCACACCTTTCACCATAATGACAAAGCCTCCATATCTTTAATGAAAATATTACTACAGCTAACTACAATTCCTGAGTTGGGTAATTTTTCTCATGGATTTTCAATTACCGTGAGGCATAAGGTATCACCACATCATTTTTCATAAGAACAAATCCTAGCCTATTCTTCGAAGAATCACTATAGATCACAAACCTTTATCCACTATAAGGGAGTGTGATCACAAGTGCACTGGCTAACCTTCTTTTCATCTCTTTGAAATTCTTTTCAGCTCTTTGAATTTCTCTTCACATTACTCTATCTAAATGAACTTAACTCCTTTCCGAGTTAGCATGGTTAAGGGATTAGATAATCGTGAATATTCTTTCCCAAAACACTGATAATATCTATCCAAACTAAGAAAACAATGGAAATAAATTACCATTGTTGGTCTCAACCATCTTTTAATAACCTTTGTTTTTGTTGGATCCATAGATATCCCATATCTTGAGATTATGTGACTCAAATATGAAACTTTCTGAAGCCAAAATTAACACAAGGTAAATTTGGTATAAATCTTTTCCTTTCTCAGGATCTTTAGTAAAATTATCTAGTGATCTTAACATTATT
Organism: Viscum album; assembly: GCA_963277665.1. Lineage (NCBI taxonomy): Eukaryota > Viridiplantae > Streptophyta > Magnoliopsida > Santalales > Viscaceae > Viscum > Viscum album. The sequence continues at coordinate 1,507,351,036 of OY728153.1, read as the reverse complement.
CCTTTCCCATTGAATATAATAGAATATTTCCTATAAAGACTACCACAAACTGATCAAGACAGTCTTTAAATACCCTATTCATTAGATCCATGAAGATAGCAGGGGAATTAGTAAGACCAAAAGGAATCACTATAAATTAATATTGTTTGTACCTTCTACAGAATATCATATTTGGTATATCCTCCCTTTTGACCCTTAATTGATGATATCCTAAATGAAGATCAATCTTGGAAAAGTATTGAGCTCTGTGAATTTGGTAAAATAATTCATCAATGGTGGTAAGATGATATTTTTTCTTGATAGTGATCTTGTTATGTTCTCGATATTCAATGCATAGTCTAATTCATCTATCTTTCTTATTAACAAATGGATGAGGTTCTCCCTAAGGTGACGTACTTGGGCATATTAATACCTTATCAAGATTCTCTTAAAGTTTCTTATTCAATTACTGCAACCTAATTGGGGTTATTCTATATGGTTTATTTGAAATAGACATATAACCGCATATGAGTTCTATTGAAAACTAAAATTTATGATTTGGTGGAAGACCTGAAAATTCCCCCCAAAAGACATCATAAAACTCCTGTACAATGGGTGTATTTATAATTACGAGTTTATCCCCAACCATTTGATATAAATAACATTCATTTATTAGAATCAAGACACATAAGATGGATGAAATTTCTACTGTAATATTATACTCATACTTGAATCAATATATGATCATAGATTGATCTGGAATATAAAATGTGACTTCCCTTCCTTTCAAATGGATCTCAGCACAATATAGAGAAGCCTAATCCATGCCATGAACTACATAAAATTCCTATATAGGATGTATACCAAAATTTTTAGGAAGAACATTCCAAAAAACATCAACCAAAGAAGAATTATATACTTTTCATGCAACTGTAGCACCATTAAGAGAGATCATAGCTAACTCAACGTCCAATTGTTGAGGTAATACAGTGAAACCCTTATAAAATTATTCAAAAATAAAATAGTTGCTGGATCCAAAATCAAATAAAACATTTTCTACTTTATAGTGGATGGTATGTGTACCTTTCAGCACTTCATTATCGTACTCCACATCATCGATAGGGATTTCATGTGATGTTCCTTTATCTTTGGGCCTAAGAGGTTGTTGATGTAGATCACCATTAATAACCGCTAGATTAGGGAATTTATTGTCATAATTCCTCATTTCCTTACACTTTTAGCATTGAAGTGTTGGAGGTTTATTCTATGTATCCTTTTCATTGTTCTCATCATTAGATATATCTTTCCCATTACTTCATCATTCAACTACCCGATGACTTTATTTTCCAATCTTAAAACATTTACTAGTCCCTTTAATAAAATCCCCACTATGTTTCTTTCCCCACATTGATCATAAGGGAAAACTCATCATCTTTTCAGTGTGGTCTTTATATTTTCCTTTAATTTCTATTTTCTCATCTTATCAAAGCCATATAACTAATGGGTTACTCCAATCCCCATATCAACCTTGAGAGCCCATCAAAAGATTTCCTTGTATCTATTGAAGTCCCTCATGGATATTTCTCTTAGGAGACTTCGTTTTAAGACACTAAAGATTCAATCAATTTTACTCAGAGTTTGGATTACAATTATAGAAGTGTACCTTGAAAATATTGTAAATTGTCCTTCATAGGTACCAAAAGATTCATCATCAATTTTCTTAAGTTCAAGGAACTCGTTCTCTATCTTTGTTTAAATAATACATGGAAATAAATTATTGAAAAATAATTTCATGATATCATTGCATTTTATGGACCTAATTTCATCTCTTTTCCACGTATTCTTGATAATATTCTACCATTGATCAGCTTCTCTTCCCAACTGATATACTACTAAGATGACATTATCATTTTAAGAACATTGTAGAACTGAAAATAGCTTTTCAGTTTTATTGATCCATTATTTAGCCTCTAATGGATCAGAAGACCCATTAAGTGAAGGTGGATGATGCCTTATGAAGGATTTGATAGGTTTTTTCTCCCTCCTTTCCTAGTTTGTATGTCCCACATGATTCATATCTTGATAATGTTCTCTGGGCATGGTGAAAAGATTTTTCATTCCATCTCCCATAACATTTGGTTTCTCAGGGGGACAATCATTGTATTGCCTATCACATTCCACATTAACTCAATTCCTTCGACTTCCATCCATTTAATAAAACCTAGAAGCATAATGTGAGAACCACTAATAATAATGGGAAAACCACATAATTCAAGAATAAAATTTCAATTTAGGACACTTCAAGTTTTATCCTCGGTTATTTGTTAACATCTCTAAAACAATTGAATAGGATTGTAAACTATTCTTAGACATATCCTAAGGGGTTTTTTACAAAAGTTCTCTCATCCTAGTTTCCAAAGGTTAATTATAACTTTTCATTGATACCAACTATAATTTATCATACATTAAATATAGATTTTACATAAAAATATAAGAATGTTTATTATATAACATATTAAAAACCATGACATGACCATATATGTTTAGTGTCTTTAGAAACTGGGAAACATAAACAGTTTTTTGATAAAACATCTATACTATGTTTTTATTATTTCCTCGTAACTAGAATAATTTTTTACATATATTACTTAATAACCTTCTTCGTGACCTAGGGAAAAGAAACATATGAAAGGGTGAGCTCAAAATCTTATTTAGGGTAAACAAGGGAAATATCAATCCTATCATAATCATAAGAACATAACATTTAAAAATCATATCCTGCATATAAAAGATCATAATATCATGTCATGAGGTAAGTAATAAAGGTGAAATGTAATCCCAATAGTCATAACATAAGACATGAAATTTCATGCCACACACACATAATCATATAAAATCATTTCTTATTAGTCAAGGCTTATTGCAAAGACCATTATAGCAGACAAAGTCCATTAATGAACAGAGTCTACTCCTAATTTCATTCCTGTATTACTGAATCAAACTTACTTATTAGTCCATTCATGTCTATATCATTATATATAAATATTTACCTAATTAATTGGAGGGAAATATAGGTCTCACACATCACATAAATAAATCATTCTTACATGTTCCACAAAAACATAAATCATTCATAGTAGAAATACCCAAGAAATAAAATGGGTTTTTCAAACATCATTCCATCACAATAAAAACTATAAAAGATAATGGGATTTAATAAAAATAATTCCATCATAAAAAAAGAAAATAAAATTATTTATTGGGATAGAAACATAACCCTATGTTATTTTAAATGGGAAATAATTTTGATTAAACAGTTGAGCTTAATTCATGGGTAAAATATCCATTTTTCTTCAGAACGGTTTTCCTTACTCAAAATGACACAAAAATTTAGGAGAATATGTGAAAAAAACCTTGTAAAATTTAAGAGTAATATTCAATAAAATAAGCCATTATGAAATCATAAATATCCATTCATTTCGTACAAATTTAAAAAGGATTATTCTTATACTTTTTCTGAAATGTAAAATTGCACCTAGTTCTAAAAACAACAAAAGATTTCATTCATGCCATTTAGTAAAAATTATCTAATGTGTAAAATTAAATTTAGAAACTTATATAAGTATATAAATAATATTTTGAAATTAATATTTAGGAAACATTGGTGTTGATGATAAATATACCCCGGTAAATACGTACGAATGAACAATCTCAGATGAAAATGAGATTTGAAATGCTATCCCTTAACTTAGGTCAGATATGCTTCGTATGTATCCATACCTCTTGTGTGATGACTTAAATAATGTTACTTATTTATTCCATAATCATAATCATTTTTATTATAATATTTATGCTCATATTTGTTTCTTCTTGTTAGTAACATTTCATTATTACTCGTTATTTGGGTATTAACTGGTTTATGTTCTTATACATGTTTTGTCGAATAAGTTATATCTTTTTTTATTATATTAATATCATTAAAATAATTTTATTAGTATAATATATATCATATTTATTCAATAAATTTATTTCTATAATCATATTTAATTAATATTGTGTAGAATGAATCACATCACAATGTGGATATGGTAAGTTGTACGTACGCACAAGCGACAAGGTAGTTCCCATAATTATTGAATGATATTGAATTGGATGGTGAACGTTATCTAAAAATAAGTAATTTTTAATATTAATAATATATAAATTTATTAATTCCATCATTATATCCATTGATATAAGGTGGTGATGAAAAAACGATTACACCGAGGTGTGGAGACAGTAAGTCGTATGTACGCACGCGTGATGATTTCATTTTTCATAGGATGGGTTGACGGTGGACTATGGTTTTTTCATAAAAATAATAACCTCTCATTATATAATTACAACTATAGTTACTACTTTATAATGAAATAACTCATGTGGTGGTAGTTGAAGAAGAAATATGTGTGATCAAATCGGTAAATGATAATAGCTCTTCTTCAATGTGCCTCCTCTAAATCTCCTCTTAGAGCACTAGAGTTTTTATTTGAAGAAGACCATGACCACTATAATTATTATAGGGTAGTTTATAATACAAATGGGTAAGGGATGGTAGATCTTGAAGGCTCAAAATGAAGTGATGAGTTGAGGGAGGAAGTGCCCTTTTAAAATTGATGTGAGGGGCACTTTTGGAACCCTAAAAAATATTAATTTATAATAACATAAAACCACACCTAAAAACCTAAAAAAATTTCAATTTCTAAGATGAGAAGATATAGGGTTGTAATATATTCTGTAAATAAATTTTTTACATGTTTTTTTTAATTTATGCATTATCATTTTCATTTAAACATAGTTATTCTATTTAATTTTAAAGTACTTATTTGAAGTCAATTAGACCGTAAATGAATCATTTAGAACATTTTATACCACATAATTATTATTGTTTATTTTTTAAAATTTATTCTAACTTTTAAATAATCTAGGAAAACATTATTTTAAAAACATATTAATAGTGTCAATTTTCAAACTATTTATGTCATGTATTTTTTAAAATATAAAAAAAAGTGAACCGAGATAAAAATATTTTATTATATCCCTAAGGGGTCATGGTAATGTAGATAATTAATTTTACATAATAATCATCCCAATGGGATTTATTAAAATATATTTAGTAACATTTATTTGATCTCTTAATAAAATAATTACAATTTCATTTTTGTGTAATTATTTTATATACATATTTGTTGGATAATAATTAAAAATAAAATAATATTATGAATATAAATACATTATATTTTGGAAGAATAATTTTAGTAGAATTTTTATACTCAAAAAATCAACATTAAAAATTATTTACTCTTTTAAAACATGAATGTGAAAAATTTATCTTCACTTTAAATAAAAAATATAAGTTTCAGAATATCATTTATAATATTTAAAATGGTCAATAAATAGACACTTGGATGATTATGGTTGATATATACTCGAAAAATAATGTTTGGTTAAGTGTATGGGCATTATTATTATTATTATTATTTTAATAAAAATTGTTCTATTGATTCCTCATCAATTAATTATTTACGTCCTAAAAATTAAAAAACAAATTATCATGATAAATAAAAACATATTTTCTTTAAAATGAGTATTTATAATATAATTTATCTTATATATAACCTTTTATTAAAAATAATTTAATTATTAATGTTTGAGTGGGACATATTTCACTTTCCTATAAAAAATGAATTAAATGTTCTAATCTAATCCAAGTGGGCTCCAATGGATACCATTTTGACCCAAGTATGTTTTAGGTAAAATTATAATCATAAAATTATATTAAGACAAGTTTTAGGTAAAATTTATATTATTATGTTTACCCATAAAAACTCGATTTACCCTATTATCGAGTTAATAAACATTACCAAAGTTACTATTCATATTTCCCAAAAATAAATATAAAAGATATTTATATAATTTGGACCTATTGATTCCAAATTAGGAATCCATTTTTCAAAATTCAGACCACATAAGTTTCAGTAATAAATTTAAAATTAATTTTGCTGTTTAAATGAGGAAACAAGTTTTAAAAGTTAAAATATTGCAAAAGATTGAAATATTTTTACATATGAATTTAATGTAAAATTAATTCCAATGACCTAAATTACATTAAATGGTAAAAATATATTATATTTATAATTTTAAACCATTAAATAATATAATTTAACCATATAAATTATTTCAATCAAAAAATTATTTTCAATTAAAATTTAGCATATTTTTACTCTTTATCAAAACATTAAAGTTACCAGAAAAATTTCAGAAATTCATCCAAAGTTAATTTTTATGTCCCACTTCAAAATAACATGTTTAATTTATCATATAAAAATTATTAATGTATCAAAATATTAATTTAATAGGGGTTCTCCATTCAAAGGTGTAAAATTAACCTTTAAAATTGGTTTTTATACATCAAATAGGGTTTTATTCATACCCTGTGACTAAAATACCTATTGGTGTAATATCAAAAATATTTTAATAACCATATAAAACATTTATATCTTATTAATTACTTTAAAAAAACTAATTAACCCAAAAATACAAAAAAAAATCTATTTATAATTTTCATAAATAATTGATAGCCAATGAATTCATATTGCATTTCTATACGTTAGTAATAATTAATCCAACTAACCTAACGACTTGACTATAACGGTATTTTTATAAAGAGGGCATATCGCGGTAAATTTAAAATCATGAATTCATGCATAGAAATCTTCTAAAGAATAAAAATTAATTTATGAAAGTATTTCATAAAAATATTGGGCTGTTACAGGTACTAAAATAATTATTTCTTTACCTTCCTTATAGAACACTGTAGTTTTATATTTTTTTCCATAATGTTCTTCATAAGGAGCCATATGAATTATTGAGTCAATGAAATTGCTGTGAAAAAAAAATAAACAAGTGAAATGTGTTTCTCCCAACAACATTTGAAATCCGAAGTACAATATCTTAGCATATCCTATAGACTTTTAATTTTTCTCTAAGACATACTATCGATCAGATGACGATACAAAATAATGAAACTCTAATACATATTAAGATATTTCTAATCACATCCCTAAAACATTAAGGTAAAGTTAAAATCTCGATAAAATATAGTTTAATGTAGTTATTCATGAAATTTTACCACTCTCTTAATATATATTTTTTGAGCTGATCCAAATAGAAATCTTCGTTGATGACAACAAAGTGTGTTAACTTCATAAGGTCAACGACTACAAAAAAAAATTATATCAACATCGATGAAAAGATATACCGTAATGCTTACCAATACCTCTAAGTATATTTCTACAAAGTGTCAAGGAATTCCCAATCAAATAAAAATTTCACTAAATCATGCACAAATCCAAAGGGTTGTATTTACAAAAATGTCTCCCAAAATATCTTTATTATTGAAAAAATACCATTACGTAAAACCTCAGTCCTGTAAACATATAAACCCATTATGGAATCCATAACTCTTATATTAATACTATATAGAGACATATATGATTCTAAAAATAAAATAATCCTTTTACATTTCATGAAACATATAACTGTAATTCCTATGAAAAAACACTTCTACTGAAAAATCATTCAATCCCAATACATAGATACTTTAGTCCTTCCACATCATTGATTTACATGAAATACTTATTTACATGATATAGATGTTAATCCTCTATTTAGATAATTGAGTTTGATAATTTCCATGTTCTCGACACATAAGACGTTGAACTCATCAACAATGTTTCACTCTATGGCCATATTTTCATAGTAGATAACATATTTACCTCTATTTTATATATTCATATAAGTGATTATTCCTTCCTTTCCAACATTTAAGAATTATAATCTTTTATACATTGTATTCATTACCACATGAAATTTTATAAAACTCTATCTTCCTCTTATTTTCTTCAATATTAATCTCGCTAAAGTTCATGTTTTTTATCATATATCACGATAACTGATTAAGAATAATCACAATATATTTACGACATTTCAACATCCAATTTGGTTTCTCCTATTCACCAAATTTTCTCTTAGATTCATTGTAAACATGATTAAAACTGGTTATATCCACTGACTAAAATAAAAAAACAATCTCTAAGAAACAATAATCATAGTGGAAAAACACATAATCATGAAAAATCACTTATAAGATGTCTAAATAAAGAAACCTTATTTACAACCTACTACACCTTAAGTTTATCCTTGGTCATTAATAAGTGGTTTGTGAACTTCAAAAGCATACCCCTTGGGATTGTCAGACCAGGTGTGCAGTATGGCTCATTTCCATGCACCACGTGATGATCAAGTTCATCTCAATTCACCCTTTTCAGAGTTACTACCACTATGTACCTTTGTTCCAGATCCATGTCCACTTATAGATGTATATTCATTATGTTATATAAGCATACACCTGACTACCAGAATAGATTAGTTAATTTAGAGACATGAAATAAAAAATTCTTATTCATGAAAGATCATAAATTTCATTCATAAATATATTTCCCTTTTTCACACCTACATAAAAACATTCTTCATTACATGGGGAAGGAAACATAATAACTGTTGAGAACGGATGAAAAGTAAAGGTAAACATAAGATATATTAATCTATGTTAAAATAAAATTTAGGATAATTATAAGGGTATTTTATCATAAACATAACTTATGATGTTCATAAATAACATGTCATAGAATATAAACCTAATTCATGCAATAAAAATTTATCATTTCCAAAAAATGGCCCATAAAGTTGAAAATCATAATAAATCAATCATGAAACACAAACTCATGCCCAAAATGTATGAAACCATCATAATTATTGAGAACCATTTCATATGTCAAGGCTAAATACTAATACCATAAATTTTTTATATTAGGACGCATCACCAATTCCCCATTGTAGATCAGGAGACACAAATTTCCCATAGTGGATCTGAACACACCTATATCGCATAGTGGATCCGGACACACCTATTTCCCATAGTTGATCACGACACAACTATTTCTTATTGGGGATAATGACACAAATTTTTCTCATTATGGATCAAGAAACACCTGTTTCCTATATTTTATTATAAAACATTGATTTTCCATAGTATATGAAGACACACATATTCCTCATTATGGATCATGCTCATCGGCATGTTTCCTATTATTATCTTAGGAGATACTAATCATTACCCAATGAATTTAAGGGGATATAGTTCCCACATTGCACATAAATAAAATAATTTATATGTGTGCCATAAGATCAGAAAACAATCATCATATCATAACCCATGAAATGAGTTTTCTAAACATCAAATCTTAACCTATAGAAAATAGTTAAGTTTTATAATAATTTAAACATTTCATCTTAGCATAAACAATGGAAAAAAAAGCGGGTTTCGTTATAATTTTATCATGTTATAACCTATGGAATAAAAATTGGTTTCATAAACATCATAACATGATAAACTATTCAGAAAAAGAATAAGAAGGGTATCCATTGTTCATATTCCCAACAAATCACAAGTTACATCAATGTATTTTAACTTACATGGAGAATTATTTTAAATGGTAACATCGAATAATTCATTAAGAAAATAATTTTTTTTTTAAATCACTCCTTAAAACTAAACATTCATAAAAATATTTTTAAATCCTTTTCATTTAAAATAACCTTCAAAACAAATAAAGGAATCTTTAAAATTCATTTGAAACGTATCTTGGGTAAATTATCCTTTCCACAATGAAAAAAAATTTATTGAAACATAAAACATTTTTAAAATTATTTTATTTGAAAATAACATTGAAATTTTGTTCACGAATCTTCAAATAAAATAATGGTAATGAAAATAGGATGTTTCATCCATGTTATAGAACAATAAAATAATGATTCCTTTCACATTATGGAAAAATTCAAAGGGGAATTGTTTAGAAAATAACATTTTGGATCAATTAAAAAAACATTTTAAAAATAAAAATATAGTAATAATTTATTTTAAAAAAAATTATAATTGAAAAATCATTTTTAACACATTTTTAGAAAACATGGTTTTGGAAGAAAATGAATTTCTGACCAAAGAGAGAAAAAAGTGGATTTTTTTAAAACATTTGATAAATTATTTTAACTAAGAAAGAGTGGGAAAATGATACTATTAATATCATTAATAAACATGGGATAAGAAAACATATTAGTTTCTTTAGAAATGGATCATATGATTTTATCATTGAAAACATAATTATAAATAATCTTGATAAAATATGAGATTCTAATGTAAAATCATTACCACTTTTGAAACATTGAAACATAAGAACGATGAATAAAAATTATTCAATTGAACATAAAATATCATCTTCATAAATAAAATGGACATATTATATGTCAAATTGGTTTTATATACACCTCTTAAAGGAATATTTGTGGAAAACATAACATATGTCCCAAAGAAAAAAATTTGAAACATAAATTCCTTACAATTTTGTTAAATTTTGAACTATAATACACGTGAAAGAGATATCCTATAATTGATATATAAATACACATAATTGTATAATTATTATAAGATAAATTCATGGTTTTTATATACACCACATAAAATAAATAGTTGGTGCAAATGGTATGTGTCTTAGAGAAGTAAAAAAAGTGAGATGAAAATCTTTTAGCTCTTTATTAATAATTTGAATCATAAGCATAAATAAAGAATAAAATCAGAAGAAAATTTAAATATCATGAAAATGACTATATACTTTATATAAAATTTCAATGTTGTAGTTTATACGACACATAATAGAAACTAGTCATCTATTTGAATATATCTCCCAAAAATAAAAGAGAGACTAGAAAAATTTTACATTAAGTCGTGACCTCCATCATACACATTCAAAAATCCTATATAATAATTATAATATTATTATAATATTATTAAACAAACATAATTATATATATCATACCCTATATGATCTTTATTACCTTTTATTATCTGTTTTTTTACAATTCCATGTTATTGTTTCTTTTCGGGTAATACCCACTTGGTTTTTCATGTATGATTTGATTTTTTATTTTTGTTCCTTTTTATTGGATAATTATTTAATCATATAAATAATTTTATATAAGATATAATTATAATAAAATTTCTTTATATATGTATTTATTTTAATCCAAAAAAGTTAATGATAGAAAATAAAATACACAGTTCATAGAGATGTTAGTGCATACATATACGTGGATGTTATTTCCATTTTCTTGTCAAATTGAATGAAATAATGTTAGATTTTATTTTACCATTAAAAAATTAATTTTTATTTCATATATATCTCATATGTGAATTCAAAATATCATTATTACCTTCCATGTAAAGAATGAATGAATCACATCGCTTCGTGAGGGGGAAATACACCAAACTAATGTTCAACAATATCATATTAACAAACAAATGAATTGTATCAAGAAATGTACGATGTATTAATTCCAAAATTACAATAATTTCATAAATTTCATATACAAATAATAAATCCATCATTATTTTTAGCCATTAGATGTGGTAATGGAAAATTGATTGATATCGATTTGTTAGGTGGTAGTCCACCGTACACACAAATGATGTTTTCTTAACCATTTGATTAAAGTGGAGATGGTTGTAGGTTATTAGATAAAAATAATAACATATAAAAATATAATAAGTAATAGTGTTATTATGTTTTTTATTAAGAAATAATTTGTGGTGGAAATTTAATAAAGAAAAAGAATGATCTTAGTGAAGAAAATTACCTTCACTTAGAAGAATCTCCTTTAGATATTTTATTAAGGACCCTATTGTTGGTCTTTTGAGAGGACCATAACCTATATAAAATGGTTATGTAATATGGGGATGGATTTTGGGATATTATTTTGAAACTATATTTCTTTATAAGAATGAATAAGTTAAGTTTTGTTTGCATAAAACTAGATTCAAACTTATCTAGATAAAATGTGTTTGTTTGCATAAATGACCCTAGATTCAAAATTTTAATGTATAATGTTGAAATATTTCCATCCAATTGGAATTTTAAAAGTTTTATAGGTATTTTAACCCTTGCCTTCCTAGTTTAACCCCTAGTAAACACATTTTTTACATTAACCACTGTAATTAGTTTTTATTATTTTCACTATTCATTATGGAAAAAATTAAGTTAAACTAATTAGATAATATAAATTATACTGATTCCAAATATAGAATCCATTTTCCAAATTCATCTCATATATTTGGGAAATATTATTTTAAAATTAATCATGTATATGTGAATAAAAAGCACATTTTCTAATAGAAAACGTTCAAAAGTATATAAGGTTTTATTATAAAACTATAAAATAAAAATGATATCGAAGAATAAAAAGTATTAATAGATATATAGATGAATTAATTTTAATTTATAACCCGTTTAAAATATAATTTATCTATATAAAAAATTTAAATAAAAATACACTTGTCAATTAAAATTCAGTATTTTTCATTACTCATCAAAAATTTAATCCTTTCAATAAATTATAAATAATTATCTTAATATACTTTTGAAATTTTGTTTTTAAAATTGATTTTTATTTTTTCAAATAAAATTAAAAAATATGTCAAAAATTAGTTTTAAAATTATTTTTGAAAAAGGTGACAAGACTTATTTTTAGGAAAATTTAGGTTTAATCATAAAATTTGATTTATTATTTTCTCTAGTTTAGAAAACACCTAAGATTAAAGTGTAATATCAGATTAAAATATATATATTTTTTAATAAAATAATTCATAAAAATTGGTTTTATAAATTTATCTAGATAAAAAAAATTTTTTGCATAAAACTAGTTTTTTAGAAAGTGATTTCCTTTATTTCAAATAGTTTTTATTTACATTTTGATTTAATTAGTCACAAAATAATTATTTTTCTATGCATGTTTAAACCATATATTTTCATAATTTTTTTAAATCTAATTAATTTCCTTTATTCCAATGGCCAGGTAATATCTATCATATTAAATAAAAATATTTTAGTATCTGGTCATGTTTTATTTAAACTCAGTGTTGTGTGTAATGAAAGATACACCCAGTGTAGCATGTAATGATTGATAAACATAATGTTAAATTTAATGAAAAATAAAAAAAAATAAAATTTATTTGAAGAAATTATTTTCATAAAATCTTGAGGTTTTATAGGCTTCCCCCTTACTCCTCGAAAGAATAGAAGACTATAACCATTGAACCTCTTGGGTACTAAGTTATTCCAACAAAAAACATTATAATGAGGTTATAGGTCTCATATGTGTTATGTTTGAATCTATTTAGAGGAGGAAAGCAATAGATATAGTTCCCCTAGTGAGTGACTCATTTCATGTTATGGGTGTATCCTCTATTTGTAATGATCTTCATCAATAAATAAGAACTATCCACGCATTTATGTAGAAAATATAGGTCTATAGATAGGTATCAAATACTTATAGCCAGATGTAGTTGTGAAATTATGTACCCATCGTGTTTGTCCTTGTTCCTCAACTCCCATATAAATAAATAACTAACTGTGAGGATAATATCCATTTCTTTCACTTAATTGATGTTATTTCCTACACCATTGACCTATACATGGAGAAAAAACTACACTTGTAAGGTCCTATAATGAAAAGCATGTGAACTTAAAAAACACACACGACAGTATTGTCACCCTGTCACCTTTGAAGAATATGTGAGTGGTTCATTCCTCAGTGGGGTTCCTATAATAGAGGCATTTCAAAGATAACCTGACACCCGTGAATTTTATCTTCTCATCCTTGGAAATTGGAATTTTTTGGTTTCTCCATTTTAATAAGTTATAATTTGAAGGGATATAATTCAACCCTAGAATACTACCCCAATCATCATGCACCTCGTTCCGCTGGAGAATGTTGCAATATGACCTCGTTGAAAATTCCCATGTCATGGTACCCATGAAAACACATGAATTAAGATCATATATTAATTTTATATTAGAATACAAATATTACATTGATACTAGTTCAAAAATAAAATGTTGAAAAATTAATAATTTCTAGCTTACCAAAATGATACATCTAGAATTGAGCAACCAAGGAAGATGAGCATTACACCTACCCAGTTATGGTTCTAGAAGATTATTTCACTTGGAATAGAATGGGATGTACTTTTTATACATATTTATATCCTCAATTTCATACATTTTATTAAAATGAAGTGAAATATTAATCTCATGATAATACATTAAAAATGTGTCTTGGGAAGGATTATATTTTGGTTGTAGAATTTAATATGTTCCCTTATTTAAATTTCAAAACCTAACCCTATCAAATTATTTTTAAATGATATATTCATACATTTGGAATATTATAATATTATTTAGAAATATTTGGATTTGTATAATGGTTCTATTCCACCTCTATAACCATTTGGTCGATGGAATCCATTGTGTTTGGATCTCTTTCGAGAAGGTGCTCCTCGTTTTCTTCTATTTTTTGTTTCTTTATAATTTTTCTTATAATAAATATTAATATTCAACAGATATTATATTCTCTTCTATTTAACACTATTTTTACTATTTATCCTATAATAAAAGAGTAGATATGATATTGGGTCATACCCAGTTAAACCATTTCTTATGCATATCGTCTCCATGAAGAAAAATCAACCCATGGGAGCATAAATCTTTTTATGGTTTACCTAATTATTGCTTCCTTCATTTTTTTTGAATCCATGTAATCACCAAAATAAAAAAAAAAATCAAATGAGTTTTTAAAATTTCAAGCACTATAATGATTCTCACATTTCATGTGATGATAACCATGTGTTATTTTTGAGAGTAATACATTAATTTTCAATTTCAATCAACTTGAGATCGATTTTTTGAGTTCAAATATAATAAAAAAACAACAATAATTATAAATTATAAAATATATGATTTCCCATAATTTTCCACAAATTCTAATTTATCTTTGGGACTATAATCAATATACAGTTTTGTGATTAGAATTCTCAAATATATTTTAGGGTTTATTTATTCTAATCATAGTGGTAACATTTTCTTTTGTAGGGTTCACGAGTTGAAAAATTGGGGAAACATATTTGAATGGATATAAACATAAGATATAATGATTTATAACTGATTAAGAGCTATATTTGAATGATACAAAACATTCATATTGGTATATTCAAATTAATTGTATTATTATTCATTAAATTTTGTTACAAAATCACTCAACAAAACTCCCTAATCATTTTTCCCTTTTTCACATTTCTTAAACATACATTTCATGGGTTGTTTAGCCTACTTCCTCCTTATGAGAATAACCTAAAATATACACAATATATCACTATATAAAAATAAAAAAATGAGTACATACAATAATGCTAATCAACATGAGTTCCATTCACTTTTCTAATTTTTGATTTACTCTTCTACTATCAAAACATAGAACATAAAGATTATTATATAAAACTCAAATTTCTTATAATCATTATCAACTTCATCAAAAACTAACAACACTAAAATCCACAAGACAAATCACCCATTATTTTTTTAAGAAAATATCAATGCTAACATGGATACAGCATGACTCATCCTTACTGTTAAAGAGCTTCAATGAATGTCAGCACATACTTTAGAATTAAATATTTATATCATTTATGTTATCTCATACAAATCATAAATATGTTAATTTTTTATTGAATAATAGTGTGTTTTGTTATTACAAAAACTCAATAAAAACTTATGAATATTCACATTAAATATTCTTTATATACTATAATCTCCTAATAAATCATGATTTAAATTCTTCTTAAATTTTTTCATCCATTAATCCTTTTCTCCAAGCCCGAGGATTATCTTATCTTGATTTTTTAGCTTGAATCACACATACATTTGAGTTTGTGTGTTGTATTAATCCTATAAAATTTCCTCTTGCATTTTCATAATATATTTCATCATTTAAATGTAAAATTGGGGAAAAAAATACTATATTCCGGAGATATTCTCAAAATTCACTAATTTTGAAAACTAGTATAGAACTAAAATTAATTTCATATAAATTTTAAGTCTTACAAATCAATGAAGTAATATTATATACATAATAAGAACTTTTTCATACTTTTCATGTCTTATTAAGTATCCAAACCCATTTCATAAGACTTTTAAAGTCATACAAAATCTTGAAGTTATATGATCGGCTCAACAAATCTATATGGGATCAAAGTCACATACAACTTCCTCAATATCTTATAATATGCATAAATAAATATTCCACATCTCAAACACATATTTTGTACCTAGAAGTCTTAAAATATTATCCATTTCCCAAAACTAGTTATTTCATAAAATCTATTCATAGTAATACACTCCTCAAAGTTATACGATCTGACTAAAGTCTTATGATCTTTTCTATAACACCAAAAAACATCAAATGAATCCAATACTTATTTATATCAACTCGATGAATTCACAATCACTTCCAATAACATAATGAACTCATTCAAAAAATGTAAATTTAGATCTTTTCATACTTAAACCTCAAGAACCCTTCCATGATTCCTTATCACTTATGTTAAATTAGAACTCTATTTTTTATAGCTTGTTCAAGAATTTTTTAGACATTTGTATGGTATTTCATTTTTTAAGTCAACTCTATCCATAATACAAAAATACTCAATCTTATAAACATAGGTATGGTTTCACCATTGATTTAAATCTTCAATATTTTATCCAAACAACTTTGAAATTCATTAATAATAGTTTTAATGGGATGTATGAAGTAGCTATCACATTAGAGATTTCCAGAAAATAATTGACAACCTTTTTGACATGAGTACATTCCATTCACTTGAGTTCCATGTCTATCAATCATATGAGGTATGGGGTCGCATATATAGCTAAGAGATATTCCATTTCATTTACTTGTGTTTACCATTGAATCCAACTCCAATATGATTTACCCAAATACATATAAAACACCTTAAACATGAATTAACTTGGGAGATACTTATTCTATAATCCATGTTATTTTCTAACACAATGACTTTGAAAACCAACCAGTGACACATTGAAAACAAAACGATCAAAACTATTCATGAGATCCAGTAGGGTCACATCATATTAAATTCTTAGTCTCATGTTTAATAAATAAAATAAACATTACTTGATAAAAAAATTATATTAATCATGCATTCGGTAGACCAAATTTTGATCTAAACTATCCTAACAGAATTTGAAAACACACTCTGAATTTCGGAATTCATTTTAAACATAGTTAAATAAGCATAAAAGTTTCTCATAATGTTATAAAATATAATTTAAATGTATGATATATCATTTAATATTTTAATATCATTCCTTTATAGTGTAAAATCAGAAAAAAAGTTAATCATGATATATTCTCTGTGGGTGGAGAGAATTATTTTGTTCTATTGCATCTTCAACATGATGATTTCTCATTCCTTCAAACTGCTTCACAAAATATACCATTGATTTAAAAATATCTATAATAATCTTGGAATATAATATTCATAATATTATTTATTTTATTTAATAAATTACGATATTTAAGATTTAATAATGAACTGGACATGTATTCTATCCTTGGATAGAGATAACATGTTTTTCCTTTTCAATATCGCACAAAAAAATTTATTACCTAAAAAAACAAGAATATCCTCAAACATAATTAAAATATTCAGAAATGTTATCCAAAAATAAAAGTGATATTTTTTGAAACAAATATAATATGAATCTTAGGACCATATTCCAAAGAAGAAAAATCACGTGGAAATTAAATGAATTCTAAATTTCCCTCGCAAAGGGAGAGATTCTTGACACCTCATCAGATAAAAGAGTATTGATTTTGGGAGATATTAATTTATTGGTGATAATTAATAATTATATAAAAAATGATCCATTGAAATTTTATCATGTTATCTTAAAAACATCAAATCCATTAATAATTTAAATATTTACCTTTGATATTTAAGATAATTTCAATATTACTCTTTGGATTGGCTTCCAATCTCCAATTAGTCCAAAATATTCTCTCAAAATAACAAAAATTCATCATACATAAAAAAAATTTAAACTATATTTTGAAATAATCTCCCTCATTATGTTTAATTTATCCCCCACCTTCTACATGAATCTCCCCCTTATTTGTGGGTTTGAATCACCCCCCCCCCCCACACTCAACTTAATATTATTTAATTACATGTAAAAAGTAAATTAAATTTCTATCCTAATAAGTTCCTAATTTATTGGGTTGATCCATCACACTTTCATTTTAATGAATCCCTACCCTCAATAAGGTTTTGAGACATTATACACAAATTGATAACATAATTAAAATAACAAATTATAGGATAGGTAATTGTTTCCCCTCATCTATTTCTCAATATCACCATAATAAACGTAAAATCATGGATGTGGTTAACAAAATATTTTTTTTTATAGTTTAGAGATTCAATTCCATATAAAATTCAATGAATAAAAAATAGTTATCAATAAATAAAAAATATTAACACTTCAGAAAATAATGAGTTGGAAATAAAAAAATAAATCAATACATAATGCCTCCAATTAAAATTATTCTCAAATAATTTAAAATATTAGTATATTCTCCCCTATAATATAAGACTCGTTATTTATTAAAATTAAACTCCTTCATTATTTCTAAATGTGTATACACGCGTTTTTCATCAATAATAAAATAAATTTTTAGGGAAGAGGTATTATCGTCATACTTAAATTATAGAGTGGGGTATATTGGGTGTTCATTATCATCATCAATGCTTAAAATCTATGCTTTGTTATTTCTTTTGTAACAAATTCTATAATCTACTATTTTTTAAATAAAAAATCAATTTCAACCGGTCCACTTATAAACATAACATTTGAAAAATGATATTTAATATAAATGTGTTTATATATTGAGTGTTTGACATGATTTTTTAATAATTTATTACCCTTTGATTATCATAGTTAATTAATAGTAGAAAACATAGTTTCTCTATTAAATATTAGATTTTTTCTTTTATCCATATCATTTGAATAAAATATTGTGTGGAAATAAGATATTCTACCTCAATTGTACTTACAGTCATTGAAACTTTATGCTCTCAATTCCAACTCACACAATTCCTTCTAAATATAAATATTCCACTTGGTGTAAACTTTTTTCATCAATATTTCCAACTATTTCAACAGCAGTATATACAAAAAAATCATCTCATTTTCCTTTTTCACCTAAAATATTGTAGTCATGTGTTCTATTAATATACATGAGTATCCTTTTACAAACCTTTATGTGTGACTCCTTTGGTTATGAATTTCCCAAAGAAATAATAGTGAGAATAACTGAGAGTGGGGGTTAATTAGTGTGACCAAAAATGCAACTTTCCATCAAATATTACAAGAATTATCATGAAAATTAAAGATATTATAAAAGTATGGAACCAATCAATAATTAAATGATATAAGAATTTAGATATAATTCACACAACATAAGATATTTTTCTAATGTTCTCACAATATTTTTATCAAGTGTTTAATTATTAGTTCCCAATAGTTATGATCCAACTACCTAGTTCTTATATTTTTATCGACAAGATAAAATAATACATAAGGAATATTGTCTTGAACTGCTAGTTAAAGAATTATCTATAGAAGAATCAAAAATTTGAAAAATATTATGATTCCCTCTTCAAGTTTCTCTAAGGATAGATCATGTAAATAAAATTCAATATTCCATATAATAAGAACCTAAATCTATCAATATTTCTCCTTGTAATGGTTGGTCACATTTATTAAGGTTTTGTCACACTTGGCGGAATGAATTTAAATTTTTAATGGATTCAAACAAATAATTGGGTGAAACTAGTGTTCCTAAGAATAATCCATGATCAAGTCTATGTATGGAAATTATAAATTTTAATAAATTATAAAACCACTCAAATATGCAATGAGATCATAAAAATTAAAAAAACATCGATATAATTATTGTTAGATGAAATTATTTATAATGAAAATATTTTAAGTCGTTGTTCTCTAGATATTATTAGAAAATATGTTACAATGTGGTCATTAAACATTATGCCCTTTTCATGTGATAAAAAATCCTTTTACAAACCTCAAATTTCAATGAACTATAGATTACAATATAATATCTTAAATTGTTCTATAACATTGTATGTTGAAACATAAAAATATACCAATAATGGTTTTCACAACAAACACCCTTAGATTAGTCATATTCACAAATTAATACATAACATCATGAAATTATACCTACATATGATTTCAAGAATAATGCAGTAAGAAATATTCAATGAAAAATAAATGTATTTTGGTATGATTTTGAGGTACACAAAACTATTCTTCTACATTAAATTCATTTTGGAATTTCAACATCCATCATACCATGGTATATTCAATTTCAATAGAACATCCTTAAAATACTTTAAAATAAAAACAAGTTATCCTAAAACTCTTCCATTATTTTTTTACAATAAATATAAAATAAAATCATCCTCAAGACCAATGAATAAAATACATGAGGAAACTATTTGTAGTATATTTTTTATGTTTGAATGTAATATAAACACAACACTATTAGAATGAATGATGTTTTTGAGAGTTGTAAAACCCTTGGTGAAAAGTTAGATTTTATATTGGCCAGTTATCAATCTTTTTAATCTCAAATCCGCCTTTTTTCAATTCACTTCCTGTGGGTTCACAAATGTTTAACGGCCAATCAATCTCCATCATTTAAATTTTTTCCCAATAATATATAACAATGTAGTCTCTTCTCTACTTAAGTTGCTAATGTATCATGTATCCTTCTATATGTAATAACATATCCTATTTTATCCCCCTATTGTTTCACTTAAATTAAGATTTAGAGTCATGATATCTTTGTAATAATATCTACCATGGTACTCTCCCTCTTTGAAAATAAATTAAAACAAATAAAAAAAGAAAAAAATTAGTGTAATTATATGGATTTAGGGAAATAATTAAATCTCAAAAACACCATCATTTACTAGAATGCATACATTATAAGGGGATTTATCAAAATATACACAACTTACTGTTTACCTAAAATACATTCCAATAAAATTTCTCCACATTCCACCTTAACATTGATTATCTAATAGATGATTTTTATATGTTTTGACATTAAATGTTTAAATATATTATTTAAATAAGTTATTGTGATTTGATTATCACACAAATTAATTAATGGATATGAAATATTAACTTCCATATCATTAAAATGTGACTTCATACACATTATTTGAGTTATGGATTATGATATCACATCATACGCAACTTAAATTTTGATTATAGGGATTGAATTTTTCTTCTTTAAGTACTAAGAAACACATTTTTCTATAATAAATAACACACCTATATTATATTACTTTAAATATCTAATATCAGCTATCCAATTTGAATTATGATAGGAATAATCTATAAATATGAATCTTTATCAAATATAAATATTTAATAAATTGTTCACTTGTTTTTGAGTAAGATATATTTAACTAATAAAATATGAGACTCCATTGTATTCATTTGGAATCTTGCACAAAGAGTAACAATAAACATAATATATGGCCTATATGTTTTTGAGTAGAGTAGGCCTATCATAAGCCTTATAAACGATTTCTACTCACACTTATTTTTTATCCATGGATGAATTTGTTTGAAGTCCTATATGAGTATATTCCACTCTTTATTTTTTCATTCAAAACCTTTTTAATAACTCATGGGAATAATTATTATATTAGGTAATAATAGAACCCAAAGCGTCTATGACTTGTAAGCCCAAAAAGAATGACATATATCTAATCACAGATATATCAAAAAGCTTTTTAAATTGAGCAAAAAAGTTATCACGAGTCATCACTTCATTCCAAAAATAATAATTTCATTAACATACATAATAACAGTAAGGAATTTTTTGTATTCTCCATTGACATTAGGATTATTATCCACTTTTCCTTTATTAAAATTCACGATCTTTATGATATTTCCCAACTTGGAATACCATGACCATAGAACTTGTTTAATGAAATATAATATTATCTTCATAATGAAAACTAAGGAACCATCACCATCAGGAATAAAAGCATTAGGTTGTTCAATGTAAAACTATTCCTTAAGTTTACGATACAAGAACACTAACTTTACATATTTTAGGAACACATAGTAGTACCATAGAAAACATATCATAAAAAATACAAAGTGATTCAATCATTGTTACTATAGAAAAAGACTTATCAAATCATATAGCCTCAATTTGATAGGATCCCTTCAAAACTATAGGAATTATTTCATTTTAATTTTCCCTTCTAATTGAGCTTATTTTCAATAACCCATTTTGTCTCACTTATATTCTTATCTTTAGAAATTGACACTAACCCTCATGTTCCATTACTCTGAATTTGATTTAACTCTTCTTCGAGTGTCATGGTCTAATTCTTATGATAAAATTCTTAGTTAACACTCTTAGGTTCAACATACGAAAGCAAGTTCATACGATCGGAATTCCATTATACTTCTCCCTTGAAATGTTTTCAACAACCGCCCTTTATTTAATATTTTTTTAAAAAAATTCTTCACCTAACCCTAGTGTATGTCCTCAAGCCCTCAATTTCATATACCCAAACCCTCCCGTGCCCCCCCCCCATTGACAGACACACCTAGAAGCACCCCACTATGCGCCGTGAGCATGCCCCCTTCACCACACGAGTGAAATCCCCCCCCCCCCCCCGTTTCCTCGAAGAATCAAAAAATGGATTTTCAGGTTTAAGGTCATCTTTTAGAAACCAATATTCCATATCGATTTTTCATTATTATTATATACATATTAATATTCATATATACATATATATGTATATATTAATATAAATAAATTTAATTTTAAAAATATATTTAAATACATTTAAAAATATAACCTATATATATAAATAAACATAAATATGGTATATATTTTTAAATTATATAATAAACATGTAATATAGCTAATATAATTATAAAATATAAAATATATATTTAAATAATATATATACATATAATATAATATAATATGTATCTTTATATATATATATATATATATGAAATTATGTGTATTTTTATATAAATATGTTTTACACATATAAATATATCTAGATATATATTTATAAATACGGTTATATTTTTTATACAAATATATATTTAATAAATTAATTAAAGTATTTATATATATATATTGATATTAATATTTATTTATTTATAAAAAAATATGTATATGTAGATATATATCCATTTGTATATACATATATGATCTCTCCCTCTAAATTATATATTACATATAACTAAATAAATATATTTACACATATATACAAATATTTGTATATTATGTATAAAAATATCCACATATTTAAATATTTATAAGTATAATTATGTAAAATGTTTATTTACTGAAATATACAACTATGTATACATGTTTATTTATATGAATATAAGTATTTTTAAGGTATTTATACAATATAAATTAATATTTCTATAAAATATTTTTAAACAATGTATTTAAATTTATTCATTTATTTTATAGATATGTATATACATATGAATATATTATAAAAATAAAAATATATATTATACAAATATATATCATGAAATTATATATATTTATAGGTATACAATTAAAAAATAAAAATTTATATTATATATATAATTAATAATATTTATATGTATATATATATATAATATTTACATATTATGTAAATATATCATACATAAATATATACATTATAAAAAATATATTTTTCGAATATATTTTTCAAATATGTTATACATATAAATTATATAAACATATTATATAAATATATTATAAAAATATATTATAAAAATATATAGTAAAAATATATATTATATACATATGTATTATAAAAAATATAAATACAGATATTTATATATTATATATTTATATTATATATATTTATATATGCATAATTAAAAAATAAATATATATGTTATATTTATATATATTTTATAATATATATATATATATTATAATATATCTTATATATTATATATTTATAGGTAGAGAAATATATTTTATATTTATAAATACATTTTTATGCATATACATATATATATATATATGTATTACATTTATATATATACACATAAATACCTTTATATTATATCAATTGGATGAGCGTCTGGTATTTTAATATACAATATATGTGTGTGTAAATATATATATATATATATATAATAGAAAA
The DNA here is from genome assembly GCA_963277665.1 of Viscum album. Taxonomy (NCBI): domain Eukaryota; kingdom Viridiplantae; phylum Streptophyta; class Magnoliopsida; order Santalales; family Viscaceae; genus Viscum; species Viscum album. The sequence goes on along the minus strand of OY728153.1, from coordinate 1,507,326,762 downwards.
CATATAATAAAATATCTACTAAATATAATTATAATAAATATATATTATTATTTAAAAAACTAAAAAAATAAAGGGGTTAATAATCACTGTTAATTTAATAGATAAGCAATGGTTTTAAATCCCCAATAATCTTTATTTATTTTTTTTAAAATAAATCAGGTATATTTTAGTGGAAATTCACCTCAAACTGCTGTAAAATTAAACTTTTGTGGCGGTTTTGGTATAACCACAGTTAATTTATATGGGAATTTAATTTAGAAGGGGTTATACATAACCATACTAAAAATTTACTACTAAAGTGTTATTTTTTTAGTGAAATAGCTCCATACATAAAACATTTTAAAAGTAATTGGCCAATTTATTTATCATTTAATTTTATAAAAAAAAGATATATAATCCTTCCATGTTCATCTTCATCTTCCTCTTTGAGTTTACAATATTCCTTTATTTTAGTTGAATTTCATTCTGTTATTTGTTCTTCCCTTTAAACATAGAGGTATTTCTCATCTCATATAATCAGTATGTTTTTAAACCTGTAAAGAGAATGATTATTCAAATATCTATCTTCCAACGAGTAAACATTATCATCAAAACTATTATGGAGATTATTTAAAGTATTTTTTTCAATGGGGGTGGCCTCTCAATTTTATTTCAAAACCTCCAATACTTCTAAAAATATCATTTAATCTTTTGGAAAAAGAATCAACAGAGTGTTCATTATTCATTTTAACATCTTTAAACATTCATATAAAAATTTATAACTGAGATTCTCTTACCATGGAATTACCTTCATAGATGTTTCTATTTATCTTAAATCTCTATTTATGATTTCAATTTCATAAAATTTTGGAATTATTTTCAAATAAAGAGTTAAATATAGAATTTATAACTTTTTTATTATTTACAGGGATCTTTTTTTCAATTGGTGTCATTAGAGTTATTTTCTCAAGTAGTGTATAACAAATATGGAAAATATAAAGAACATTAAGTCCAAGAGTTAGCGTAGAAAATTTAATCCAATTATTCCACACATTAAAATACATTCCTCAAAAATTGATAATTCTTATACCACTTACTGAATTTAGAAAATCTTTGATACTTTATGAAAAGAACAACACGGTAAAAATTACTCAAAGTAAAATTCAAACCTAGTAGAATAAAATTCAATTATTAAAAAAACATGGACTCTTTGATACTAATTTAAGAATACAAATAAAAGCTTATTGAAACACAAAAAATGTGCGTTAAATAGGTTTTCCTCTAATGTTCAAATTTTTAAAATGGAATTACTTCTCCACCTATTAATATAAATGAATTTCATTACAATATATTTAAAATATCATAAAACATGCACAAATCAATGAAATCTGAAAGAAGTTGTTTTTTATAAGTATCATCATCAAATTTTAAATAATAACTTTATAATTCATGGTCATGTTCATGTCACATATGTTATAACTCACATCATATATTGATTATACAATTTAACCAATATCCTACAATTAATTACTGGAATCTCACTTAATTAAAAAGATGTTTCTATTTTAAAAAAACATATTATTTATTCTCTAATATGTTACAACATATATAATATATATTTTTCTTAATATTATTTCATAATTTCATGAATATTTGACAATAGAATTATTTATATAGATTACTCACAAACCATAAAATTTTTCTTTTCAATATATTATTACTCAATATCTCTCAAATAGAAACTAGAATCTCTACTGTCTCTCTCAAAATACCTAGAGATTTATTCATTTTAAAGAATAGAAACAAATGGTATTTACATAAATATTTCATCATCAAATGTATGAGATAATTAGTTTTTAATTTCTTAAATAGTAGGATACATTTTTGTAACTATGTATGTCTTTTCGTGAAAATAAATTAGAGATCAAGTCAATATTTTTCAAATATAATTGATAGTGAATCATTGAATCTTTGTGTACAAATAAATAAATTTCATTTTTAATTTTTTTAATGTTTTAAAATATTTTTTAAGAGGTATTAATGGGTGGAAAAAATAGAGAAATAAACGAGCTTCGGGTGAACGAACTGATAATGTCTATGGGTAGTAGAGAGCCTACATAACCACGGTGGTAGCCCATCATTTTTTTATGGGTCAGGAAGTTGTGTTTCACCAATACTATTTTCACTGAATGTCTAGTGTAATTCCACTACACTTTTATGGGAGTTTCTTACTCTCCACAATTGGGGGATGGATGGTAATTATGGTTTTCATATTTTATCCCCTGGGTTCTCCTTCATTTTAAATGGCAGAAGAAAAGGGGAGAAACAAGTATCTCCCTTCCCATACCTCTCTTGGTTCCCTCTTGATCTAGTTGGTTTAGTTTAGTACCCACAAAAGTTTAAATTATATTTTCCTCTGAAACCTAATGCATTTAATGGCTTTATTCACATAAAACATAGAACCACAATGAACTATGATATAATATATAACCATTAAAATATAGTTATAAAGATTGTAGATAAAAATAGAGATTTTTTTTTAAATATATGTATAAATATAAATAAAGATCATTATTAATAATAAATCATTAATTAAATTAAATTATCATTGTTAAATAACTAATAAGATCATTTTATGATTAAAATGAGATTTTATAAAACTGGATTTTATGAAATTTATCATAAGATACAAAATATATTATGTATACAAAAAAACATTTATATTAATAATATAAAACACAAATATGATTAATAATTCATAGGAAGTAGGAATAAGAATATTAAATATTTTAAAATTTATATTCTATAAAAAAATTCAATATATATTTATTTTTTTATTTTGAAGATAAACTATAAAATTTTAGAATTTTAATTTTGGAAAAGGAACATAATTTTATAGACACATAATAACAATATTATATCAAGATTAAATTTTGGTAATTTTATGAAATAGTTTATTTTTAGGTAAATAGTGAAAAATACATTTTTTACTAAAGTTGTAGATTCTACAGATATATAAAGAAGTAATAATAAAGTAACTATTTATAAAAAAATCATGATCAATTATATATTCAATGAGAAAATGATAAATTTAAAAATACTATTATGGATTTAGAAAACCAATTTTAACATTTTATAAACATAAGTGATATTTCCCAACAAAAGAGAGTGTTTTTTGAATTTTGTTTTAATTAAATATTATTAAGGTAAAATTAGTTTGAATTTATTTTAAATCTATATAACATTTAATTATATAATAATATATAAATTTATATTATAAAAATCTAAAATATTGATAATTTTATCCAAAATATAAATTTTATTCTGAAAATACACATTTTATAAAACAAATTGGGTTTTATGCATGAAATGTGATAATGTTAAAATTTATTTTTCTTATACATATAAATATTGTATGATAAAAAATTCCAGATATAAATAATCCATAGGTACAAGATATATAATATTTCCCATTTATGTTTTATGAAATAAAATTAAATTACTGAGGTATAAAGTAATTTCCATGGTAAAAACTAAAAATGGTAAAAGTAAAGAATATAAAAGTAATAGGATTGATAAATGTTTAATTCATGTGTTAAAATGAAAGTGTTTTGATTTATAGTCATTATCTAACCCCAAAATTAATTATTTCATACTTTTGGAGATTTTTACCCTTGGATAGTGACATGCCATTATTGATATGTAATGGATACTTCCAAAATTTCCCTTATATTCACTTATAAAGGGGGACACATCCACTACTTCTTGTTAACCATACCCATTATAATATCATCATTACTATATTTCATTTTTATCATATTATAATCCTATCTCAATTTCATAATCCGATGGTCTCAATTAGTTAACCCAAGCCCTCTATTTCTTAAGAGATCTGTAAGAGAAATCCAAAGCTCTCAACATGAGTATTTATTAATCCTTTGTATTTTTTTTAATATTCATCTTCCAAAAAAAATAATCCCTAATATAATTACATAATTATTGTTTTAATATTAATGGTTATTATTTTATGGTAACAATCAATAACCACCTTTTCCCCATTTCAATTAAGAAAGAAAAATCAACATTTATGCATTTGTGTGGGCCATCATCTCTCGGAAGTAACATATCTCATTTTTTATATAGTTGCTTTATTATTTAAAAAAAAATTAAATATGATTCAATACCATATAAATAACTAAATAATATAAATATTTTTCTATAATAATGACATTATTTCATGGTAAACCACTTTCAAAAATATACTCTTCTATTAATTATGGTATTCTAATTTATAGGTTGGTATAGCCACCTATATAAAAAATGTTATAAAATCATATCAATGATGACTAAGGTAAATTAATTAATGTTTGTGTATGATTTAAATAACTAAATAGTGATTTTTTGGTTTATTAGTGGTAACATTTATAGAAAAATCATAAATTAAGATACCATTATGTATTCATTAAAAATCCCTCAAATATGCTCATGAGTGATTTCATCATTATGTATCATAATATATATATATGATGAAGACTTAAAATTATAAATAACTAAAAATAATATATTCCATTACCTTTTATTATCCGGTAATTATTAACTTTTGGAGAAGAATGAAGAACAACACTATTATTATTAAAATTGTTCAAAAATAATCAAGATTATTCACACACAATATTGAAAATAAATAATACAAAAATAATATACATGTAAAGAATAAATATAAATGATGTTAATAATAGCTTATAGATTAAAATAAGGATATTAAATAGTTGATTAATATATTTAGTTCTATATGATATTTAAGTACATTATTTGAAGTTAGAAATTAAATTAGGGGGTTTATTGTCTCAAATTTAACTTGTACAGAAAATTTTCTTATTTTACACCATTATATATTTGATATGGTGTGATTTTTGACTAATGAATGAATTTTACTGCATCCATGTAAAGCATGGGGTTTTAATATACATATCATTACCTTTATTTAATGGTTTTTTGAATCAAAATATATCAAGGTTGTAAAGGTTATTGGTCTCTATTTTCCATTCCATGAGATATTTTAGATATTTCCCAATGTACATTATTTAATAAGGTTTATTCACTACCCGAATTTCATTCATGTATAATGAATATAATTTTATGATATTGAAATTTCAATTTGGTGGTAACACTCTTATGTTTTTTTGAATATTACACTGCTTTTACCATTAGAGGTTTTCATCTCAATTTCCATTAATTAAGACTTATTTTTTCCTAAAGAACTAATGTCATTTAAATGATTTATATATAGCCTATTTTTTCATTTATAATATTTTATGTTTAATTTTAGGATCTCTCTCTCTTATAGAGATTTAAATGAAGATGTTACCCAAGTCGTACTTGTTACTTCTACAGTGTCAATTTTGAAATCATGATCGTTTTGAAAGATAATCCATATAAGGAATTTCGTGATATTTCTTTCTAAATAACCCACCATTTTATTCCCCTATGATTATTTTTTTAGTTTTACATATATTTTTAATATTTCATTTTCCTCGTTGACTCATTATTTTCCCAAAGTAAGGAAACTAGCCCTACTGATTTTTTTGGCCTGAAATACTACTCTGCCACATCTATATTCATTAGATTCATCCAACATTGAGAATTTTTATTGAAAGGATAATTTTAGAATGACATCTGAAACAAGTCACGGTGGTCTAAAGTAATGAAAACCCAATGCATCCACCCTAACCATGTTAAAACAGTCAAGGGGAAAGGAACATTTACTACTATAAAATAAATGTTTTTTCAAGTGAAGCCCAGGATTCTTGGATGTCAGCAACCCTGTTACCTTCTCTCTAAGTGTGCTTAAGACTAATTCTATTAAAATTATCTTCCTGCAGATGATAATTAAATAAGTGACCTCCCATTGATTGTTGAAAAAATCTTGATTTAAGCAGAGAAGGATCTTGGAATTAGTTTCCACTAGGTGGATCATGAATTCATTGGAGTGACATAATTCCAATCCCTTAATTATGGTAGCTACCTCTACCATGAGGGAGACACCCTGAAAATCCCACAAACTGAAATAAAAAAACAATGGATCTCTACTGATAACTAATAGATTCCCTACCACTCATTCAAATATTCATATAAGATCCTTAAATGTTTAATTTCAAACCATAATTTGGGGGATTATAGCATACCCATTTTCCTTGAGGTAGCACCCTTTCAGCTAAAATATCAATATCTCTTCTAAACATAAGCCTCTTCTGGGAAGAGGATATAAATCCTTGATCGAGTAGTGACAGAAAATCCACCAATAAGGGCCTCACCCATGCCTTAATCACCATCAGGTATCTTGTAATCCCCCCATGTATGGTCATATTCCACACATTACATAACCTCCATCTTTCTATGAGCAACACAGACCTCATCTTCCACTCTTATATGTTATCCGCCAATCCGTTGAACCAAGAACCAAGAAATTTGTTCCAATGGAGCCCCTACACCACACACCCCATGAAGATGTTGAAATCATTCCAAATATAGTATTCCCAATCACTTTAGAAGAAGAGGTAAATGTTCATATCATCCTTGGGTACATGATTGAAGGATCATTTAGACAGAATACGAACACTTTTTTTATGAATCCCTTCAATAGTGGGAAGTGTACAATTATAAATGTTATTGATGGGGAAGTTATGTTTTCTAGGGATATTAATTCAAAAAATAATCCATCCCCATGCATCGTGACCATAATTTTCATTCATAATAGTATGAAAATCCTTCAACAAGATAGATCATGTTTAGGAAATTATGACCATTGTCATGTATGGTTTGTTTCTGATTCTAATACATTGGAAAAAATCTAGTAGTTGAGGGTTTAAAATATCATGGGTGAAGGTCGGAAAAAATGTTGCATGCATGAAAGAAATATTAGGAATCAGGAATCCTGAAAAAATAATGGTACTCCCATAACAATTGTTTCTGCTGAAGTTGATCAACCCCTACCCAAAAATACAACTCGAATATTTATGCATTGTAAGGATATGTTGGTGAGTATCAGTCCAATTCTTGGATAATCCCCCACTTTCAACATAAAACTGAGACCCATATTTTTAATGGATAACCATTCTAATAAATACATCCCATCCATAACATCTCATACCAACATTTCTTAATTGAACGAAATTGTGTCTAAAACACTCCTGAGATTGATTCCACTCTCCTCAACATCGCAGGCCATTCTGTTCCATGATACCCAAGGGTGTCTCCTATTTTATTATGCATCCCAAAAAAATATGACTATGATTATTTCAATATCTCAAAGAGCCATCTTGGGAACAATAGTGGATGAAAAGAAATGCATGGGTATAGAGGCTAACACACTACTAACCCGATTAATTATTCCACTAAAGTATAGTAACTCATTATTTTATTTAAGGATATGTGTTGTTATTTTTTCCACAATGCCATCAAAATGTCGAATTCAAACCTTACCCAAGAAAATTGGATCCCCTAAATCATACATAGAAAATTGTTCCATTATGACACTGAGTTTAGTTTTAATCCTATTACCCCTTGGACATGAAAAAATCCATGAAATACAAACACCACACATCCCATGATTCATAATATGACGACTCCATTTACAATAAAAATCAAGAATTCAGTTGAGATTTGGATTGTTCCTGCTACTATCATTGAGAAAAATAATAAGTTCATACGCAATTAAGAGGTGTGTAAATTGGGGGAAGTTTTACTTGCACCAGAATGGATGGACATTCCCAATATAATTACATTTATTCAGATATATACTAAAGGCATATTGTATCATAATGAAAAAACTAGGGATGAGAGGGTCCCCTGCCTTAGTCCCCAAACGGATTGAAAGAAGCCATAAATATTTCCCATAAAATTAATTGAAAATCACGTAGACCCGATGCTTTTAAAAGAAAATATAAACCACCCTTTAATTGAAACCCATACCCCTCCTTACTCTGAATATGAAACTCTACTCAACCCTAATGGAGGCTTTATCCATAACAATCTTTCAGTAAATGATTCAACAAGGGAATTTATAATTAATATCACCGAGCATTTTCTGAGCCATGGAAATAGAATTTTGGGTGATCCTTCCTTGAATTCATTCCTCATGCTCATATGATACTTATTTGTAAAGGATCGTCGCAAGACTTCAATTGATAATTGTAGAATGATCCTTGTTGAGAAAATTTCACATGTTGAGGGATTGTATTTCTTTAGTAAATGTGGATCTTTAGCTTCTGGTATAAGAATTAGAGTGATGAACCATTCCAATCATGGTAGAATCCTGTATAGAAATAGTCTTGAATATATCCAACAATACCATTTTTGATGAGGTCCTAAAAAGTGATATAGAAAGATCCTATAAATCCTTCTATACTAGGGGAACATTCAATATTCAATGGAGAAATTTTCTTCCACACCTCATGATCTTCTAGACCCATCTCAAAGTCCCCATTAATATCATGAGAGACCATTTACAGGATGGAGTAAAAGATGTTATCATGTCCTGATGGGTATCCATCTCTCATGAAAGGGTCTACCACAAAAAACCAAATATGGTTCCCATCTATACCTCCCACCACCTGTGGGTCATTGGTGACATATTCATCTTCAATAATAACGTTTCAAACTTTGGATATCTTCCTCTTCTTGATCCATTAATAAAATAAAGCAGAAATTTTGTCACCCTCTTTAATACAAGAAACTCGCAAAATATCTAGTTCAATTATTTCCTATTTAAGGATTAGGTTCACAATAATATTCTTCAAGCACATGATTTTTCTGAAAACAACATCATTCCATTAAAATTCAAGACCCTTCTCAACCTATTCAAAATTTCCCTTCATGTTATCCATGTCTATGAATTGGGATGTCTTGGAATTCACCCACAAACGTTGGCCCACCTTCATCCATCAAATTATATTATGAAATCCCACCCAAGAGTTCTCAAGCGTGGGGATTTCCTATGATGATTGCAGAACATCTGTAAAACTGGGGTTAGCCTCCCAGTATATGGAATAGAAAAAACAATTGTTTCTCATATTACCACTTATAAGGTAAAGAAGGATATGGGAGTCATCAGTGACTGTATGAACCAAATGATCCACCTTATCTTCATAAATTCTTGATATAAACATAATATTATATAAAAAATAGTCAATACAACTCCATAGGTGATGAATTAACTTAGGATTATTGAACAACATATACCACTTTCATGAGTATCCAAGTTCAAGGAGACCATTTTATGTCATGAAGCCTGCAAATGATTTCATATCCTTCAAAGTGTAATCCCCTCCGACATTCCTTTTCTATGGGTCTGGGATGTAATTAAAATCCCCACAAATTAGGCAATCTTATGATATATATTGAGGCTAATCAAGTCTTTCAATATATGGTCCCTCTCCCTTGGGTCACATTTGGCATAAGCGAGGGACAATAAAAAGGAGAAAACATCAATGGTATATTTATGAATAATTTTTTCACGATATTCTATTAAAAATGTTCTTATATATTCCTAGATAATTGATTAAGGTTATTTTATACTACTTTTTCATCCTTTAAAAATATATAAAAAATCTTTATAAGATAAATGATCAATACCAACATTTGCCTTGCTAAATCATCAACTATTATGGGCTTGATTTTTATTCCAATTTATTTCATATGTGAAATCATTCAAAGTGTTTTTCTTATGAAGTTTTCTTCATATATGTCAATATATTTTTACATTCGTTGTTTTACGCTTAGGATATGTATTTTTTTATCAATATATAATTTTTCTCTCACTATAAAAAATAATAGACTAATTGCAGTTATTTAGAAAGGGTTATGATTAAACCCATAAAAACTCATTTTCACTATATATTAGAGGGGATTATATACAACCCCCAGTATTCATCAAATTTAGTGGGAGTTCCCCACACCTTCAGAATATTTTATCATTATTTTTTTAATATTTGGTCAGATTTTAGATGTGATTAAGATAATACGGCCACTATTTTAATAATTAGTGGCACTATATATTCGATTAGATTTAAGAGGAACTATGTCTATATATATATATATATATTATTTGGTTGTATTTTAGATGTGATATATATATATATATATATTATGATAATATTGGGGGTTTCGATAGACCTCTAATATCTTCAATTAGATGTGTTTAAACCCCCCCCCCCACCCCCTATCTAATATATTATTGGGGTTTTGAACGTTCAATAATTTTTTAAAAGAAATCTGTATAATATAATATATATGATTAATTAAAATAGAATATATAAATGAAATTAAATATGTTATATGACCATATTAAATAAATATATTTATTTAAATAATTTATATGATTTTATTTAATCATATTTATATGTTTATATAAATAGTATTGTATAATGTGTACATTAGTATATATATATATAGATATATATATATATTTGAATAAGATTTAATTTCATATCATGTTAACTATAATATAAAAACATAAATATATATTATATATATATATATAATTTATTTAAAAAATAATATAAAAACCCTTGTTGTTTTTAGAATTTAAAAATAAATAAAAAAATATATTAATATATATACTTACACACAAATTAATATAATTAGATTTGGTTTTGAACAACCTCTAATTAGGTAATTAGTGGTATTTCATAACAGCCACATGTTTTTATGAATAGAGGGGGTTTGAACCCCCTATAATATTTTTAATTTTAAAAAATATATATTAAATTATATAATGTCTGTGTATGTTCCTTATAAAGAGATTATATAAATTTATATAAATACATTCTAAACATATTATATATAGACATTACATAAATACATTAAATAAATACTAATATATATAAAAACATAAATGTAATTATATACAAATAATTATATGTATATATATATATATTATATTATATTATATTATATTATATTATATGTTATTATATTATATTATATTATATTATATTATATTATATTATATTATATATACTATATAATGTTATTTTTTATATTATATATATATATATATCTTATTATCAAATATAAAAAATAAATAATATATATATATTCTAATATATAAATTTATATTAATATACTTATATAAGTATTCAAATTAATATATTAAATATATATGTGTATACAACATATAACTATATATATATGTGTATAAATATAAGTATATATGTAAAATATTTTTATATATGTAAAATATATTTTTATATTTAATATATATATATATATATATACATGTAATATATATACGTGTAAGAAAATAAATACAAATATTTACAAATAAATTATATAAATAAACATTTTTGTTTGGTGTGTGTGTGAAATAAATTTATTTAAAAATATATGTACACATAATTTTATTTGAATATATGTACATATATAATTTATAGAGGTGTGCATAAAATATATATATATATATATATATATATTGTTAGGTCCAAAAAGGGCCTAGACACTCTGAGAGGAGGTGAATCTGGGTATGGATATTCTTTTATGAATTCTTCCTACCCCATTAGATCTTGACCTATTTATTATAAGGGTTACATTGTTTGCACTGAATTGTTAATGATGATCTTATTCATTCCATGTTTATTTGATGTTGATCATTTGAATGTAATGGAGAAAAGAAAGCACAATGACACATAGATTTTTACTTGGTTCACCCTCAGTAGGCTACATCCAAGTAGCATACAACGGTGATGTGCCGATTATAACAAATTTACTATGGCTCACTGCCAATAATGATGTTTGGGATAGATCTTCTATGCCTAGGCTCACTACCTATACAAGGTTTTGGATCTTCTCACTACATTTTCAAGGGTTACCCCCTATGTATTTTCCTCTGGCTCACTACCAGTGGTAAGGATTATTGTCTTCATCTTCCTTCGCTCACTTCTCTTGGAAGGGATCCACACACAATTTATGGACATGTAGGTCCCTTCATTTTCAGGAAAACCCACATCCTCAACTATATATATATACTCTATTGAAGTTCCACTTTAATCCAATAGATGACTACAATGTTACCACATATTTACTAGGAAACATCTTTCTTTTACTTTTCATGATTCACACATCCTTCATAAAAATCCCTCTTTCACAAAGATCAAATATTCTTCACAAAACTCATTTACATTTACAAAACATAGAACATTTGGTTGTATTTTATATCCTTCATGAAGCTCTTTCCCTTACCCAAAAATTACTTTGACTTCTTGCAGATATTTTATTTCAGAAATCTCAAAACATTCGTTTGGATTTTAAATCCTTCATGAATATATTTTCATACCATCATTGTGAACACCTTCATGAATTCAGAGCCTTAAGATATTCATTATGTCTCGTTGGTTATTATGATGTGGTTATAGGCCTATTTATAGGCGTTCCACTGATTATAGAACCTTTCAGACCACATCATCTCCGTTTTGTGAAGCTTCTTCATTTCCTTCGTGGAAATCCGTGTTTTTCCAAGCTTTTTGAAAATTTATCATTTGCGATGCTCATCGTAACTGTGGAGAGTTCCACCAAAATACATTGTGGTGTTTGGAAAGATTTTTCGTAACCACAGACACCAACTTCAGAAACCATCTCATCTTCTTGAACTACCCTATGTGAACTCCCATTCTTCACAAAACTAATGCCTTTCCCATATTTTCATAAGACATTCAAGGAAATCCACTTTTTTCTATTCAAGTCATAATCATGGAGATTTTCTTCACGAATCCTCATGCCTTCACGAAGCACCCTTTATGAAAACCTAGTCTTCACAAAAGTCATCACTTTTCCATATTTTGACACGGTCTTCATGGAAATCCACCTTTCGTGATGATTTTCATAATCACAGAGATCACCGTAAAAAATCCATGCGCCTTCGTGAACCACCCTTTGTAAAGAGACAGTCTTCGTGAAATTCATGTGGTTGCCAAATTTTTACTAGGCCTTCATGGAAATAAACTTTTCATGATGATTTCCTTAATCATGAATGTTCGCATCATAGTTCTTTGATCCTTCACAATGCACAACTCATGAATCCCATATTCATAAAATTAAAGCCTTTACAATATTTTGATGATATCTTCAAGAAAATTAACTTTTATCGACATCACCTTGTGTATGTTATTTTTTGTAATAATTCTAGGGCATCTATTCCTTCATCTCTGATCTTTTTCCAAATACCATGTCAACAATATCTATGTACTCCACAACATACCGTCAAAACCTGCTCTTTAAGTAGAAACAATTAATCCCAAAATGGAGGGATGTTACCTTGAGGGATTTTTTCCCAACATATATACACATATATATTACACAAATATATTTATATTTATATTAATATAAATATATTTATTTAAGTATATATATGAAACTGAAATTAATTTTAATAAACATGTAAATATAAATAAGTAAAATAATGGGTATAATATTAATATATTATAATTTTTTATAGTGGTTTAAGAGTTATGTCACTTAGAAATAGGGATTCATATTGAATCCCAATGGTGCACATTTTAAAATGGTTCCAGGTATGGGGGTGGGGGTATTCCAGATAGAGTTTGAGGGAGTGTGGGATCTGATTGCGGTCAACAGTATATGAGGGGTTGGGGGAGCATGAGAGAGGTTTAAAAAGGGTATGACATGGAGTACGAATAGGGGAAAGGGAGAGGTGCGTAAGGGGGTGGGACATAAAAGAGGTTTAAAACCAAGAAAGGGGGGTTGGGGAGGGGGACAATGAGTCAGTGATATTTAATAAAAAAAAGTGAAAGATTAGGGTGGTTGAGGATTGCCCCTAAAATTGTGTTCAAATTTCAGTTAATGATGATTTAAAACAACCTATAAAGTGAAAAATAAGTTAGGTGTGATTATAACCATCACAAATACATCTATTTCACATAAATTTATGCTGGAAATAGAGGGGGTTTAAACATCCTCTAAAATAAACACCTCTAATCTAGTTCTCACTTTAACATCGATTCATTGAAACCACTACAAACAATATAAGGTAGCTACATTAGTGGTGATTCCTCATAATCATCGTTATTGTAATTGGAGGGGGTATTAAACCCCAAAAAGATAAAAAAAATGCTGCTAATAACTGAATTTTTTTAGTCTCTCGAGGGATTATGATTATTTATTAATTAGGGAACTTATTGACATACCATATGTTGTTATTCTAATATGGATGATTATAGATTATAAAGGAAAGTTTCTAATGTAATATTTAACCATCCACCTAAATTCGTTGGATATATTATGTCCATGTTATCCAATTTACTGACTTATAAAATAGTAATTTTATATATGATTAAATTTCCATATAGAGATTTATTGATTCCTAAAGGAACTTTATTATTCATTTTATTCATATTCATTCCATTAAAATGGGGAATGCGTTGAACTTAATAAAGTGATGGATTTGACCTCATATTATATAGCCCCTTGATGAATTAGTTTTTAAATTGAGAAAAAATGTTTGGTTATTTGGTTTATTCTTACCCAATGCAAGAATGATATCTTGGTTGAGGTTGTGATGGAAATAATGATGTGTTGGATGCAGCCTGGTTGTTAAAAATAATGTCTTGGATATTTCTTCGATGATAAGGATCAAAATTTATGGAATTATGAATTCCATCACCATGAATTAGGTTATTTTTATCCATGTAATTATTTATATTATTATTTCATCCATAGACTTATTTGAATCTTATTTATTCAGTTAAATGGAATTATTGGATTATTATTTATTCATACCATATTATTATTTCCATGGTAGATTCATATATACATTTTTCTTTACTAGGAATTTGAGATCACCTTCTTATATTTTCATTTCCCCATATTAAGATAAAATATATTATACATGATATGTCTACAAGATTAGAATTTTTGGAGAATGTATGGGAGAGTTAGGTCTAGGATTTCAAATTTAGTTCTAGTTCATTGTGTCCATCTTAGGTGTGATCTTCTCCTTGTTTGTTATTTTTTTCACATCCTTATATTTTAATTCCACTATTACCCTCTCTCTAATAAATTTTTTTATATTTTAAAAATTATCAGTTTAATGATTAGTGGGAAGAAATATTAACCTCTAGATATAAATCAAACCACCAACATTGTCAAACCATCAAAAAAGTATATCTAAAACTCAAAAAAAATTAAATAGGCCACCTGGATACAATGATAGTCTATTATGATTCCCCAGAGAGAAACCATAGAGTAGAGAAGGGAGGTGTCTAGAAGTGACCTATGAAACTTCTTGTTGGGGAACATAATCCTATCCATCATATTAGTACATCCTTATTCATAAAAATTCACTGGATCATTCTTCCCGAGGATATGACAAGAAACCCACTACTGTGATTACATAATTATAAAAATACAAAGTCTAATGAACCACCTTGATATATAGAGGCTATCATAAAATAATTTACAATGATAGTGAACATGATCCCCACATGAAGTACCACTAATAGAGAAACAAAAAAAATATCAAATATGTCATGTAAAAGACACATGAAGACCATATCCAACTATCAAAGCTCATCTACAAAACCAACCCCACCACACAACATCACTCCTTTATAAGGATACCATTGTAAGGTGATACCTTCACCTGAGGCTGATACTTGGGAGAGACTTACCTAATAACTAACCTACAAGTAAATTTGGAAGATATGATCTAGGAACATCATGATGAAACAAAAATGGAAATAACCACCACTATAGGACAAAGAGAATATTAGGGTTAGAAGGAAACCTGAACACATAGTTATAAAAACCTTACCATTGAAAAAAAATGTTTAAAAACTTCTAGGAGAATAATATTACCAATCACCGACCATTAAAAACTCACCAATGACACTCCCAATACAATAAGGTATATATAAATGAACCACATTCTTTAAGTAACGTGATGAAAATTTATAATCGATCGATACCAAAATTCATCCGTGAAAGACTAGGGGATGCTACTAGAGAAGAACCTAGAGATGACCATGAAATAGAAACTCCAATTTATACATGGGTCCACAAAATCTCAAACCCTTGGGAATGAACCAAAACTAATTGAATAAAGAAACAAAAAAGAATAATGAAGGGATAATGACTAAAGTGGAACATTATTGAAAAAGTTGTACAGTGAATAAAAACACATTAAAGTAAAAAAACTAATTTAAAATCAATACTAAAAAAGAAAAATAATAAATGTGGATGCAAAACTAGAGGGAAATCATCAAAAAAATTGGGAGGGTCCATTTCCACTAGTGGAGAGGAGGAAAAACCATATCTGTGAGTACCCATCAAGAGAGAAATCAATTATTGAGGGGATATTATTTACACAATTACTGGTTACAGATTTGAATGTGATTATAATAGAGCATGGTGGAGTTAACAGAATATAACGGAGATTTTATGAGTGTTATGTAGAGGAGGATTTGGAATCTTTGATTATAATTTCATTTAATTTTTTATCTTGATGCATTTATCCCAGCATATTTTTTTCTATTTTAGTAATTGGGTCTAAGATTGAATGTAGAATTAGTATTTTATGTCATTTATTTTGTGTAGCAGAGGACCATAGATGCATCTAGATTGGATTATACCAATTCTCTCAAGGTTTAGGCATTATAGGTCTTCCTGATGAGCATGATTCCTGTTATGAAAATATTAATATTTTGTATTAAATGGTTTCATGGTTAATGTTTTATTTTTTATGGTTAATTTAGGGTCCTATGGGATTATTGGAGGTTAGTATGATAATTAGATATTAAGTGGGTCACAAATTGAAGAATATATCCTTTACATTAATGAGTCTTGTGATCATTTTGTCTCATTTTGTTTATATGTTATAATTAATATTATTATTAACATGTTTTCATGATATTTTGTGGTATCACTCTATAAATGGGATGGGATCACATTAGCATGACACTAAAAAAGGACTTTTTAAAAATGGGTTTTGGGTGACACATTGGTTTAATGAGTGTCAGGGACCAATTTATGGGTTTTCATAGTGGCCTTATTTGGGATGGAATCAATATTTTAATGAAAATAGACCTTCTTTCTAAGTTGAAATTTTAAATGGAAAATTCAAAGGATGATTTATTCTTGAGATGGTCAGATTTGATTTGGTATTCAATAGAAATTAATGAATTTTATTAAAGTGTATTTCTAAAATAATTTTACTTTAATAAAAAAATTAATTTTAGTGGAATACAAATCATTTAAATGAAGGGTTTTTTAATAAAATTTTAAAATGAAGTGTATGTTTTGGGAAAAAATGGGATTATATAGGGAATTTTGGCCAAGCTCCTAATATTCATAAATGAATAAAATAGTGTAATTTCAATGTAATTTTAGAAGGTATTTCCACTTTTTGAGTAAATAAAAGAGGCCTTATTTTGATTAATGATTTAGACATTTTCAAAATATGTGTGTGACTCCATGTTTTTTCCAAATCTTACATTCTTCTGTGAGATTATTTGGTTATGATTACATTGTTTGTATCCTCTATTTCATGATATTTCATGCTAGTATATGAACCATATGTAAAACTTTCTATTCAATGATAGGTTGGTTAGATGTATTAAGGCTCTGTTTAGGTTTTCTTTTGGCATAAACCCACAAGAAGCATGAAATACCTTATGCAATGAGTAGAGTATAGGAATATTGATTTACCCTAACTAAAGTGACATACACCAGGATTCTAGTGATACATGGTTGTTTTATTTATTCACCATTGAAATTTAGGATGTACTTGACATTGTGATGTGTGATTGACCTCATTATTAATTTGTATAATTAATCTTTTCAGACCATGACAGTTGACGTAGGATTTTTCTTAATGTTTTATGATTGACAATGTAGTCTAGATTGAGGAGTAGTGGTCTCAATGTGGTGGTGATTCAACATAAGGATATATTCGAAATATGATATGTGATATACCTCATTTATTTTATTTATAAGAGGAGTATATGTTTCCTTATGAGGGATATTAGACTATATTATATGATATAGATAGACTGGAATTGTAGCCTATGAGGAAATGAGGCTCATATATTGATTCACTTGATTGAGATATGATACTCATGAGAGGTGGTGACTTAGATGAAACATCCCCAACTCTGATCACATCCTTCGTAACCTAACTAAAGAATTATGTTCCTAAGGTGTGCCTCTTTATACCTTATAGGATACTAACCGATAGTGATGGTCTATATATAAATATATATATCACAAGGTAGAATATACCCTCGACTGTAGAAAAAAGTTACCCAGTTGAAGCAATATCATAAAATAGACATCAATATATTAATTAGTAATAAATTGATAACATTGGTAAATTCCATCCAATAGAAAATATCAAAAAAACTTTGTATCAAAATGAACTACTATAAATGTCATATAATTCAAATGAATCATAACTCAATATTTTATGGGATAATCATATATTGTGTCATCCAAATTTCTAAAAATAATAATGGAGACATCCAAAACTAATCTACAGTCCTTGAATGGGCCTATCCTATAACTCCCACAAATATCCAGTGACTCAACCATCCAATTTTATAAGGCCTTTGGACACTCTTGTGACATGAAATATATTGGTTTCTCAAGTACCAAGGTGGATGTCCAGGGTGTTAGTACAACTCAGTAATCCACTACCAATGGTATTGCAAGAAAATCTAGTAAATAAAATCACAAGATCGATAATTAAAAGTTATTAAATTGAACAAGAGTTAGAAAATAACTTTTCACCCAATAGATCTCTCTCATTAAACCATGGGTGGAAATACATGCTTCATGCATTAAAAGAGTGGAATGATATCCCATTGGTATAATCACACACCTCAAAGATAAATAATATATCAATACTCATATAATAGTTAAGGTGAATGATTTATCACAATAATAAATCATTATTTGAATGAACTATAACCATCATAAGTCATCTATGTTATGTAATCATCTCCAAAAAAATCAACGTATATGAGTCATCATCTAAGATTGAGTCATCACCAATATCAAATATACGAAAAACTAAAATTTCTATCCTAGGTGGATGATATACTGGAATATTATATCTTCAGTGGATAAAGAATTACAAAGAAATCAAATCTGGGTGGATGGAGTAGCACCAATAACATTCTCAAGGTGGAAATCATTCCACATTATTAATTCCCATGGTGAAAAATACAACACTAAGGAAACCTATATTGGAAAAAGTTACACAACCCATAAAATCCTCTGAGTGGAAAAAATATCATTGATATTATATGGATATTTTCCAATACACATCTAGGTTCAAGTTTCAAGTGTACAATATACCACTGCAATTGGTTCTCGAGTGTATGGTGTGGTTTCAAGACATATGACATTTGTTGATGATTCTCCACTAGTAAAAAACCCAAGTGTTCGATATAAAAATAATTATAACATCATAATATTAATTAATAATTACATCCTTAGGTGGAATAAGTAGATTATATAAGATCATCCTAACATGGGTGGATTATGTAACACCAAATTCCAAAATGGTCATGACTCGTATATCACTAACTGAAAACTCTTGTGAATTCCACTTCATTACTCACCTCAATTATTTGAATGGCGTATCACACTTTAGGTAGTATATTTGATCATTTTATTGTAATTTAAAAAAATTAAGTGGATGATAAATAAAAAAATTTAGACAAAAAAACAATTGAATGATATATAAAATTTTTGTAAATTTAATACAATTAAATGATAGATCATTGTTTAAATAAACAAAGTGAATTATATATCAAAAAGATCAAACAAATTTCTATTATACAAATTCCATCAAGACACTAATATCCACATACCTAGTATAAAAAACTTTTATACAAGATTAATCATAATTCAAACACTATCAATGACCATTTTGGGACATTATTATAGGTTTATTAGGACGTTTATCAATCATAGGTCCCTATTTTTGGCCAAAAGTCATGGTTCTACAATACGTATCATAATAAAATTGGTCTCAAGTGAACTATTGTGTAAAAAAACACCTCTCATTAGAAAATCACAGTCTACTGGGTTCAAATTGTACAATTATAAGGTAAGGAAACTAATTTAAATTAATTTTAGGGAATAGACAAGGAAGTAGTGTTTCACGCATTTCATAAAATGTAGAAAAGAATAGAAACTAACATCAATAATGAAAGGGAAGTTCTACTTAGTCTTATAAGGTCACTTATCATCGAAGAGTACCCACCAATTCAGTTTTAAATGGAAGTAAATAATTAATATAGAGAAATATTTGGAGTTATCTAAGACTAAAAATTCATAGATAAAAAATTATGGAAATAAAGAACAAAGGGAAGTGGAGTCATAGGCCTGCTATTAACGATGACCTATTATGAATAGATCACATAACTAATAAATAATTGATGAGATTCAATATCTAAGGCGGAGAAACCCCAAGTAGAAGAGGGGGATAATCCTTTAGCTGTGATGGCTTCAAAATGAGAGGAAAACCATTCAGATATTTTCATAATTAATGAATTAATTTAATTAATTTAAATTATTTGAGAAAAACATTTAGTGAACAGAGGGTACCCATTAGGTAGGCACCGGGTAGCCATTGGGAATTGGTAATATATCTTACATGCACCGACCACCCTGTTTCCCTCATAGAGATTACCCTTCATATGGGGGAACCACTATGTACCTGGTCACAAGCTATCAGGAACCTAATGGCTCCAGTCAATTAAATATAATCCCCAACACCATCCTGCCATCCATAAATGGAATCTTGGGCCCGTTGCAAACCTCCATTACATACAAATAGCCACAATACATGGGGTTTGGTGAAATCTAAATTGGAAATGTACATTGTATAGAAGCAGGTTATTACAACCTCCCCACTATATAATAGATTTCACCAAGTTGTCTCATAAATTGTTATAATTCCTCATTATAAAAAAATCTTTATCTGCTACACCCACAAATTAGACACGTAATCTAACATATGCACTTAGATACAACCAAAATTCCACAAAAACAATATCATAGGAACTGTTTTCCCATATGGATTGTTCTCACTCCGATCCACTGGTCAAAATAGTTGCTCCTTGAATGATTGTTTATTCTCTAGATTGACCATATTGTCATCGACCAGATGACCAGAGTTGATATGGTTTCTATGAATCTAATATATATGTAACATTTCATGCATAACACTATATAATAGTTTAATATATAACATATATTCCATTATACTAATATAATACATAATCTCAAAAAACACCAAAAAACTAGACACCATCTTCCCTTACCACAAAATATTCATGTGTCTAAAATCAAGTGATAGACATAGAAATACCTCTTCACCCACCTGAAAATTGAGAGGAAAACAACATTAATTTCAATATGATCTCTCCCAACTCTGAGAGGTTTTATATAACCACCTAATCATCTATATATACCCCAACATGTTCTACACAAGACTCAACTCGATAACCATTGAATCCCTAGCCTATAAAAAATACATAGGAAATCAATATTGTATTATATATAAATCCTCAATTTTTTCCCTTGGAATAAATTAATAAAAAAATATTATTGTGGAAAACATACATGATCTCTAGATGGATTTTCAAAAAACATCCAAAATTAAGGATGAATTCCCAAAACATGTTCAACAACACCTTAATGGTTTTCATAGACTACTCATTTCTTTTCGAATGAGAATTATTTCTCAAATGCACATCTGTGTCAGGATCTTTATGTATTCCTTACTATATGTGTATTGTAAAAAAATAACCTTGATTAGAAATGATGTTAATATAAACCCCATGTATAATGATTATATCCCCGAAAAAATCTATCCTGACTCATTGATAAAATAGATCTCCCAGATCAGTAGGAAATATGAATCCTTTATCAACCACTTCATGATAAGACACAATTTATCAATGTAATGGTAAAAACATGGATGTACACTCACGAAGTCCATTATTAAATTTACACTTAAGAAAGGGTAATTAATAAGGAATACTAGTGGGACAATGATGATATGCCTTCACATGCTGATCGGTAAGTAATTATGAAACAAAATTATCTTTTTTCCTTCTTCATCCCAAGACACCAATACCACCTTACAATATCATGATACATCTTGAAAATACATGGATGAAAAAATAATCTTAAGGGAGGTGAATCTCATATAATCACCTCATCCATACTCATAGGGACTACAACATGACCCCATTCATAAAGAACCTCATTAGTATTTAGGGAAAAATTAGGTCACAGATCCCCACCATATATACTTTCAATCATCATCAAGTAGTATGAGTCAAATAGCATACTCTCCTCTACCCGCTCAAATAGTGTGGACTGAATATCCAAGGATGTAAATATCACAATACCCAACAACGGATGAATGATAAGGTATGGCTCAATAAAGAGGCTCTACACCTATATTTCGATATAAGATACTTACACCACCTATGCATGAGTATTCTTAATCATTATTCCATCCATGAAATTATCTATCCAAGAGGTATATACTATCTCAAAGTTAAAAAACCGAAGATGCATGACCACCACCTTTATCGAAGTTTTAGGTCCATCTATTAAAATATATACCTGAGGATATTTTGATTGGTATACACCACAACTCTCCCACCTATAATGTTGTGTACTTAATATCATAGCATATTTACTGGGGAAGACAGCTCAAGAACATTCATAAAGTAGTTTATTTTATACAACCTTAGTTTCCGAGACCCATAAGTGACTACTAACCTACCTTTCAATTGAAATTCCAAAAGGAATAATCCTAAAGAATCCAAATATTATATATACTCCTTAGTAGACTCATGTGCGGTCAATATCATCATATATGTAAACCTCTATTTCATATTTTGAAAAGTTCTCTAAAAATAATCATACCAGTGGAACATTAATCCATTATCAGTTAGGGAAATCGTTATTGATTCCAATCAGTAGAAGTCCAAAATAAACCACTAGTAGTAACCTTATGAGCCCAAGAATACATGAATCATGAATAGGTTATTGGGCCTCTACCACGAAACTACATCCTTTAACTTATTTAGGTCCATTTATTTTTCTACCTAAAATATTATGTTCCCTAAAAGCATACCACACTAATCCAAAAATTATACTTATTTAGCTCTAAATATAGCGGATATTATTTCAGTGTACATATAAAAATACACATATGGAAATCATGATCCTCCCTTGACTAGGTGTACAGTATAACTTCATTGACAATTATGACTATTAAAAAATCTAAGCAAAGACATTAGACCCCCTTCATCAAGTAAAAATATAATATATTGGAATTCATAAATCTAAATTGTATCACAAGAAACTCAAATAGGTTACACCTTCTCTTAAAGGTATTATGCCAAATATTAGAAAGTATCACCCCACAACTAGTGGTAGCTTAACTTTAGATCAATCTTAAATAATTTCTTAGATCCTATTTGTTTATTGAACTGTCCATTGTTATGTGTAAGGGAATATAGATTCTAAACTATCACCTGGTTTTTCCTTTAGTAATCTATGAGTAAACATTACAAGACATATTCCTTCATGGTGAATAATATTGGAGCACCCAAATGGGAAAAGATCAGGTTAATGAACCCCTTCGACTCTAAATCCACTTGTCGATCATTCAACTCATAAATATCTACCTAATCCATTCTATAAGGATGAGTGATTATAGGATTGTACCTAGAATAATATCAATCTTGAAATCGATATCACACATGGGTGGAACCCAATGAAATCCTCATAAAAATAATTTTAGAATCATTTGATGATTTTAAGAAAGAATGAATCATATATATCTTCACTAATTATAGTAATATTAAGTAAGTAGGCCATGATGACCTATAGATATAGATGGTTAGGTCTCTAATTGTCCTAAATATAGGTCCCACTCACTGATGTTGGTATAGTCATCACCCTCTTTAGACAAGAAAGATACTTATTTATGATATAATTTGATATGATCTTCATAAAAAGGTTAACAAATTACATCCCAATGATTGTATAGAATGTTTCCTCTCTAAAATGAAGAATTTTCAAATAATAAATCTTTCTTTATCACTGTCATTTACTCTGGACTCCTCCGAATACCCCCTGACCACACCCCTGAGATAATATTAATAGATTACTCCCCATATGGGCATTCAATAACTAACCCAATATTTTTTTCCTACTACTCAGATATAAAGGATTTGATTCACATGTATCAAATAATCCCTAAAATTATATTGTTTCTAAAATAATAATACCACAAACCATACATAGATCCCCCCAATGCACACCAGAAGTATACTATATGGTATGAAGCTGACACGAACCTCAAACTTGAACTCCCATTCCAGAATCCCATAAGGGATATCTCCCTTCCAACATTACTTTATTCTAAGTACTAAGATCACCTCTACAATTGAAATGGTTTGTGTGTATTTCCAAGCAACCAACTATTCCACACCTGTGGACCTACTATGAATCCATGATTCAGACCAAATACAAAACCACTATCTAGCTATGATTTTATGAAACAAAACCTCTACAGGTGATCCAACTCCATGTAAGAGTGGTTCTATTTTAGTGTTTGATCAAAATATATTTGAAAATGATAAGGCTATTTTCACTTATAACACTCAACTATGAATTCCACTCACAGAGTAATTAAAAAACTCTATGTCCAACTACTCTACATGTCATCACTCTAAAGATATTACTCAAGCCTTTACTTTATCTATCCCAATGACATGTTATCCTGAAGACCATACTATCTAAACTCTACCTACTTTCTCTCAGTAATCATTTATTATTTCATGAAATCTAAAATATATTTCATCCTGAATATGATCACTTAGGATTGAAAATAGTTCCTTAGTCCATTCAAAAAAAAAACTACCTCACACAGCCTCATCACTTGCTAGTATAGGTGTAAACCATAGTATATTTGAAAATTAAGTGGAATATTTTATCACCAATATTTCCCCTATACCATATTAATAGAATGACTATATTTTTTATACCTTTTAGTCTTCGGGAATAAGTTGTTTATGAAATGAGACTAAAAATTATTTAAGTTCATCCACACATACTGGTATTCCAGGGCCAACAAATTGCACCAGAACATTGATGGTCCTCAATTCATATAATAATACAACTTCACTCACCACATAGGGGGTATCTCAATGTGGTAACAAATTACATTCATTGACTCTATTTATAACTCTATAGCTTATATTCTACCCTTACCTACAATGAACAAAAGATATTGCAGCTGGAACTCACGAGTCAGGTCTAACATGGTTAGTGAAACCATTAAAGACCAATATAATGTAATACATAAAGTAGAATCTATTTGATATGTTAACCAATATGAGGATTATTCTCAATGGGTGGATTGATGGTGGGGTAGGATTTCCCTCACCTATTGACACTTAAGTAGAGGTCATCACAACTTCAAATATCTATAATGATAAGCGCTTGACATATAATAACTTTTTATCATAAAAATATAAATATAAATATTTAGGTTATTTAATAAGAGTAACATTCCAATTTAACCGAAACATACACCCTTATATATAATGGTTCCACAATGTAAGGCTTCATTTTAGTCAAAGAGACCCTTTAACGGGTCAGTTATAATCTGAAAATGCTCACAAAAGAGTCATAAAATATAATTAATAATAAATAGAAATAGTTTTTCTATCATGTAGAGTTCCAAAAAGATATTATATGAAAAACTATTTATAATTTATGGGTTCTTTTAGATACCTGACCTAGTATAAAGTTGAAAAAAATAAATCACATGATAGCATACAACTATCGTATGATCCCTAAGTTTCAAAACTGATGCATGAAAACATGCTCTTTCCACCTCAATTAATAATTGAAAACCAATAAATCCTTAGTCAACATATAAATGAATCATATAGAAAAATTAACCTAACCATAAAGGTGAAAATCTATAATAATAGTCTCATCCCAGGTAACATGAACATTCCACATTTGTAGGTAAGTTACTCAAAGGAATAAGATCCATACCAAGACCTAATGACATCCAACCGCCTATATACCATGTCACAAATAGTATGATAATATAAAATAAATATGGAACTAATACCACATTCTGGAATCCTTTGTTAGGTTCACCTCTTTCATGAATTAAATAGATCTCCACATACCTCAGGCGCTTTTCCCCATTTTCCAGATTTTTTCGACCAATGTTGAGAGTCAATATGCATATCATTTGTAGAGACTATACCCTCACATATAGATAACCATAAAAACATCATAAGTACCATCATAAATCAGTCATCATGGTATATAGTTGTAATAAATAGATAATACAACAAAATTAAAATCAATGGTCAATATAAACAATATGCTATATCAAAATGAATGACTTTTCATGTTATATAATTCAGATAAACCATAACTAAGTCTCCTATAGAAATATCATACACAACACATTCCTAAATAAAAAACTAATGGATATGACAACAACTAGTCCCAATTCATGTCCTAGACATTTACTCTCATTCCCACCAATCTACACCAACACATATATACAGTGTTATAGGGGACTTCCCCATACCTGGGTTATTGAACAAGAAGTCTACAAAATTACTTGGTTACATGAACAAGGTTTGAGTAAAACTCATAATTTCACCACCAATGGTGTTCCTAAAAAATATATTAAATGGAATACAAAGAATGTGCAGGGATTATAGGTGCATGATCAATATGAAAATATAATGAAGTGAAAAATATTAATTAAATAACATATCACCCCATTGAGTGACCCTCCAAACCATGAATGACCATACATGCTTCAGTTTGTGTCATAATGGGATGATATACCCATGGATTGAGAACACAGCTCAAAGATAATGGAAATATCACCCAACATATAATAGTAAAGCAGATCATTATATCACCATTATACATCACTGGGTAATTATCCATCACTATCATTTCCATGATCAAGTTAATGGTATACCACCATCGTATATCTTGGGTGGATAAAGCACCATAAACCCATCCCATCTAAGAGGATACTATAAGGTTGCTAGTGTTCTCATGGAAGATGATACACCACCTCAATAGTCCATAAGTGTATGGTATACTACTATGGTTGCACCCATAGGTGGATGATACACTTCCTATAAAATCCTCTAAGTGGATGATGTACATATGATATTTTAACTCCAGTGTTGATACACCGCTGTAGTCAAGTTGTAATTTGATGATATAGCACAACAATGGGCCCCTAAGTGTAAAATGTACCACTAATACATCTCACATGAGTATATGACTCTACATTAGTATAAAACCCAAGTGGTGGATATATTACTAATATCAAAATCACACGGTAAACTAATATTCAACTCCTTAGGTGACCTAAATAGAAGATATACCATTGATGTAATGTGGTTGGGTTATGTAACACATAATCCCATCATGGTCATGATTGATGCATTGAACATTGGAATCTATAGTGACTATCACGTCAATAATCATTTCATTCATGTGTATTATATATCAACATTCAGGTAGTTTATGTGATTGATATATCCCAATTAAAATATTTTATGTGGATGATATAAGCTAAATTTGGAAAAAAAATTAGTGAACAATATATAATAATTTTATAAAATCGATACAAATGAAGGATGTATTATAGTTTAAATAAACAATGTGACTGAAATATAAAAAATCGTACATAAAGGGTTATGCTCTCAATAGAATCAACCCTTATATATCCTAGCTTGTACATAATCCTATAACTACTAATGACCACACTAAGATATTATACAAGGATTCAAGGTTCATTTTTCAGTCTTAGGTATGAAATTTGGACCCAAATTCATGGTTCGACAATATTTCTCACTAGGTAATTGGTTATTGGAATCCAACTTCGTTGACACACAAAACACATGGGCCACTCACAACATATTGGGTTCTAATCATACAATTAGAAGTTAAGGAAATCAATTTAAATTGATTTTATAGCATAAATAATAACGCACCATTTCCTATATTTCATGTGATGAATGTACGATAAGAAAATACTTTTAGGAAATTATAGGACCACCTTCCTAGGCCTAGTGTGTTCTTTCACATTGAATACCACTAGTTGATTCATCTTTAAATGAAATGAAATAAGAAAATGTAAAAAATTGTTATTAAGTATTACTAAAAATAAAAATTGAAATAATAAGGAAAATAAACAATAAATGGAAGAGGGGTCATAATTGTACTGGTACCAACCACTTGTGGGCTACAACGTATGAAAATGATAATGAATGAATAAATAATAATTATTAAATATGAATAGAACCTAAAGAGAATAGGGGAGATACATTTGGTCGTGATGGTGTAACAATGATAGGAAACTCATTTAATTGTTTTATAAATTAATTTATAAATAAATTAATTAAAAATTAAAAATCTATATGTACCAAGTGGGAAATCATTTTCTTGGCACTGGGTACGTAATGGGAATCGAGTACACACTCTTAGATAATCAAACAAATAATTTCCCTCAAAGAGATATACCCCCACCCCCACACACACATAGGGTCCTAACCTGGTACTTGGTACCAGGATACGTGGTATCCAAAGGAATTTTCATCAGGGTAGAAGTGTAAACAACCACATCAACTTCCTAAAAGTGCATCTTGAGACCTCTTCAACACTTGCATTAAATAAAAATAGCCAAAATACATGAGTTTTGGATACATTTAAAAAGTAAAAATACTTATAAAAGATTTGGGGTGTTACATATGATAACCATAAGGTTTTATAATCAAATTTAGGAGTAAGTTCACTGGTATTTATGAGTTCATTTAGGGTGTTTTCTTTTCTTAATTAAGATATAGACTCTCTGTAGATGTTCTCTTCCTTGTGGGTATCTGGACATGGACTGATGGATGATGAGGATATAGTAAATATTATTACTGGCCCTTTTAAGGTGATTACCAGGTAAATATGATAAATATTACTCATATCCTACTAGGGACCCAAATGAGGTAAGACCACATCATTTACACACACCATTGTTTTGTATATGATGATGAATTTGATATACGATATGAGTGATCACGGTGAAAAAAAATATATGTACAATTGTTTAGTGAACTCCAACCCATATGATGAATTTTGATATGTGAGAAATATACAAAAAGTTCATTGTTGGTAGTATGATTTTCAGATATGGTGAGAATCAATGAGATGATATGGGCCTAGTTGTGAGATTTTTTATTTATATTTCAAACATTTAGGCCTCATTCTTTCTTTTCCATTTTATTTAACATATAATTTCTTATGTGTTTTTATTCTTTGGTCCCTCATTGATTAAAATTTTTATTCAATCTGGTTTGATGTTTTCCTATAATGGATAGTCCCTCATGGATTTCCAATTATTTATTTATGTGATTAAATAACTATTTACCACGATACTTTAGTCTTTTCTTTATATATATGTAGTGAGACGACAAATGTTTTGGGAAGGACTTTGATTGGTGACCCTTAATGGTTTAAGAGTAAACCCTATATTATCACATTTAATGAGAAAAGAGTGGTTGTGAGGCATACCTCATTGCATCATGAGGGTGTGTGAGTTATTGATTACAGGTAGGTGTAATCTATCTTATTTTAGATAGTATTAGTTAACTAATTAAGGTGATTGTGTCTATTTTCTACATGGGTATGTGAGTATGCCTTATATGAGAATGCATGTATTATATTCTATAGGGGGTGAGATGCACATATCACTAAAATTCCCTACGAATATTTTCATGAAAATAAATTTGATACTTGTAAGTCAGTGTGTCAAGGTGTGTGGAGGATTCTTAATAGGTTATTGCACTCACCTCCTACTCCCATACATGTGTTTTGAAATACATTGGTAGAATGTATGTTTCCTTTCAGGTGTAAGTATCACCTTAGAGTATGAAACTTGGCTCAGTTCAATTATTGTATTATAGTATAATGTTTTTGTAGGTGGATAACATTTCAGTTGGGATGCTGTCCATTCTATATTTAATTTCTATTTGTACAAAAAAATCTATTTACTAGTGTCACAGCTTTTTATTTTTACAATGTATTTTATATTGATAGATCATTACCTATATTTTTTGTTTTCTAATATGTTGTATTTGATTTATAGTCATGTTTACTTTTATTTATATTATGAAATATAGTATTACCTCTTAGATCCTAGTTTTATGTCTATAAATGTTTGGTATATCAATTATATAAATGGATCAAGCTGATTTTTTAACAGATTTGGAAATTACCCTTGTTGTAAGGGCCTTTTTTCAAACCATTATTTTGTATTCTTCTTATCTATTCAAGGTAATTGGAGCCTATTATTTATTATTAATCAGTTTAATTAATTGAAAATTTATTTTTTAAATTTTTCTTTAACATTATTTAGGACCCCTCCCTATATAAAGGATCCCATTAACCCTTAAAAAACCCACAATTCCAATCTTATTTATTGGTAATATGGTTTTGATATCTTTCATAACGGTAGTTTTAAACCTTTTTAATGTTTATATCAGATTAATATGCGTATTCCATTTACATAGGGGTGAATTGAGCTTCATTTAAAGGTAAATTGGATAATATCAGTGTATGTGCAAGATTTTCTATCTCACTTATGGGTGAATATTGCATGAGGATCATCATACCTGGGTGAATCTTAGTTTGTGTAAAGGTATCTATTTTTGAGTTTTTGTTCATGAGGATATATATTTTGAATCATTTTTGGATATGGGGTGCTCCAAGTGTAGTGATGTTCCTCTTTTTGGTCAACATTTATCATGGGGCGATCCCCCTTTGTGAAACAAGAATTCTAGAAATTCTCAAGGAGTCCATTTTAATGGGTGTGGTAGTGTGTGGACGGGAAAGGTTTCTAGTGTGATCTCCCAATAAAAAATGGGGATACTATCCTGAATATTTTAATAATAAGGTTGACTATTTAGTCACTCTATCTTAAATGGGGATGAGAAGAATTCCTAAGGAATTCGGTGTGCTAGTGCGTAAAGACATGGTGGGGATGAGTATGTAATGGAGGAGGAATTAGAGAGGTAATTTCCCCTGGGCTACGTTGGTTAGTTATGGTACTTGACTGGGGGCCAAAAACACTTGTATCATTCCATGATATAAGGATTATTTCTATTCATCATGCTTGATTCAGTCTTTAAAGGTGTCCAATTTTCAATGATGTGAACATATTGAAAATAGGATCTTATTTTATTTAAGGCACCATGGCATTATAGAAGGTCACACCACTATAGAGGGGTCCTTCAATCGTCACCTCTAAATAGAGGTTCCAAAATCATTTGTTTTATTTTTGAACTCTTCCTTCAAACACTAGATGGCCCTTATATCTCCCACCACCCTTGGGTGAGATCCTTATGATTCAAAACACCTTTTATCATTTTACCAATGTCTCTCAGATTATGGTACTCTCAATTCTCCTCTAATCCAAATTTTTCATGATAATTTTATTCCAGATTTTAATTTCTATTTCATTCCACAATTTTGGGTTGAGAATAGATAGGGATCTAAAGATGGTTTTTTTTAGGTTATGGTGAATTTTCCTTCACATATATTTGTTGATTATTCTTTATCCATTCTTGTTAGGAAAATGTTGAAATTATAATAAAAGTAATGTCTTTTTACCTCTATTTTGTCATGTGAAATTATTGATATTTCATAATTTTTCCTGTTAGTGTAATGATTTACCCAACATATTGAATATAATAGTAAAATAAATAAAATTTTAATGAAATATGGATTGGTACATTGTTATCACATGTAATTTATGATATTCTTATATTACAACACAATTTAACTGATAGTGTGATAGATATTTATAGTGTCATTTTTTTATTTATCAAAATTAATATGTTTAAAAATTTATAAAAAATATAAAAATAAAATCATGATGTAATGATAAATGAGATATGCATGTTAATTTATAATTCTTCTTCGTTGAAATTGAAAAAATATAGAATTTATGCAAAAATAATTTTTACGACTGATTTCTATTTATGGATAGCTTTTTATTAGGAAAAAATTATTAATATTAATTTTATGTGAATTGAACCAGTTTAATAAATGTATTGATGAAATTTATATTCACTAGAGATCATTTATTAAGTATGAAAAATCATATTCCTATTTTTTTAATGGTTCAAATTTCTTAGTGTTATTTCCTTAGTTACCCCATGAGTACTTCAAACTAAAAATGATTTCTTATATTTTATTAATTCTATAGGATGGTAGATCCTAGATGTGAATTATTGATAGCCTAGTATGGTTGTAAATTTTATGAACAATGGGATGGTTTTCATAGGGTTCTAGTAATTGTTGATACTGGTGATAGCAGGATGGAATAGAATGTGTGTAGTGGTGTCAGGGACAGAATTTGGGAAGTTAATATGATTAGAGATCAAGGATGGATAACTAGTTATATTCATGGTTCTTGGTTTGAGGGATGGATTTTAGAATGGTAGTTTGTTAAGGTCCCCAACAACATGATGTAGTTTATATCTATTCATATTAAGTGCATCATTGTATGTGGTATCTTATGATGAGTCCCAAAGAACCAAACATTTATGGAATGATAAAAAAAATTATCTCTCAGTATTGAGTGTTATTTATTAAATTTATGATAAATGTTTATATATTTATCTTTGCATGAATGCTGAAAAAATGGATATTTATTTGGGTATTGAAATATGATTTAATAAGAAAGTTGCACTTTAATGAAATGAGATAGTTAAACCGGTACTGATGATGGTTTAATAAAATAATAGTAATTACAAAATCTCTTAAGGAAATTGATTAATGATGATTGTTTATTCTTATTTTTATGAATGATATTTAGTCTATTAGGCCTTAGTGCTAACATTCAAGTGTCTTGATAGATGATAGTAATAGTTGAGTCTAAGGAAATGTAGTTTCCCTTTGGATGATTATTTGAGAAATAAATTTTTATTTTTTGAATAATTATGATTAACCAATCGAGTTGATTGGGAAACTAAAACCAAAATTTTTTAGGGGTATTTTCCTTAACATCCATGGAAAGGGAACATATGGATGACTACTCCCTCTCCCCAATTCAACAATCAGTTGATGTATATTATAGGGGAATATTCAGGCTGTAATGACCTACAGTATAGAGTATAGTCTCATGTTGGTTGTGATGGATCTTATTTTTATTATACATTTATGTGTAGACTAAAGTGGATTAAGTCTATTAAACATACTTGTATTCGTTCATGGCAGTTACAGCTTCCCATGGGAAAACATGAATGATCTATGGTGGATTGAGGTATAATGAAAGATTCAAGGGATATAGTTCCTCCTAAAATCCGAATTGGATATTGATAAGATGATAGTTATGATGATGTGACGAGATGAATACAATATAGGATGATATTGTGATATGATTTCTTTGGTTTTTGTAGGATGATTCATGGGAGGGATAAGCATAAGACATCATCCATTGGGGAGTGTGAGCATCATACAAATGGGGAAGTGAAAGTGGGAAGAATTCATTTATATATATGATTTGATATGGATAATACTACATGTATACATTACTTTTTTCATGATTCATAGTGAGTTTGGGAATAATTTTACATGTTTAGGTAATGAGTTGTTTTCAATTATTATTAACTAGGATTTAGTATAATACATTAAAATTTATCAAAAGAGGTTTTGTGGATAATCCTGCAGAGTATTATCATATTCCCACCATATATATATATATATAATATTTTTAGGTCTGTATGTGTAACACCCCAACCCCATTTACCCACAGTCGGTGCATTATTACGTAACATTGGAATGATCACAAAAGATCAAGTCTCGGAAGACCGATTAGTTTAGTAGCCTTGGAAACATGACATACATTCATAAGTCTTACATTGCATAATAAAGTGAGAAACTACAACAGCATAGTCTCCATAGTCCACACTCATATCTTATCAGACTATCCCTGTAGGTTAGTCAAAAAATAATTCTTCACATCTGTTTCGGTGCGGATGTGCGTCGGGTTACGCTGTTCCACCAGGACGCGTTCGCGCGTGCACCCGTCAACCCGAGGGGATGGGCGCGCGGCTTGTGGTCCCGCAGTCCCGCTTTCCAAAGGCGGGCGGCATCCGTCCCTTATTCAGGGGCGTCTGCTCCTTGATCGAAACCGGGATGATGGGATGTCGGCTCCTCCTTCCTTGGACGTCTCCTCGGAACTCGTCGCCTAATCCGGGTCTCCCTCATAGACTTAAGAATGTTCGTGAATCTCGTTCCCGGCGCCATATCTTCATGGACACTGGTTAATTACGCTGCTTCCGCCCGGACGCTCCAAGGAGTCTGGGCGGGGCAGCAACCTGCAGTGAGAAGGCCGGGTGGCTCTGGGTGATGGGGGCGTGTCGTAACACTGCGGCTCTGCACGTCTGTCTTCCGTCCCTAATAGGGCTTCTCGAAGGCATGATGGCCTGAGGCATCCCGTACTGGGTGCGGGGAACTGTGTCACCTGAGGTTTTCCTCAGCTTCCCATGTTTAACACGGGGTATGCCGCGAGTTTAACGTCCAGCGGGGACGGCGTCGGACCGATCAACACGAAAAGTGGATCAGATGACAGAACCCCTTGCGGGGAACCTCCGACGCTGGGGCCAGCACATGGGCGGCTTCCCAAGTAACGTGGAGTGGAGTGAAGTGGCATGACCCCACCGGGATGTGGCGGCCCGGGTAAGGATCAGGATGGATGATGGAGTGAAGAGCTTGGACCCCGTAGGGGCTTCCTACGTACCGCGCGTTAGCACGGATCAAAGTCAGCGTAGTTCGGGTATACAGTTTAACGTCATGCTGGACGTCGGCAAGCCGACTCACGAAGAGGTCTAGGCCGCCGGGCGGAGGATTGAACCGAACCACCTCGCACAGAGGGGGGTGGAACGGCCGGGTGGATCACAGTTTCACGTCATGCTGGACGATAAAAGGGGAAATTGGAAAAGGGGTTGTGGGGAGGCACAGTGGAGATACACACGGGAAGTCTCCCACAGGGGCGGATTCATAGGTGAATCGACGCAAGCGTGAACCCTGGAGGGGTCCACTGATGGACGAACCGACGTAAATACGACCGGGACGACCAGGTGGCGGGCTTGGACCTCAGGGAGGCTTCCTACGTACCCTGTATAGAAGACAGGGATCAAAGTCCACGTAGTTCA
Organism: Viscum album; assembly: GCA_963277665.1. Taxonomy (NCBI): domain Eukaryota; kingdom Viridiplantae; phylum Streptophyta; class Magnoliopsida; order Santalales; family Viscaceae; genus Viscum; species Viscum album. The sequence continues at coordinate 1,507,291,465 of OY728153.1, read as the reverse complement.
TTCTGTCAGGACTTACGCACTTGAGGCAGCCCGGATGCGGCAAAACTCAGTTGGAAGGGACTTGGACCGAAAGCAGAAGACACCTCGATCCCAGTCACACCCTCTACTGGCTTCGGCAGTGGGGGGGCGCAATGGAGATACACATGTGCAGCCTCCCACGAGAAACTAGGGGTTTGTAATACCCTGCCCCCGTAGGGAAAAGCCACTCCCATTAAATCGTCCCAAAAGCGGGACAATCCCGACATCCCTGCAGAGACGAGCGGGTGGGGGCCACGTCCAAACCGGGGGAGACCCTGCGTGAAGAGCACGGGATCGGACGATGCGGACGGTTTAACGTCTTGCCGGACGAAGTACAGTTTAACGTCGTGTGTTGAGGACGAAGCGGACGGTTTAACGTCTTGCCGGACGAAGTACAGTTTAACGTCGTGTGTTGAGGACGAAACACTTGGCAGCTTAACGTCTTGCAGCGCGGACGATGGGGGCTAGGCAGTTTAACGTCGTGCAGCCTGGACGTATACAGTTTAACGTCGTGCAGGACGTGGTGCAGTTTAGCGTCATGCAGGACGAATGATGAACAGTTTAACGTCTTGTAGCTCGGACGTAGTGCAGTTTAGCGTCATGCTGGACGATAAAGCCGCCGGTAGGTCCGTGTCACTTCGCGCGAGCCTAGGGGGGGGCCGCACGGAAAGACGACGCACAACGCGGGCACCTGCGATGAAGACCATCGGGCGCCACGCAGGCGGGTACCCAAAGGGGGTCAAGGGAGGCGACCCTGGCGGATTGCGCGCAAAAGAGGAGTTTTGCGCGCAAAACCGCAGATCGGCACGCAAAATGGTGGGCTGGCGCGCAATTGGGCCAGCGCTTCACGCGCGGATGATTGGGATTGCGCGCACCGGGCTTCGGGTAGCGCGCGGGGGCAACGGCTCATTCTCTAACGAATGGCCACTTTGAAGATGGGGGTGCGCGCAATCGGGTTGGATTGCGCGCACCCGGGGGCAATTGCGCGCAAGAGGCTTCTTTTGCGCGCAAAGGCCTTCGGGTTGAAATTTGTTCAAAGGAAATGAGCCAAGGGGATTGCGCGCGAAGGCGGACCCCAAGGCTCGATTGCGCGAAAGAAAGGAGGTTACCTGAAGATCGGCATTGCGCGCGGAAGGGATTGAATTGCGCGCGCGGGAGACCGTTCGACTTCCAGCAACCCTTGAAACGTTGGGGGTCGCCTAGTATTTATAGGCAACCCCGGGCGCGGAATCCAAGGCGCGAGCGCGGAATTCTCCTCGCGGGCGCGGAATCGGGCACCGCGCGCAAGGGAGTTGCGCGCATCCCGGGGGTTTTGCACGCGGATCATCATCTTTGCGCGCAGACCTCTGAAATTCCGCGCAAGGCCTCCGGGCCCTCCGAAACATTCTTCCGACTCCAAATATGACCTCGCTTTCCGCATCCGGAGCTTCGTTTGGGAACAACGGACTTTTCCGGCGTCTACAAAAGCCCCCCCTCGGAATCTGATCGGCGAGAGGTCGCAACGATCGGGTTCCGAGGGAGACGCCGGAATGCCGAAGTCCTGGGCGGCGCGGGACTTAGGCGCGCAAAAAGGGGCTCTGGTCGCGAAATTCGCCGCTGCGGTCGCGCGAAGCGCTTTCCGCGCAGCGCGGACCCCGGCCTCGCCTATAAATAGGGGCACTGGGTCCCTCCGTGCCGTACATTGGCCTTCCGCGCGATAAGCATCTCTGCTCTCGTGCGCGAAATTGCCTTTTCCGGCGCGGAATTCGCCCGCTCGTCGCGCAAAACCGTCTGGATTTCGCTATGTCTTTGCGCGAATACCCAGGGTTTTACGCGAACGACTTCCCGATTGCGCGCCGTCCACTAGGATTGCGCGCCGACTCTCAAACTTTTCCACCAGCCTCGTCCGATTCCGCACACTTCATCCCTTAACCCGCACGACCCCCGGAACTTCTGAGATGGACGCGAATCAAGGAAATGAGGGGGATGCCGCCACTCGCAGGGCTGAGATGGCGACGAACGAGGAGGTTTACGGAGCCAAGGAGATTGTTTCCAAAAATCAATCCTTGTTCGACTTACTGACGCCGGCCCAGAAGACATATCCACTGTCGGACAACCTGCCGCTCTGGAACTTCGGCATCCTAGATGAGGTTCCGGTGCCAGGGTTCGAGATTGATGCGCCGCGGACCTGGGTGACCCGGGAGGACGAGCTTCTCCGCTATAACATCACCAACAATGGGCATCCTGCCAGGGAGACCAGACACTTGGATGTCTATGTCCTGAACCCGAGGACGCGAACCATTGATGGGGGTGAGCCTACTGCGGAGAATTCTCCAGCCCTCTACTCGAGCATATATCGCCAGAGCGTCACGGACGACACCAAGGGCTGGCTGAAGGACTGGGACTTGCGGTCTGGGGGCAACTTCACCAGCGAGTGGGCCTGGGCGTTCTGGGTACGCCACACTTGCGATCACTTCGCAGAGGAGCTGCGGTACATCGGCCTGTTCGAGGCGGTGTGGACGTCGCAGTTCCACTTCTACCAGCAGTCCGAGCTCGGGCCGGAGCTGTTCACCCGATGGTCTCCGGATACCAACACCTTCCATCTTCACCATGGGGAGGTCGGCATCGGTCTCTGGGACATCCACTGCATCGGAGGTATCCCGCTGGAGGGCTACCAATACGATGAGTTCCTGCCACCGAAGAATACCTGGGAGGACAGGTCACGGACTCCCATCCTGACCTGGCATCTGCTTGACCTGGCTACGCAGCGGCTCGGGATCAAAGACTTCCAGAAGGACATAGCCTACAAGGAATGGTTCGGCCAGTTCTTGGAGCATGACCCGGCGGTCAAGATGCCAGGTAGGGGGAATCGGTGCCCGACCGCAGCTCAGAGAAGCCGGAACGGGTCGTACTGGCGGGTCCTGGAGACGGGTGACTATCGCTCATGGGGGTACCGCGTCATCGAGGCCCGGGACCCAAATGTCCGGTACGCGGCGTTCCTGGCCGCCTTTCTGAGTGGGTGGCTCCTGCCAGTGCGGGACGCAAGAATGGGCGTTCGCCCGGCGACACTGGCGATGGCGGGCGCTATGGCCGCCAACAAGAGATACAACCTCGGGGTCCCAGTGTTGGCGAGGCTGTATGCCATCCTGGGACGCATCTCACGAGGGGGGTCGCCATGAAGGATCTGTGGGCCCTTTCAGTTCTTCCACGGCTGGGTGGCTGCTCACCTCGGTGGGTACACGTTTCCGAACGCCATCATTCCTCCGGGCAACGGCCTGCGACCCTCCCTGCTGAACATCGCGGGGGTCGCTCCGATGACCCTAAGTGAGGAGGGCGTGCGGATCCGGATTGGCAATCATGCCAACTTCAACTTCAGTCCGTTCCCCACTCCCGTCGGCTAGATGATCGACAATGGGCAGGGTCCGCTGGAGCAGCATGAATACTTCCTGAACATGCGGGGCGGGGTGCTCATGGCTCGGATCGACGGGAAGGTGATCTGCGAGCCTTACGTGCCGACCCGGTTCGCCAGGCAGTTCGGGTGCCTTCAACGGATGCCGAAGAGGGTATTCACTGTTGTCCGGGAGGAGACGAACCCTGGCGTCCTTCGCCAGATGTGGCTGATGTTTGCCGCTTTCGGCTCTGGCGACGTCATCACTCTCCCTCCTACCGGAGTTGACGCAGGCTTGGCAACCGAGTACGCCGAAAACTGGGCCATCGCGTACCCCGAGGGGATTTTGCGGAAGCTAGTTCGGCGGCTCGAGGCTACCCGTGCGGAGACCGGGCGTCAAGGAAGGAGGCGAGGTGCCGCCACACGGGGGAGAACGGAGGCGCGCCAAACAGCGGAGCCGGCGCGGGCAGGGACTTCGGCGGCGGGCACATCGCGAGCTGCCGCCACGACCTCAGCGCCCAGAGAGGGGGCACGTGCGGTGGTCGACGAGCGGCCCGGGAAGCAGGTGAGACGTCTGCTCGAACCTTCCCATGATGCGGTCTTCCCGGCGCTGTGGTCGGCCTGGATGACTCTGCGGCAGTCACTGGGGACCGACGCCATCTGGCGAAAGATACTCAGAGAAGGAATCTATCTGCCAGAGGTCGGGCGCCTCCAGATTGCCGACAGAGTAGACTTCAACCGGCCGTATGCGTATCTGACAGCCATGGACGAGTATGCGCGCCAACGTGGTCAGCGCGCGGAGCCATCCCTTCTGGTGAAGGTGATGCTCGGTCTCGAGCCCGCTCCGGAACAGATGCCTCCGGAAGAAGATGACAGTAGCAGCGACTCCGAAGAAGAGGAGGAAATGGGGGAGGATGAAGGCTCCGAGGGAAGATCCCATCAGGGGAGCCCACGGGAGAGCGGCGAGGTGGCCGGCTCTGACAACGTTGATGTCACTGAGCTCCTCGAGGTCCGCTTCTATCCCTACTCAATCTGCTTCATCCACTCTCTTATGCAGCTTCTAACCCATTTCTCCATCTTTCTCAGGAGCACACGGATGTCGGTCAGGCGTCCTCAGCAGGAGTAGGAGAGGCGCCAGAAGGACAAGGCGGGGGCCAGGCACCCATTATCGAACTGACAAGCGCTAAGGGGTCCCTTGCTGCAACTGTTCCTGCGGCGACCGGGATAGCGGAAGATGACGCTCCGAATTCCCGTAAGTCTCCCTACTTTACTGCTGGTGCTTGCTGTTGACGATCCGTGACTAACCATGGCATGCCCCGCGCAGTGATCTCAACATTGGAGGCTCGTCGGGTTGCCGAACCCGGGCCATCTACGAGTGGACCAGTGGTGGACATGCCGCCTGCTCCGGAACAGACTTCCCAAACCGAGCCGGCCCCACCAACTGCTGATCAAGGGGCTGCGGACGTCGGCGGTGCTGCCATCGGAGAGAGGCTGGGGGCTGACGAGGGTGTCAGCGCCGCTGGGGAGAGAGAAGAAGGTCGCCCAGATGTTGGGGAACCTATCCCTCATGAGGACCTCCCAGGGGCGGACCCTGCAGCAGACCTGCTGGCTGCCTTCCCTGCCTACCGGCCTGCCGATCCCGAGGAGATGGACGACTCAGACACGGAGGCAGTCGAGGAGAGCCGGATAACGCGCCGTAGGGGGTGGAAGTGCATCCAGTGCTTCCTCAAGCGAGACCCATCGGAGTGGCTGGGGCGCATGGGATCACTTCAAACCTGGCTGCGCTTCCTGTGTGCCGGGGGAGCTGATGCTCAACGCCTCCATCTAACGGTCCGTGATTTCATGGCCGAAAAGATGCGCGAGAGCTGCCGGCGTGCCGACGTCGCACAAAGTCGGGACATTTCGGAGAGCGCGCGGGCGCTCCTCGCGGCAGAGCAGGAAGTCCGGCGCCTCGAAGGGCAGGCGGCAGAGAAGGAGGCCTTCGTCGCAACGTGTACCGAGCTTGTGGAGCAACTAGCAGCTCAGCTGGTTGACGCCCAGGTACAGCTGACGGAGGCGGGCCAACAGATGGTCACAATTCAGGTCGAGCGGGAGCGTGCACAGGCTAGAATCGACGAATTGCACGCTGCGACCGCCGACGAAGATAGGGCACGCAGAGAGCGAGAAGCAGCTCTGGAGGCCACCAGCCAAAGGGTAGCGGCATTAGAAAGACTCATCCAGCACGCTAATCCCTAAGGGCTTTGTTTTTCCATTCCCAAGACATTTGCTTCCGCTACTTTGATCCATCTGTATGAATCAATATATTTATCTGCATCTTTTGGTTTAACATGCTCAACCACAATTCGTTGTCTTGCGGGAGTGTTAACCAAGCATCAGGCATCCACAATTGGGCCTGGATTCCTGGAGAAAAGTGGGAGGTCATTCCTAAGAAAGGAGACCTCAGACCTAATCAATGTACCATCCCCCCAACCTGTTCCAACACACGAGCGGGACAATGCTAGGGGCGTTGAGATTTTATCCGAACATAGGGAAATGAAAAAAGGTGAATCGTGTGTCCCGAATCCAGACATCCACAACGGTCGGCCTTCCAGGAAATGCCCAAGACGGTAGGCGGACAGTGGATCGACCATAACAACTGCAATAGACGGACCGAAAAAGGCCATCATTCATATTGCAGGAGGCGGACCACATGTCATCATGAATACCGCTTTGGGGTTCCTTCAGACACAAGGGTGGAAATCCAGATCAACAGGGCATGCGAAGCGTGGGGCGAAGTGACGATTTGTTCGGACAGAATCCAATGCTCTCAAAATTGCGCCACCGTGGGGAGAGCGTATTAGGCGGATGCACTAATCTGGCCGTGAGTCACCTCAATTCTCAGACAGCACCTCTCTGACGAGGAAACCGTCGCTTCCCATCCTTGCGATGGGGCATCCCGAGCTGAATCGGGGAGAATATCACAACTGCACCACTCTACCCGAAGTCAGGCCAGACGGCCGGCGACGAGGAGGGGCGGGACTTAACGATCCCTGAGGCTGGACCCGAGTCGGAATGCCCGGGCGTTCCTACGTACTCCATCAGGCTAGAGATCAAGCCATACGTAGTTCTGAGAGTGCAGTTTAACGTCATGCAGGACGTAGGACCCCATTTGGGGAGATCTTAGTTTAAGGTCGTAGAGCTCGGACCATAGGGGTAGATCTTAGTTTAAGGTCTTTAGAGCTCGGACCATAAGGGATAGATCTTAGTTTAAGGTCTTTAGAGCTCGGACCATAAGGGCTAGATCTTAGTTTAAGGTCTTAGAGCTCGGACCATAAGGAGAGATCTTAGTTTAAGGTCTTAGAGCTCGGACCATAAGAAGAGATCTTAGTTTAAGGTCTTAGAGCTCGGACCATAAGAAGAGATCTTAGTTTAAGGTCTTAGAGCTCGGACCATAAGGAGAGATCTTAGTTTAAGGTCTTAGAGCTCGGACCATAAGAAGAGATCTTAGTTTAAGGTCTTAGAGCTCGGACCATAAGGAGAGATCTTAGTTTAAGGTCTTAGAGCTCGGACCATAAGAAGAGATCTTAGTTTAAGGTCTTAGAGCTCGGACCATAAGAAGAGATCTTAGTTTAAGGTCTTAGAGCTCGGACCATAAGAAGAGATCTTAGTTTAAGGTCTTAGAGCTCGGACCATAAGAAGAGATCTTAGTTTAAGGTCTTAGAGCTCGGACCATAAGAAGAGATCTTAGTTTTAGGTCTTAGAGCTCGGACCATAAGAAGAGATCTTAGTTTAAGGTCTTAGAGCTCGGACCATAAGAAGAGATCTTAGTTTAAGGTCTTAGAGCTCGGACCATAAGAAGAGATCTTAGTTTAAGGTCTTAGAGCTCGGACCATAAAGAAGAGATCTTAGTTTAAGGTCTTAGAGCTCGGACCATAAAGACCTCCAAGCACGCCACATCGTGGTCATATCCCCTGGATATGCGAAGATGCACTGAGGGATAGTGTCAAGAGTGTCGAGGTTTTGCCTGGCCGGAATGGGAGGTGGAAAATGTGAATCATGCGGCCATTCATTCAAGGACTGGGGGCACCGGCGTAACGATATGGGAGTACTGCCGACCGTGGAGGAAAAGCAGCATCAATATCGCACTAACCGTTGGTGGAGTGAGGCAGCAAACGAGCATCGACCGCTCAATCGCAGGATTCATATCGATTTGCTGCCCGAGGCCATTGGGGGTACCGGCCCGAGTCGGTGGGAGAGCACTGAGGCATTGTGTCCGAACCGTTCACGGGGGCTCCACCCAGGGCGTAGACGATGGGTCCGAATGAAAGGGAGCACGAAGCCTGAAAAGTGGAAGGAACCTGACCAAGCTGATCCTGACACTCCTGGCAATAAACCAGAGTACTCTTGACACCGGTGGACCACGGCAAGGGGTCGGGGAACACGCCTTGAGGGTGACCTGAAGGCGGCGGATTCCCCAGAGAAGGGGGGAATCTCTAAGTGGTGGGGGGCTGGACCCGAAGTTTCAAACATCCGGGCGTTCCTACGTATCCTGTAAGGATGGGAATCAAGCCACACGTAGTTCTTGAAGCGCGGCGCATCACAATCGGGCACCAGCGCGAGGAAGAGTGCGGGTCTGACCCTCGCACATAGAAGGAGCGGCATTTGATATTTCTTGTTTGTCCTTAAAGATGAATGGTTTTTCTTTGTGCGGCGACATGCCTGTGATTGAGAAATCTATGGCGTCGCCACAATAATCAAGCCATGGAAGGCATTGATGAATGGCGTGGTTATTAACCAGCGCCCAACATGAGTGTCCCCCGAGGAGAACATCACGATGCAGTGCCGTTTCTCGTCGGGCGGCCAAGACGATCACAGTTTACGGTCGTGTGGTAGGACCAGACAACACAGTTTAAGGTCGTGTGGTTCGGACCATGGAGGAATCCGCTTATTGCGCTACGGTGGACACGGTGGAGGTGGGAACATACCCAGCCCTGCGGTCACGCATGATTCCAGGAGGAGAGTCTTGGGATAGGGGTCTGCGTATGTCCATCACCCGAGGGGCAGAGATGCTAGCCTCCAGATATACTGGGCCCAGAACGCGATTGTTCGGGCGACTCCTTCCTCCTTATGGGGACGAGGGTCCAGCTACGCACGGCCCTTAGGGAGGATATCCGCACATATCCTTGGTGCTCAGATCATGGGAGCCTCGAACGACATCATTACCCTGGTTGGTCTGTCTAACGTGTAGAGGTGTACTGTAGGTCAGTATGAAGAGTGTCGAGATTCCACTACAACGCATAAAGGCGGAGTGTGATGAGGAATGCGCAACCAATGTTCAGAGCCTGAAAGAGCCGACATGGCGATCAAGGATGTTGCTGACGCATTCGCAACACAACATCCGATCGCGTCAGCCTAAGACGGGGCAAGCAAACGAGCATCAACCGCTCAATCGCAGGATTCATATCGATTTGCGGCCCAAGACCCGCCGGTAAATCGACCCGGAGCGGTAGGAGAGCACTGAGGCATCGTACCCAAACCGCTAACGAGGATCCCTTTGAGTGAAGGCTCGAACAAGAGGAAGCGTGAGGCCTGACAAGCAACACAGGACTTGTCAGGATTGAATCTGACACTACGAGTCATAGACCGAAGTACCCAAAACATGTTAACGGGTCACCGGGAAGGGTCGGAGGACTCACCCTGAGAGCAACCAAAAGAGGGTAGATCCCCGTGATCAACCAAGAAACGGGGCTGGACCTGAAACACAAGCGTTCAGGCGGTCCTACGTATCCCATAAGGATGGGAATCAAGCCGCACGTAGTTCTTGAGAGGCAGTTTAACGTCATGAAGGACGATGAGGGGTGTGAGGTAGTCCCACACACGGGGGAGGCGTACGGCGCGGCCAGCAAACCGACGTGAATGAGGGCATAGCCCCGCGCTCACACCATACGCCGCACACCCGGGGGCAACTGGGCCAAGGGCCCGAGATGGGATGGAAATTCCCGAAGGATGGGGCTGGGCCTGAAACATGAAGGTTCGGGCGGTCCTACGTATCCCATAAGGATGGGAATCAAGCCGCACGTAGTTCTTGAGAGGCAGTTTAACGTCATGCAGGACGAATGCTGAACAGTTTAACATCTTGTAGCTCGGACGTAGTGCAGTTTAGCGTCATGCAGGACGAAACACTTGGCAGTTTAACGTCTTGCATCGCGGACGAATGTTGAACAGTTTAACGTCTTGTAGCCTGGACGAATGCAGTTTAACGTCGTGCAGGACGTGGTGCAGTTTAACGTCATGCAGGACGAAGTGCAGTTTAGCGTCATGCGGGACGACTGTGCAGTTTAACGTCATGCTGGACAAATGTGCAGTTTAACGTCATGCTGGACGTCTGAACACTCAGGCAAAGTATTGCTTGAGGAACCTAGCGTTGGTGGGAGGAGTGACACGCTCACCATCCATAGTCGCTAGGGAGTACGCGCCATTGGGATAGACCTTGTGGACAACAAAAGGTCCATCCCACTTGGGCTCCAACTTGGGTGGCTTCCTGCCGGGGATCATCGGTGCTCTTAGGGCTAGCACTAGATCACCCTGCAGGAAGGAGCGGAGGCGAACCTTCTTATTGAAAGCTCGAGCCATTCTGCTTTGATGCCTCTCCAAGTTGTGCAAAGCGCGAAGTCTATTCTCATCCAGTGCTTCCAACTCGACTAGACGGGCTTCAGCAACTCTGTCCGGCGCTTGCTGGTCGTAGACCGCAGTGCGCAAGGACGGCAACTGGATCTCGATGGGCAGGACGGCCTCAGCTCCATACACCAGGGAATAAGGGGTCATCTGGGTGGAATTGCGAGTCGTCGTCCGATAAGCCCAGAGGGCGTTGGGGAGCTTGTCCGCCCAACTCTTCTTGTTCTGACCAACTATCTTTTGCAGAATGTTAGAGAGGGTTTTGTTGAACGCCTCGATCTGTCCATTCGCCTGCGCATGATAGCGAGATGTATGGTTCGAGCGAATGTTATACTTGGCGTACAACTTCTTCAACTCGGCTGCTCGGAAATTGGTTCCGTTATCCGTGAGGATAGCGTGAGGCACTCCAAATCGATAGATGATGTTGGAGGTCACGAAGTCAGCGATCGAACAGGATTTGACCTCTCTGAGCGGAATCGCTTCTGCCCATTTGGAGAAGAAGTCCGTGGCGGTCAGAATGAACCGGCACTGGCGAGTTGTCGCCGACGGGTAAGGTCCCACAACGTCCAGTCCCCAGACTGCAAAGGGCCAGGAATACCTTGTGGTATGGAGAGGCTCCGGCGGCCGATGCACAAAGTTCGCATGAACCTGGCACGCATGGCACCTCCTGGCATGCTCGATGCAGTCATGGATCATGGAGGGCCAGAAGTATCCTAACCTCCGAATCTGGTGGGACAGCTTCGGCCCAGTCTGGTGGGCGCCGCATGAACCAGCATGAACCTCTTGCATGACTCGTGGGATCTCAACTCCCTGAAGGCAACGGAGGAGAATACCATCAAATCCGCGTTTGTAGAGGATCTGCTCCAGGCCGGGACTGCTCTGGAGGACGAACTGCGATGCGCGGCGTCGAACTCGCTCGCGCTCGGCCCGATCCGATGGAAGAATGCCATGTTGGAGGTACTCAACCAAAGGCGTCCTCCAATCAGGGGCTGATCCGACTGTCATATCTGGGGTACTCGGGGCTCCGGGCATAGGGGCAACCGTGGTGAGGTTACTTACCAACGGGCCGCGATCTTCTTCCGGGATAACGGGAGCGATGAGCCTGCGGCGCGTCACGCGGACGATCAGGTTGTCCTGTTCAGGCTCCGCAAGTGACGCAGCGAGGCTGGCCAAAGCATCTGCTCGACCGTTCTGCGACCGGGGAACATGGACAATTTCCGGCCGAGAAGGGAACCGGGCCATCAGAAGGAGGGTGCACTCCAACAATGGCACAAGTTCCGGCTTCCTGACAACGTAGTCGCCATTGATCCGCTTAACGACCAGCTCGGAGTCCCCTTTCACGCACAGACGAGGCACGTCGATCTCGAGAGCCAACTCGAGGCCGGTGATGAGGGCATGGTATTCCGCCTCATTGTTGGTACAGCCCTCTGACAACAGGAAAGAGTATGGCAGCACTGCTCGCTCCGGGGTAATGAAGACGATGCCCAAGCCCACTCTGTTGAGCTTAGGATTATCGAGTCTTCTACCGGTGGGGCTCCGGGATGCACCGTCAAAGTGCATCTGCCAGCATGGATCGGCTCGATCAACCGAGAGAATGGCCTCATCAGGAAAGCCTAGATCCAGCGGCTGATCCGCGGAGGTCGGGTGAGCTGCCAGAAAGTCTGCCAATGCTTGCCCTTTGATGGCCTTCTGAGACACATACCTGATGTCGAACTGCTGGAGAATCACAGCCCACCGCGCTAGGCGGCCAGTCAACATAGGCCGGCTCAGGATATATTTCAACGGGTCTACCCGAGAAACCAACTGTACCTCATGGTGCTGCAAGTAGTGCCGTAATTTCTGTACGGCAAATACGAGCGCCAGGCAGCTCTTCTCGATGGGGGAATACCTAACTTCCGCATCGAGGAGCATGCGACTGAGGTAATAGAGGCTATTCTCTGTTCCCTCGTTGTTCTTCTGGGCGAGAAGGGAACCCAGGGACCGTTCCAGGGCGGTCACATAAAGGACCAGCGGCTTTCCGGATACGGGCGGCATCAGGACCGGAGGTTGAAGCAGGTACTGCTTGATTTCCTCGAAAGCGGTCTGACACTCTTTATCCCATACATAGGTGGCACCTTTCTTCATGAGCCGAGAAAAGGGCTTACACTTGCCGGCCAGATTCGCGATGAATCGGCGTATATAGGCTAAGTGGCCTTGGAACCCTTGCAGTTCCCGGACGGTACCTGGGGGAGGCATCTGGCTAATCGCCCTGATTTTCTCTGGGTCGATCTCAATACCCCGGTATCTTACCACAAATCCAAGGAACTTTCCGGAGGTGACCCCAAAGGCACACTTCAACGGGTTCATCTTCAGGCATCGAGACCGGAGGAAGCTGAACACTTTCTCAAGATCTTTGAGATGGTCCTGACGCTGGCGCGATTTGACAACCAAGTCGTCGACGTAGCATTCCACCAGTGTGCTGAGGATTGGCTTGAATATGCGGTGCATCTCCCGTTGATAGGTGGCACCTGCATTCTTCAGGCCGAAAGGCATGACCCGGTAGCAAAAGGTACCTTGGGGGGCCCTGAAGGCAGTGAACTCCTCATCCTCAGGGGCCATCCGAATTTGGTTGTATCCGGAGTATCCGTCCATGAAGGAGAGGGCTTGGAACCCTGCCGTGGCATCAATCAACAGCTCTGTCACTGGAAGGGGAAAATCATCCTTCGGACAGTGGCGGTTGAGATCGCGGAAGTCGATGCAGACTCTAATCTGCCCGTTCTTCTTCCTGACCGGCACAATGTTGGCCAGCCATTTGGGGTACTGAACTTCCCTCACGAAGTTGGCTTTGATAAGCTTGTCAACTTCGGCCTCAACCATGCCACCGTGGGATGGGTGCATCTTCCTGGGAGGCTGCTTGAACCCGCGATGGTTCGCCGGGAGACCAAGGCGGTGGACGGCTACCTGAGGATCTAGCCCCGACATCTCGTCATAGCCCCAAGCGAACACATCACGGTGCTGCCTGAGAAAGTCCACGTACTGCTGCCGCTCCTCAGAGGGCATGGCGGCACTAACCAATGTGGGTCTTGGATCGGCCTTGGTTCCAAGGTTCACCTGTATTAACTCATCGACCGTGGCGGGGACGCCCTCCTCAAAGGCTGGGGGTGCGTCTTCCATATCCTCTCCGCTCGGGGAGGGATCGTCCACGGGAGAGACTGCGTTGGAAACTGCACTGGGGCTACCAGATCCTTCTGGGCCACTGGTGCTGGCACGGGCGGTCGCGGCCATCTCATCAGGAGACCCGCGGACCATCAAGACCATGGCGACGTCCAACCGGTGAATCGGGAGGACGTAAGCGTCATCCAGACTTGCCCAGGGATCGCTTGCAACAGCGACAGGCTCAACCTCACCTGCCAGGATCTGCTTATCCTTGCTCTTGTAATAGTCCGCGTCCAGATAGCGGGCTTCACATGAGGCAAAAGGAGAGGCATCTCCTTGAAGCACGCCTACTCGACCATTAAGGGAGTATTTGAGGCATTGGTGGTATGACGAGGGAACCGCCGCGTGAAGGTGAAGCCATGGCCTTCCCATCAATGCGTTATACGCAGTGTCCTGAGAGACTACCATGAATTCGGTGTTGGCAACCAAGTCACCGAACTGGGTCTTCAAACGTATCTTGCCGACCGGGGTTTGCTCGGTGCGGTCGTACCCCTGGATCCTGAAGTCGGAGGGAATCAAGTCATCCTCAGACAACCCCAATCTCCGGAGCGTCCGAGTTGGAATCAGGTTAATCTCGGACCCCGTGTCGACAAGACAGCGCCGGACTTCAAGGCCATTGAACTGGCCAGTGACATACAGCAGACGGATATGTCCCTGTATAGGAGGGTCTTCATCCTTACCAGAGAACGAGATAACTGCCTGACATTCGGCGTCCTCGATCGTTTCGGCGTGAAAGGCCTCTGCAGCCGCAACCTCTGTCTCAAACTGGAGGGGGCTTTTCAGGGCTTCAGCGAGTGCCTCGCGCATCTCAGATGACATGCGCAGAGCCTCAAGGATGGAGAGCCTTGCTGGGATGTCGGCCAAGTGCTTCAGGACATCATACTTTTTGGCCAAGCGCGAGCCCCTGGTTGCAGGAGGTTGCTCTGCGGTTGGTGGCATGACGGACCTTGCCGGTTGGATCGGCGGCCGACTGGTACTTGGCGCATCTCGCTGTTCACTGGTCGCAGTCCGGGAAATGGTCACCGTACTGGAGTCAGGAGGCCGGGATGGACTCGTGGCAGGGCGGAGCTGGTCGCGACGCGGCTGAGGCGGTTCTGCCTGGTCCCACACCACAAACAGTGGCGGAGGCGAATCCGTCATCCCCGGATGGGGGGGCTGCGCGCGCTGAGCTCGGTTTTGAGCCTGCTGCCTAGTCTCAGTGGCGTGCACGGCCTGGCTGGAGGCACCAGCGGCTGTGCCCCGGCGACTCCTGCTGCTGCGGTTCTTCCGACGGTGGCGAAGACCGGGGACACTAGGGAGGTCCACCTGGTGTTCTTCAACGTCGGGAACCGAAAAGGGATTTACCAGCTCGACGGTATTAACCGAAGCGTACCCAATACCATCATCGGACGAATCATCCATCACTGGGCAGATCCGAGGAGGGACCCCCATCTCCGGGGGCATGAAATCGCCGAGAGTGTGGGATAGTGGCGGAACCGGCGGGGCGCGCTCTTCCTTCTTGCGCTGTCGCCGTTTGCTCCTCTTGGAAGAGGCAGGCTGGGACGACGATGCCGAAGCAGCACCCGCAGATTCTGGGGGCTCAGGCTGATTCAAGCGCGCACGGATGATTCCATGGGCGCGAATGGTCGTCTTGCGGGCCATCCAGTTATTGTACTTCTGGGATCTGCGGTCGGAGACCAGCTGCCATTCGTCCTCGTTGCCACTATCGTCATCTGATCCCACGAACACGCCCGCCACTTGTGCTGGAGCTGGGCCCAACCTGATTACATTGTTGTTAATCTGGTCTTGGAGCCAATCCTTAAACACATAGCACCGCTGGATGGTGTGCCCCAGAGCCCGATGGTAGGGGCAGTAGCGGGGGTTATTCGTAAGATGTGCCTCCTCTGGCCTCCAACACTCAGGCAATCGCACAATCCTCTGCTCCAGGGCGCTCCGGAAGTAACCGGGGACCTGATCCTCATGAAATGAGTAAGTCAGGTGTCGCGGGCCCCTAGGAGCGTGGTCTTGACGAGGGGCTGGAGGGGCCGGCCGAGGAGGTGGACCCTGATTATCTCGCCTGGGTTGTGGCGGTACATTACGCGGAGGGGCCGGCCGGTTCTGGGGCTGTCGCTGCTGGGCCGGGAACTGAGCCCGTGGAGGCGGATTCCTGTGAGGCTGTAGAGCTGGCCTCACCGGCAGCAGCTCCAATGGCCTGGGGGCCTCTATCTGGGCGACAGCAGCGGGCTCAGCCCTGCTGACTCTCCTTGCAGGAATCATAGGAGGCAGCGGGTGTGCCTGGCTGGCCTGTTGCAGGGCTTCCTCAAGACGTTGAGCTTTGTCTGAGAAGTCCCTGAACCCTCCGGGGTAATTCTGAGTGATCAGGGAAGGGACCAGCTCGGTCTTGACGTTCCCGACGCACATTGTCAGCAACTGCTCCTGAGTCAATGGCATGTCAAGGGAATACGTGAGACCCTTCCATCGGGCGACGAAGTCCGCGACTCGCTCATCAGGCCTCTGCTTGCACTTGAAGAGGTCTGCGATACTTGTCTTCCGGGTCGTGGAACTGAACTGGTAGAGGAACTGTCTACGGAGGTCCTCCCAGCTGGTTACCGACCCGACGGGGAGCTGGCTGTACCAGACAAATGCTGGCCCTTCCAGTGTCTGAACAAAGCAGCGAAGCTTAGCGGCCTCCTGCTATGCCGGAGTCCCCAACATAGGCCCGCACCTCGAGTTGAAGTGGGCTAAATGCTGTGGCAGATCTCCAGTTCCGTTGAAGGGGGAAAAAGTGGGATTCCCGAATCCCGGAGGCGCCGGCATGTCATCCACCCATGCTGGGTAGGGCTTGCCGTCCGGTGGGATCGCCACCTGCCGAGTCTCCAAGGCTTCCAAGCGGGCAATGAGTGCCGCCATCGGATCGTCCGGACATGGGTTCCAGTCCTGGCGAGGATCTCTAACCACGAGCGCATTGCATGGCCCTTCAATCGGGTCGTCGACCGGGTCGTCGAACTCGGCAGCTCGTGGGATGGCGGGCGGAGCGGCCCTGGGGGCAGCGGGAGGAATCCGAGCGGGATCTCTCAGGTAGTCACGCCGCTCGGGAGGGTGTGGCGAAACATAACGCGCCCTCTTGCCATAGGCAATGGCCTCTCTCCTGTCGGCGAACACGGCGTAATCACGGTTGCCCGGGAGAGTCTCATCGAGGGGTGGTTGTTCCGGTCCCTGCTGTCCTGGCCTGGGATCACCGTAGTCAGGCCGCCGTTCTGCAGCGCACTCGGCGAGGAGCTGGTCAACCAGCCTCTTCTGTTCGGCGAGCTGCTGACGTAGCGTAGCCTTCGCGGGATCCTCCTCTGCCCTCCGCATGGAGGCAGATGGGTCGGCGGGCTTTGTAGCCTCGCTGTGCTCTTTTCCTTTGCTGACGTTTCGGCTCAACGTCAGTGCTTCAGTGGGTGCGGGGAGCCCCAGGAGGTTCCTCTGATGACGAGTAACTCTCACCGATGGATCTGACGACGGCTTGTCTTCGGGGGGGAAGCCCCCGTCGAGAAGTTCCAAGTCGTTCCCCTCTCCCGACAGGTCAGCCATATTGACCGTTCCTGTCCCTGGGGATATACCCTCAGGGCCACCCAGCGAATCGGGCTGTCGGCGAATCACACTGAAGCGTAGGGCAGCGTACTGCCCCCATCCACGGATATACACGTGGGGAGTGGCTTCCTCGATAACTTTGCGGAGTACTTGGAAGCACTCAACGCATCGTTGTTGGAGGGCCTCGTGGCGCTCAAATGACCCGGGGGTGCCGAACTGCGGGGAGCATGGCCAGGTCAATTTGACGGCACTGCTCACCAATATCCTCCAGGTGCGATTGACTCCCAGGGTATGGCATTTGTAGGCGGTGAAGACAGGAGCGAGTCTCCCGGAGAGTTCGGCGGAAGCATTTGAACTCATCCGGGGGTGAGCGATTCGGGCGCATCAAAGCCCGGTCCTGCGACTGGCCAAAACTTCTCAGGGAAGTGGCCCTCTGCAAGGACGGTCCAGAAGCTCCACGACTCAAACTCGGGACCCAGATCTCCTTGGTCCTCTTCCATGGCTGGGAACGGACGGGGAACTGGTAGTGGTGCCGAGGCGGGCCGCCGGGCTGACGGGCTGGCCGGCGGTGAATACGGCGAGCAGGCCGATTGGCCTCCATATCCCGGGCCGCCCTCTGAGGGTGGCGGTGCCCTGGCTACCACATCACAATAGGACGGGCCGGCGAGCGAACATCCTGCCGTAGCATCGGTGCTCGCCGAGGGCGCACCAGATCGTGGTTCGACCGTCGGTCCCCAGAAAAAGTCTCCGGCTTCTCCGATCGAGACGGAAGGCACTTCCGGAGGGGCCGGTACCAACCGCAAGCTTGATCCTTGGGGGTCTACCAGGCCCTCGTTACTCCGGATATACCTTCGGAGAGAAGCAGGGATCACATCGATCTCGCTCTCGGGGAGCACGAGGCTGACGTGCCGCATTCCTACCCCTGCCCTTAACTGGCGGGATTGTGGAAGGGGCTCTGTCGCCGAATCGTACTCCGCCTCTGAGTCAGAGAAGCAAACCGGTCGGATCTCTGTCCGGAATTCCGTAACATTCTTCCCTCGGCGTCGACGCCTTGCCTTCCTGCCCCTGGGTGGTTCTTCGGGGCAGGGCTGATCTCTGTCCTGGCGTCCTCCGGCCGCACTGGTGCTGGGGCCAAGAGGACTGGGAACCAAGGTGCGAGGGGCACCGGGACAGATATCAAAGGGGACGCGGGGAGAGATGATTCCGGGCAGGACTCCGGGCCGGGATCGGAAGGTGGGATGACCCATGCCTCCTGGATCGGCCACACAGAGTAGATCCCGCCGGTGAATAGCGCTACCGCGAGGTGGTCTGCGGTGGCTACTGCCAGTTCCAGCAACCGGGAGAGTCAACCCAACCTGCCTTTGGGGCGGTCGGGGCCTCGATCCGGGTCGGGCATAGGAGTTCCCCTGCTCAGGATGCGCAGAGGCCTGGCGACTGGAGCCAGCAGTGGCTTGGGCCAATGCGGCCGCTGTTGCTAGAGCCCCAAGGTGGGCATCCTCTTCCGCTCGTGCCCGACGTTGGCGTCGAGACAGGCGAGTCGGAATGAGCAGCGCGGGCAGGTGGAGAGCCCGCTCTTCGACTGGAGAGGCCTGGCGGCGGTGTCGCCGTGGCCTGGCGGGAGTCCTTACCGTAGATCCCTGGAGCGAATCCCGGATAGGGTGATCCCGGGCATCTTCCACCTCATCCGCATAGGGAAGGGAACTGTCAGAGCGCTCCGGGGATAAACTCCCGAAGCGGTTGGACGTTGAGATAGGCAGCGGTGCCTCCCTGCGCGGCCCTCGGGGGCGGCGGTGGTGGCGAGGCGCAGCCTCCTCAAGGTCTAGGCGAGCCATTTCCCTAGTGGGGATGACTCCCTCTTCCTCGTATCTCCGCACCAGGGTGTTGATCACCCTTCTCTGGATGACCTCCGAGGGGGAGAGAGGGCGTGGTCGTCCCGCAATTGCGGCTGCTGGGACGACTGTGGAACAGGCGGGACCGCGCGGAGTAGCCGCGTCGGTGTTTCCCCTATCCCTGCGCCAGTGGACGGGTGGCGATCGGGCACTGGATCGGGCGACCTGATTTCTGAAAGCAGGGAGAATGACCCATTAACACTGACAGGAAAAAGGAATCGACAACCAACCGTTAGCGCCACGACGCCTTCCGTGGGGGGAACCCAGGCCCTCGACGTTGCGAGACGGAGTGCCCGATTTCGCTTCCCCAGCCCCTGGCGGGTAAGACTGAATGCTTGGCCGGGCAACGTGCCGGTCTTCCAACACCTCTGAAAGTCATCGGTCTTCGTATCGAGGAGAAGAGATTCACGTCGGGTTCACCATTTTTCTGTTTCGGTGCGGATGTGCCTCGGGTTACGCTGTTCCGCCAGGACGCGTTCGCGCGTGCACCCGTCAACCCGAGGGGATGGGCGCGCGGCTTGTGGTCCCGCAGTCCCGCTTTCCAAAGGCGGGCGGCATCCGTCCCTTATTCAGGGGCGTCTGTTCCTTGATCGAAACCGGGATGATGGGATGTCGGCTCCTCCTTCCTTGGACGTCTCCTCGGAACTCGTCGCCTAATCCGGGTCTCCCTCATAGACTTAAGAATGTTCGTGAATCTCGTTCCCGGCGCCATATCTTCATGGACACCGGTTAATTACGCTGCTTCCGCCCGGACGCTCCAAGGAGTCTGGGCGGGGCAGCAACCTGCAGTGAGAAGGCCGGGTGGCTCTGGGTGATGGGGGCGTGTCGTAACACTGCGGCTCTGCACGTCTGTCTTCCGTCCCTAATAGGGCTTCTCGAAGGCATGATGGCCTGAGGCATCCCGTACTGGGTGCGGGGAACTGTGTCACCTGAGGTTTTCCTCAGCTTCCCATGTTTAACACGGGGTATGCCGCGAGTTTAACGTCCAGCGGGGACGGCGTCGGACCGATCAACACGAAAAGTGGATCAGATGACAGAACCCCTTGCGGGGAACCTCCGACGCTGGGGCCAGCACATGGGCGGCTTCCCAAGTAACGTGGAGTGGAGTGAAGTGGCATGACCCCACCGGGATGTGGCGGCCCGGGTAAGGATCAGGATGGATGATGGAGTGAAGAGCTTGGACCCCATAGGGGCTTCCTACGTACCGCGCGTTAGCACGGATCAAAGTCAGCGTAGTTCGGGTATATAGTTTAACGTCATGCTGGACGTCGGCAAGCCGACTCACGAAGAGGTCTAGGCCGCCAGGCGGAGGATTGAACCGAACCACCTCGCACAGAGGGGGGTGGAACGGCCGGGTGGATCACAGTTTCACGTCATGCTAGACGATAAAAGGGGAAATGGGAAAAGGGGCTGTGGGGAGGCACAGTGGAGATACACAGGGGCAGTCTCCCACAGGGGCGGATTCATAGGTGAATCGACGCAAGCGTGAACCCTGGAGGGGTCCACTGATGGACGAACCGACGTAAATACGACCGGGACGACCAGGTGGCGGGCTTGGACCTCAGGGAGGCTTCCTACGTACCCTGTATAGAAGACAGGGATCAAAGTCCACGTAGTTCATTCTGTCAGGACTTACGCACTTGAGGCAGCCCGGATGCGGCAAAACTCAGTTGGAAGGGACTTAGACCGAAAGCAGAAGACACCTCGATCCCAGTCAC
This sequence comes from Viscum album, assembly GCA_963277665.1. NCBI lineage: Eukaryota > Viridiplantae > Streptophyta > Magnoliopsida > Santalales > Viscaceae > Viscum > Viscum album. The sequence continues at coordinate 1,507,271,069 of OY728153.1, read as the reverse complement.
ACCCTCTACTGGATTCGGCAGTGGGGAGGCGCAATGGAGATACACATGTGCAGCCTCCCACGAGAAACTAGGGGTTTGTAATACCCTGCCCCCGTAGGGAAAAGCCACTCCCATTAAGTCGTCCCAAAAGCGGGACAATCCCGACATCCCTGCAGAGACGAGCGGGTGGGGGCCACGTCCAAACCGGGGGAGACCCTGCGTGCAGAGCACGGGATCGGATGATGCGGACGGTTTAACGTCTTTCCGGACGAAGTACAGTTTAACGTCGTGTGTTGAGGACGAAGCGGACGGTTTAACGTCTTGCCGGACGAAGTACAGTTTAACGTCGTGTGTTGAGGACGAAACACTTGGCAGCTTAACATCTTGCAGCGCGGACGATGGGGGCTAGGCAGTTTAACGTCGTGCAGTCTGGACGTATACAGTTTAACGTCGTGCAGGACGTGGTGCAGTTTAGCGTCATGCAGGACGAATGCTGAACAGTTTAACGTCTTGTAACTCGGACGTAGTGCAGTTTAGCGTCATGCTGGACGATAAAGCCGCCGGTAGGTCCGTGTCACTTCGCGCGAGCCTAGGGGGGCCGCACGGAAAGACGACGCACAACGCGGGCACCTGCGATGAAGACCATCGGGCGCCACGCAGGCGGGTACCCAAAGGGGGTCAAGGGAGGCGACCCTGGCGGATTGCGCGCAAAAGAGGAGTTTTGCGCGCAAAACCGCGGATCGGCGGGCAAAATGGCGGGCTGGCGCGCAATTGGGCCAGCGCTTCGCGCGCGGATGATTGGGATTGCGCGCACCGGGCTTCGGGTAGCGCGTGGGGGGCAACGGCTCATTCTCTAACGAATGGCCACTTTGAAGATGGGGGTGCGCGCAATCGGGTTGGATTGCGCGCACCCGGGGGCAATTGCGCGCAAGAGGCTTCTTTTGCGCGCAAAGGCCTTCGGGTTGAAATTTGTTCAAAGGAAATGAGCCAAGGGGATTGCGCGCGAAGGTGGACCCCAAGGCTCGATTGCGCGAAAGAAAGGAGGTTACATGAAGATCGGCATTGCGCGCGGAAGGGATTGAATTGCGCGCGCGGGAGACCGTTCGACTTCCAGCAACCCTTGAAACGTTGGGGGTCGCCTAGTATTTATAGGCAACCCCGGGCGCGGAATCCAAGGCGCGAGCGCGGAATTCTCCTCGCGGGCGCGGAATCGGGCACCGCGCGCAAGGGAGTTGCGCGCATCCCGGGGGTTTTGCGCGCGGATCATCATCTTTGCGCGCAGACCTCTGAAATTCCGCGCAAGGCCTCCGGGCCCTCCGAAACATTCTTCCGACTCCAAATATGACCTCGCTTTCCGCATCCGGAGCTTCGTTTGGGAACAACGGACTTTTCCGGCGTCTACAACGTCTTAGGAAAAATAAAACATAGAAAGGGGTGAGCTTAGATTCTCAGTAAGGATAACAATGTAGCGGAAACTTTTATAAATAAGCATAAACATTTAAGGAAATGTATAACTAAAACAAAAGCTTTTAAACTTTATATTCACCATAATATGGAAAAAATAAAATGAAATAATGTCATTTACTTATTCACATGGATATTCTACTAGTCGAATAATCACATGAAATATCAATAAACACTTTCATAAAGATATAATGAATAATTTCAGACTATCATAACCACTTATTCAAGGCCTTGTGCCAAGACTACAAATAATATTTTGTCAAGGCCTTATGCCAAGACACTAGTTGTCTCATGAGACCTACAGATGAAGCGAGGATCTACAGAGGGCTCCACCTATCACTTACTATGTCCAATGCATTCTTCATATAAATAGGTTTAAACATTACATAAATATTCGTATTAAAACTAGCATATGAAATGTCAATATTTTATCCATAAACCATGAATGGTATAAAAATAACACATCCATAGTCAAACATATCACAAAACCTTCAATACAATATGGAAGTTTTGAATCATAACAAATCAACTTCAAATAAGCTTATAATCCATCAAAGTATGTTGACATAGATGAAAGAAAAAATATTTGAGAGAAATATTTTTTTTTAAATCATTTAAAAGTCACATAATTATAAAATAAAACATTTACTTTGAAAATATTCTTATAATATTTTAAGGGAAACTTCGACGATTTTATAACAGTGGAAAATAGCCGCACCTGCCATATAAGTTAAAAAAAGACATTCTTACCATAATTTTGTCGAAAAGGTTGAAAAGGACCTTGTTTGAAAAACGATGGAAGGATTCCTTTATAAACAACTTATAAAAAGTAAAAAATGGTATAAATGACTTTAAAACTTAGTATATAAAATATTAAAAAAAAATTTAAATACATTTTTTAAAAACATTGATGTGGATGATAAAGAGGTCTCAGTAGATATTTACGTATTAACAACCTCGGATAATGTAGAGATTGTGAAATAAACCCTTACCTTGAACTTTTACTTGGTCGAGGGTAGGTTAACCTCCTGTATAATATTTAAATCATTTTTATTAAATTTTACAAGAATCATATACATAAATATGATATCATATATGATCTTTTAATATTGCTTTGTTAATAATATTTTAGTATTATCATCGTTTCGGGTGTTCACTTACTCATTTTATTTTATATGTTTTGTTACATAATCCATGTTTATTATCCATAGGTTGTATCTTATTCATATCTATAATAATATCATGTCCATAAACATTATTTGTAATCATCAAAAGAAAATTAGTCTTCAATGGATACGATGGGCAATGAATCTCATCGCGTTCGTGGAGACGGTAGTCTGTACGTACGCATGAGCGACAATATCATTGTTTTGATAATACAATAATATATAATTGGATGGTGTATCATATATACATAATAATTTTCATGTGATATTTATTATTTACATGAATTAAACATCATTATTATACCCATCCAAATAATAATTTATTGAATAAAAATTACACCACGACGTGCATACGGTAAGCCATACGTATGCACGTATGGTGACATGTCATTCAAGGGACGGAGAGAATAATAAATTTGGTTGTAAAATATTTATAAAAACATAAAATTATATATAATATACTGGAGTTATTATTTTATAATGTAAACAACAAAGAAAAAGGAAGTGGAAGAAAAAAGTAACTTGAAAGAGGTGGTGAGATTTTTACCTCTTCTTCGGGTTCTTCCTTTTAATTTGATCAAAAGGGATCTTTAAGTTGTATTTATGAATAAATTAATGCCTCTAGGATGAATTTAGGAAAGTATATAAGATTTTTGGGTAGGTTCTAGCTGAACCAAAATGCGTTGAAGGTATTAATTTGAGAGAAGGGGAAGTGCCCTTTTATAAGGGGGGTGAGGGGAACCTTAGGAAAAACTTAAAATATTATTTTATTATAAATTAATATTCGGTTTATAATGGCTCCAAAGTGACTTATTAAGATGATACGGTGGGGATGGGTCTAAATCCTTTCAACCAATAGATTTTATACAGGTTTGGTTTACTATATTAACCTTATCATTTATATTTAACTCTTAGTTAAATAGTTTGACATTTACCTTGTCTCTTTGTATTTTTATATTATATTGTTAATACAGTTACTATAACAAGCCAAGAGAACACCAAGTTGTTCCTTATTAATATATATAACCTTATATAAGTCATTTTTTCAATCCTTAGATTTTTAGGAATATAATATCAATTAATAATATATATTTTTTTAAATACACCTTTATGTCAATTTTGACACTATTTAATTATTGATTTTTCTTAAAGTCCTAAAAAATTTATTAATTTAATATAAATTCATTTAATAAATAATAAAATGTCATATTAACCTATAAAATTAGTGTATGGAATCAAAACTTTCAAATTATATTTATTATAACATTTATAATACCATTTATTTGATTCTTTCATTAATAAGGAAAATACTGAATCATCATTGTATCATAAATAAATTTATTTATCCAATGTCTAAAAATTATAGTTAAAATATAATTATGTAAGAAATCATTTTAGATTTCTAATGAATATTTATAGTATAAGAGATAACATATATAACCTTATTTAAAAATCGTTTTCCTAAAAGATATATGCTTATGTCATTTTTGTATTTACTTTAACTTAATTAATATAAAGTGTCATTATCACATACAAGTGGCTCCATGGGGTCCCACAATCAACCCAAAGACGCCCATGGTAGTAAATGCATCATCCAGTATGGTTATAGAATGTGTTAGGTTAATTTAATATTATTATAGTATTATTTTTTACTCTTATTTACCGGATTTATCCTTTAACCATGGTAAATAAAATATTTACCGAAGTAATTATTCAAAATGTATAAAAATAAAAGTTACCTATTTACACAATTTGTAACTCCTGATTCTAAATATGAAATCCATTTTTATAAATTCATAACACAGAAGTGGAATAAATTAATTTAAAATTAATTCTAGTTGTTTAAAACAAAAAAACATGTTTTTAAGATATAATTACTATAAAAAGATTGACACTTGTTTATGTCTAGTTTAAATGTAAAATTATGCCCAATGACCAAAATTGGATTAAATGGTAAAAATATATTCTAATTACACTTTATAACCACCCAATAGTATAATTTATCATTATAAATTATTTTAATTAAAAAAATTAATTAAAATTTAGTATTTTTCATTATTCATCAAAAACAGAATGTTTTTAGAAAAATACCAAAAATTTATCCTAGGCTAATTTCGATATTACGAATCAAAAAATGAAGTCCATTTTAAATGATAAAATTTATATAATTTCAAAAAGTGGGTATTACTATTCATAATGGCTAGTTTTATAGGTTGTGGTGTGTTAGAAATCGAAGTTGCATACAACACACGCTATTGTATTATTCAAAGAGAAGCGTACCATGGAAGCTTGAGGTGTTAAATTCTCCCCTCCTTCAAATAATTCAGTCATCAAAATTTCTAGAATATTACTGAATAAAAAGACTCGAGTGGTTCTTCATCATATGTTCCTCGAGTTCTCACGTTGCCTCTTCCATATTATGGTTTTTCCATAGAACCTTTACCAGACGATTCATCTAGTTTCTCATCACTTGTTCTCTCGTATCAAGAATCCTGAGGGGCTCTCCGCAGTAATATAGATCGGGTTCCAGTTCTGATTCATCATAGGTGAGTACATGTGTTGGGTTAGGCATGTATTTTCTCAACAGTGATAGGTGGAACAGATCGTGAACTTTGGAGAGATTTGGAGGCATTTCCAAATGATAAGATACAGCCCCAAATCGTTCTAGAAGTTCGAAAGGTCCTATGTACCTGGGACTCAATTTACCTTTATTACCAAAACATATAACTTTTTTCCATGGAGATACCTTCAAGAAAACATGATCTCCTATCTGGAATTCCAAATACTTCCTTCGGTTATTGGCATAGATCTTCTTCCTACTTTGAGCTGCTTTGATGTGTTTTTGGATTACCATCACCTTTTCAATCGTTTCCTCCACCAGTTCTGGGCCTACGGGTTTTATTTGACCAACATCAACCCAACAGGTTGGTGTGTGACATCTCTTTCCGTATAACGCTTTTTATGGTGCCATATGAATACTTGAATGGAAGCTATGGTTATAGGAAAATTCTACCAGAGGTAAATATTGACCCCACATACCCTGAAAGTCAAGTGAGAAAGATCTCAACATGTCTTCGAAGGTTTGAATAGTTTGTTCTGAATGTCCATCTATTTGAGGTTGGTAGGTAGTGCTCAAATGAAGTTTAGTATCCAGGGCTTTCTGAAGACTTTTCGAGAATCTTGCAGTAAAATGGGGATCATGATCAGAAACAATCAATAGGGGTACTCCATGAAGTCTCACAACTTCATTAATAAATATTATTGCTAAAAGTTCAAGTTCTAAATCTTCCCTTATAGAAATAAAATGTGTTGACTTGGTAAGACGACCAACAATGACCCATATTGCATCGTTCCTTCTTGGAGTATTTGGTAGTCCCTTGAAAAAGTCCATCATAATATTATCTCATTTCCACATAGGTATGGGAAGATGTTGCATGACTCCTCCAGGCTGTTGCCTTCTAGCTTTCACATGTTGACAAACCATACATCTTGACACAAAATCAACAATCTCCCTCTTCATGTTGTCCCACAAAAAATGTTTCTTCAAATCTCTATACATTTTGGTACTCCCATGGTATATAGAGAAATTGGAACTATGATCATCATCCAACAATTCCCTTTTTAGATCAGGTATAACAGGAACACAGAGTTTCTTCCCAAATTTCAAAATTCCATCTTCATACACAAATTCACTCAATCTCCCATCATTCACAGCTTTAATCTTCTTTTGAAATTATTCATCATCGGTTTGAGAACTCTTTAACCTTTGTAGTAAAGATGGTTTGGAAACCATTTTAAAAAGTATCAATGTTTCACCTTCCATGGTTATTCCCATATTCATCTTTACTAGATCCATGAAAATTGGATCCCTTCTAACTCTCATTTTGTCCAAAACTCCATGATCCTTTCTGCTCAAAGAATCTTCCACCTTATTTTCCTTCCCCGTGTGGTAGTGTATAGTGAAATCATAATCCTTGAGTAGTTCAAGACATCACCTTTTCCTCATGTTGAGTTCTTTTGGTGAGAAAATATACTTCAAACTCTTGTGATCAGTATATATCCCACATTTTTCACCATAGAGATAATTTCTCTATATTATCAAAGCAAAGATCACAGCTGCTAACTCAAGATCATGAGTAGGATAGTTTTTCTCATTAATTTTCAGCTGTCGTAATGCATAGGAAATAAACCTATCATTCTGCATAAGGACACAACCAAGTCCTTTCTTCAAAGCATCACTATAAATAAAAAACCCATCGTTCCCTGATTGTAGAGTCAATATCAGATAATTGACTACTCTTCTCTTCAGTTCTTCAAAACATTATTCGCACTCTTTTTTCCAAATAAATTTAACCCCTTTTCATGTGATATTTATTAATAGGTTAGCCAATCGAGAAAAATTATGGACGAAACATCGATAATAACCTCCTAAACCAATAAAATTGTGTACGTCAGTTATACTTGTCTACCCTGGCCATTATTGGATTGCCCTTGTCTTAGAAGGATCAACGGAGGTTCCATCCTTAGAGACAATATGGCCAAGAAAAGAAATCTCCTGAAGCCAGAATTCACACTTTCCAAACTTCCCATATAATTCATGTCTTCTAAGAGTCTTTAGAATAATGCGCAAGTGATTTTAATGATCCTCGTAGCTTTTAGAGTATACCAAGATATCATCAATAAATACCACTAAAAAGTGATCAAGATATTCCATGAAAACTCTGTTCATTAGATCTAGGAAAACAAGGGATGCATTAGTCATCCCAAAAGGCATTACTATAAACTCGTAATGCATGTACCTGGTTTGAAATCCTATCTTTGAAATGTATTAATTCTTCACACACAACTGATGATATCCAGATCAAAGATCAATCTTCGAGAAGTATTTCGCTCCATGAAGTTGGTCGAATAAATCAACAATGTGAGGTAGGGGATACTTGTTCTTTATTGTTATAGCATTGATCTCTCTGTAGTTAATTGACAACCTCATAGATCCATCTTTCTTTTTAACAAAAAGAATAGGGGCTCGCCATGGAAAAAAACTTGGGTGAATAAATCCTTTATTACTCAATTTCTCTACTTGATTCTTTAGTTCTAATAATTTCACAGTGGCCATTCTATAAGGGGTATTCGATATGGGCCTTGATACAGGAATTAAATCAATGGAAAACCGAATTTCTTATTCTGGAGGATGTCCAGGTAAATCTTCTGGAAAGACATCAAAATATTCTTTCACAATAGGTAAATCCTCTAATTGAACTTTCCTTTCCTCACCCACAGTTATTTCATTCTCTTCCCCTTCAATAATTGAATTTAGTTGAGCTACTGGGGGTGGATCTTGATAAGAATTTGGTGGTGACAGTTTTTCTCTAATGATAAGGTGTTCTTTATCATCATCATCAAAAATTGTAACCTCCTTCTTCTTACAATAAATCTTTGCATAGTGGTCTGAAATCCAATCTATAATGAGGATTATATCAAATTAAATCATGGGTATGATGATGAGATCAGTGGATAAATAACATTTATATGCTCTAATGGGGACTGATTCACAAAACATTGTTGTGATGATACTTCCCTTAGGAGTTTTAACTGACAACTCCCTTATTAAATCAAATTGAAAATATCTAATTTTCTTAGCAACTGGGATGTTATGAAATAATGCGATGATATAGAATCAAATAAAGCATTGTATAAACTAGATAATACCATTAAATTACATGCCACCACATCTTTCAGTGCTTCAACCTCAGCAATAGTAATAACATAAGGTTGGCATTGATCCCTTGGACTTTTCAGAGGTAATTTCACCTAAAGCTTAGTAAATTCATTTTCATAATGTCCCATCTCTCTGAAATTGTTTCATTGAACATATTTAGCTTTTTTCTTCCCCATGAAATCATGAGCTTGGGGCCTTTTCCAACACACTTGTAATAGACTCACATTCCATTCAAGCAAGTACTATGGTGTTTCTTCTCACATTTACTGCAGGATGGATATTCAATTTTTCCCTTCTTCCCCTTATTTCCATTTCCAGAGTGATTAATAGATCTCTTCTTCTCTTTCTTTTCTTTAAAGTTGTAAGACTTAGAGAATTATTTTTATATCTTAATAGCACATGAGACAATATCTTCGTACGATGAGAAGGATTGTGAGAATAATTCTCTATGGGGAAATGGGTTTAAACCATCAAATAAATGATCAATCTTACTTCTTGGGTTATGTTTATAATCTTCAGCATGCCTTTCTATCCTTGTAAAGTTAGACTCATACTTTGCAACATTATCATTCTCTTTTTTCCTCAGACTCAAAAATTGCCTTTCCATATCTTCTCGATGGTCACAAGGAAAGTGTTTTTCTAATAAAAGGTATTTAAACTCCCTCCACTCCATATTTGATACTTCATATTCTTCCTTTTTGTTTTTAATTAATGACCACCATTGATCAGAATCCCTAGTGAGGAGTTAAATTTCCATGATAACTTTTTCCCTTTCACTACTCCCCAAGGCATGGAATATTTTCTCTAAAGAATTTATCAATTTCTCAGCTACTAATGGATTTTTACTCCCATTTAATGGTGTTGGTTGTTTCCTCATGAAGAGATCTAACATTGATCCTCTGCACTGTGGATTAGGGTGTTGCATACAGGTAAGGTTATTATTCATAACCTGAGTGAGTTGTCCCAGTATGGTGATTAGCTAATCAGCACCATTTGCATCAACAACTCCACTATAATTATCTTGATCATGATGGAAATCCATATATGGAGTGTGTACATTGATATAGTTTTCATTCCTTCCACTAGGCGCCATTTCTAAACAATGGCATACACTAGATTAGTTTATGAATCGCAATGCATAAATCAAAACTTGTAAAACACTAAACATAAATTGAACAATTTATGGATATAATCCATAATCATAAAAATGTTTTCTTTGAAGAATTATATAATCATAAACCCTTCATAATGGTTTGTAATGAAAATTAGAATTATCCTAAGAATATACCCCGGGAGTGTCGTAACCAAGAGTGCAGCATGGCCCGTTTTTGTGCACCAGTTCTCATTCGAGTCTTGCTCAAAGAGGTGTTTTCAGGTTTTACACTTAGGTACATCTATGCCAGAGCTGCCTCTACCTGCTCATATCTAGTCAGGGATGTATTTCATGGAAAACTCACAAAATATCTACAATACCAAAATTCTAGGATGTTCTTCTATACTAATACTCAAAGTCCATCTTAGGTCTATGTGCTGTAATCAGAGTTTATCTAAATCTAGCATATAAGGATTGTACTAAACTTCATCTGATAAAAACTGTAATGCCCCAAACCCAATTACCCAGATTCGGTTCATTATTAAATAACATTGGCATGATTCTAAAAGATCATGTCTCGAAAGACTGATAAGTTTAGTGCCCTTGGAAACACTAGATACATTCATAAGTCTTACATTACATCAAAAAGTGAAAAAAATAAAACAACATAGCCTCCATATTCAACACTCATATCCCCTTAGAATATCCTTGTAGTTCAGTCATAAAATACTTCTTCACATCCAAGGAAAAATAAAACATAGAAAGGGGTGATCTTATATGCTCAGTAAGGATATCAATGTTGTGAAAACTTTCTTAAATAAGCATAAACATTTAAGGCAATGTATAACTAAAACAAAAGCCTTTTAAACGTGAACTTCAGCATAATATGAAAAAAAAATGAAATAATTCCATTTACATATTCACATTGATATTCTACTAGTCGAATAATCACATGAAATATCAATAACCACTTTCATAATGATGGAATGCATAATGCCAAACTATCAGAATCACATAGTCAAGGCCTTATGCCTAGACTACAAATAAGATTTTGTCAAGGCCCTGTGCCAACACACTAGTTTGTCTCTTGAGACCTACCGATGCATCGAGGAGCTATAGCGGTCTCCACCCGTCATTTACTAAGTCCAATGCATTTCTCATATGGACAGTTTTAAACATAACATAAACATTCATATTAAAAGTAGCATACGAAATGTCAATACTTTATCCATAAACCATGAATGCTATAAAAATAACACATCCATAGTCAAACATATCACAAAACCTTCAATACAATATTGAAATATCTTTATATTTTTAATGAATAATTTTAGTTTAATAGATAACATATATAACCCTATATAAAATTATTTTACAAAAAGATATATGCTTATGTCATTTTTGTATTTACTTTAACTTAATTAATAGAAAGTGTCATTATCACATACAAGTGGCTCCATGGGGTCCCAAAATCGACCCAAGGATGCCCATGGTAAGACATGCATCATCAAATAGGGTTAGGGAACGTGTTAGGGTAATTTAATATTATTATAATATTATTTTTTACTCTTATTTACCGGATTTACCCTTTAAAAATGGTAAATAATATATTTAATGAAGTAATTATACAAAATGTATAAGAATAAAAGTTACCTATTTACAAAATTTGGACCTCCTATTCTAAATATTAAATCAAATTTTCTAAATTCAAATCACAAAAGTGGGAGAAATTAATTTTAAAATAATTCACGTTGTTTAACAGTAAAATGTGTTTTTAAGAAATAATAACTATCAAAATATTGACATTTGTTTATGTCTAGTTTAAATGTGAAATTATGTCCAACGACCAACATTGGATTAAATGGTACAAATATATTATAATTATACTTGAAACCCACTCAATAGTATAATTTATCTCTATAAATTATTTGATTAAAAAAGTTGTTTTTAATTAAAATTTAGTATTTTTCACTATTCATCAAAAACTGAATGTTTTCAGAAAAATTCCAAAAATTTATCCTTAGATAATTTCGATATTCTGAATCCAAAAATGAAGTCCATTTTAAAATATAAAATTTATATAATTTTAAAAAGTGGGTATTACTATTCATAAAGGCTGGTTTGATTGGTTGTGGAGTGTTAAAACTCGAAGTTGCGTACAACACACACTATTTTATTATTCAAAGAGAAGCGTACCATGGAATCTTGGGGTGTTACAGTATGAGCTGGTTGCTGATCGAGATAAGCATTACTAGCTCATTGATTTATTCCTCAGTTGGTGGAATTCAGGGTCTCTTCCATGGATTATTTTGGAATTTATTTTCAGTTGTTTGGTTTATGTATGAAATTACATTAATCTATTGGGATGATTTTTTTATGCATGGATTTGGTCGGTGAACCTCAAATTATCACTTATTCCTTAAATTTAAATAAATAGGTAAATTCCTCTTTTATATATTATACACTCAATTCTACTCACCAACCCATGTAATATCGACAAAAGGCTTCAGGTTTTAACTCTTTATTTAAATTGATGGCCTAGTATTGGTACTAGTATAGGGGTTTTGGTGGAAGAGTGGTTTCAAAGTTGATGGTTGAGAGATATGATATAATTTTTAGATAATAACTAGTGATAATTCATGGGTTGGTAGGGAAATAGAGTCAGCAAAACATAATATGATTCATAAAAAAGGAATATCAACTAAGATATTTGATTTTAGATCGCTCTGTGATTTGATAGAAGGACCTTAAAGTTTATTTAACATCCTAGGTGAAGTGGAGTTTCTTGTGGTGTAGATACATTGGTAAGGATAATTCATCATGGATATATATGCATGTGATTGAATTGGGTAGAACATGATAATTTAGTAGAAATTGAATTAATTAATTGACCATAAATATTATATATTTTGTATTTAGGTAATCAATGTTGTTTTTTATTTTATAGGAATATCTCTAGATCAATAACCCCATTAGTCTCATACTGAATATGTTTTACAAGATATTCTCAATGATCTCCATTGAGTAATGGTTCATAGTGATGAAACTTGTTTGAGGAAACTCTAATAGTTTTTGTACCAGCGTTTATAGATGTTTGAGTTATTCATTTTAGATCAGGGGAGTAAGGATTGGTTATAGGATGGGGAGATTTCCATTATTAAAATTGATTCTTCTTTGGAGTATTGATTTTCATTCACTATGAAGATGTTTCATGGGGAATCTCAATAGTGGGGGTTCTTATTCCCAATGGATTGTAATGAGTCACATATTTCATGTGAGAAGTTTTGAGTTTAGTTTAGGTTGATTTTTTTCTTTGGCCACAAAGTAAGATTATCATAAGGAGATTCTTATCCTTAATTGCTGTAGTTTTAGCATGTGGTGGTTTTTATCTTTTATAATAACCACATGAATTATACCTCAATAATTCATCCATATGATGTGTCTAGTGTGAGGCATTTCAAGAATAATTTATTACCAGAGATCCCACATCAGGTCACCCTATTTATGTTGAAGTTATATCTCAAGGTTCTTCCTAGGGACGTGTTATTTGAAAGGAAGTTATCCGGGGTAATATTATCTTGGGAGGGGAGTCATAAATTTTCTCCATGTAGAACACATGTGGATAGAAGTTTTTAGTTTCCTTATAAGAATCAGTTTTAAATAGTAGTGGGAAAGTTGTGTTCTTTGTTAAATCATATTTCCAATTATGGTTGTTCTTGGGCCATATCAAGTGAATTTAGTGTGGGTTTTTATGATTTTGAAGATCCTAGAAATCATAATTGAGAGTTTCTAACCATCCTTGGAAATTATGATGAAGTTATAAACCTCTTTATGGTTAACCATTTTAGAAGTATCCTTTGATGAGGTGGAAAGAGTATATTAATATTTTTTATCATCTTAAGAGAGGGGATGATGTGGGAAGAGGTTACCCTCATGATACCCCTCATACCTAGTGATAGTGAGAAGATAATGACCTTTGAGTTGGTCACTCTATGGGTTAGTGAGACTGTATAGAATTCCATTATAAGATGCATGAACAGGAGTTACCAATGTCGATGGAGCTAAACATTATACAAAGGTACTATCTTCCTATTTTCTACTTGGGGTATGATTTTTTTAATCAGGATCCACACTCCTTCACCACACTATCCCTAGTCTATTCTTGAGGACATGATGGGGACATACATCCAATTCCATGTTCATTGACTATGTCATTTGGAAATTAATATAGCATGTATGGTGTGTGAGTAGATAGTAAAGTCATGATATATAATAATCACTCTTGGAGATAGCTCCTATGTGTTTGGATTCAACCATACGACATCATTCCTTGAATGTGTTAGCAATATTCAGTGTAGGATTTTTTGAATTACATAAATAGGTGAGTCATATTATACACCCCTAATTGGAAGCATGCCATTTTTTAGAAGTTGGAGTCTTAATGGATTATAGGTTTATCAAGTATTTTTATTCATTAATTCCATTGTTTATGTGGAGTTATGTAGAGTATCAACCAGTGGATTTTCCCAGGGTTTTCTAGGAGAACCATATAACCTTTTAGAAAAGGTTTTTTTGTCACCCCTCAACGTGAGAATGATTTTAGGATAGATCTACAATAAGTAATCACTATTATCACAATTTATCCCTAGTGAATATACCCTTATAATTTGTGTAAGCTATAGATTTGTATTAATAATATTCTATAGAGAGGATTCATTTATACTAGTTTATCACCTTCATGTGCTTCAGTTCTATTTTCAAAGAAGGAAATGGAAGTACATGGATATATATTGATTATTTCCATTTGAATAATGTAATAGTGAAGAAACATTATCCCTAACATTATATTTACAACATCTTCAATAATTTAAAGGGATCTTTCTAGTTATTGACGATCTATTTTCGGTCAGGATATCAACATATGTGAGTGGTGGATGGGGATATAATGAAAACTGATTTCAGATGTCATTATGGGAATTATGAATTCATTTATATGTCAATCATTATAATGAAACTCTATATGTGTTCATGGTACTAATGAATATAATGATCATTGAGTTTTTAGAACTATTTATTTTAGTTTTTCTCAATGGAATCCTCATGTATTCGATATTTAAGGAAGAATACACAAAGTATTGTTGGGATATTTTTAGATTTATTCATAACAAAAAGGTATTAAAATAGATCTCAAATTATGATTTATTGTCCCATGAGACCTCTTTCATGGGATATGTAGTGACTTATAGTGGTGTATCCATGGATCGTTTAATGATTGATGTGATTTTTTCTTGGGTGTCCCCTCAGAATATTGCATAGGTCTGTAGTCTTTTTAGTATTGTTGGTTACTATAAGTGATTCATTCCCATCTTTACTTAGATTATTAATCATAAAATATTTTTTAATTGAATAAATCAAGGGTTCATGTGAACTATCTTGTTCCAATATAAATTTGGAGGAGAATATAGTCATTACATTGATTCATTGGGAGCTAGAGAAGGTTGTTGTGTTCAACGTTTATTCTGATGCTATGCATAATACCATCGGTTGTTTTATGATGTAAAATAGGGTGGTTATATAGTGTGGGTATCAATAGTTAAATCCACATTAATGTAACTATTCAACCCATGATATTGATCTTTTTGTGGTTGCATTTTTATTGAATTTTTGATATAATTACCACATTATTGGATGCTTTTCTCTATTCATAGATTACAAGAACCTAAGTTATGTATTATCCCCTCATGATCTGAATATTCACTATTGATTATATATGGAATTACTTCATGATTATGATTTTGAGATTTCCTTTACATTGGGTATATGTAATGTTTTGTCACAATCCTTGAGTAAAAAGTCACATACTGGTATTGTGTGATAGTTTATGGAATCTTAGCCAGTGTTGGAAGAGTTTTCTATGATGAATTTTTTTTATGGAATAATTTAATGTTAGTGAATGACTTTATTATATGAAGGTATAGTCATATTTGGTACAGGTGGTGTAGGAGTCTCGGTAGTGGGATTCTGAGGAGCAGTTTTTGTGAGATTGATCGATTCCCCTGAGGGATAATATAAGAATTGTCCACATTGGGTGATGTTTTTGGGAAATATATTCATATTTTTGGTGATGCATAATGTAGTTCTCCATCTGTTCTATATTTCACCCTTGGTGATATATCATACTCTGTAAAAGATTTATCACACCTTCTAAGTTTATTATTTGTGTTCTATCATAAATACATCAATTTTAGAGTTTTCCTCTTGATGTTTGGTTTTCCATAGATTTAATTTTGAGAACCATGTTCATGGGAACATACTTCACCCGCTTGATATTATATAATGGAAGTGGTAGGACATATTAGTGGTCGTTATCATTGGGTTTCTTCAAGAATATGGAGGCTATGATTCTGTATGGGTGATTTTGGAACACTTGACAATGTTGTATAATTTTATAGAAATTATGGATTCGATCTTGGGGGAGGTTTGTTAAGGTGATATCAGGAGGAGGTAGTGAGGCTTCATGGAGTTATGAATATGATCATATTTGATCATGATCACTATTTCTCATAAAGAGTTTAGAGGGGACATCATAATTATTTTTCTTCATAAATATGTCCTATACCTACTTTTCATACATAGATGGATGGTATGAAATATTGGAAAATATATGCTTTGAGGTCAGGATGTGCACATATATTTTATATTTTTTAGGTTTTTTGTTGAGGTATCTACCCTAGATGGATTTTTCATAAAATAATATTGATCACTCTACCATTTTTATGGATCCATTTTAAGTGAATCATTTTCATCCTTTATAATATCAATTATTTTGGACCATTGATGGGGAGACAAATATTCTCAGGTTGAAATTCATGTAGAGATTTAAAGCTAAGATGCTGGTGATTTGTGAGTGAATTAAGGTACCATGGGATAATTTTAAGTCTTATGTTGATCATAGGAGTGGGTATCTAGAGTTTGATGTCAAAGATTCTGTGTTCTTGAAGGTATCTCATTATCATGGTTACTAAATGCTTTCTCATGGGGGTAATCCCTCCATATTATATATTAGAACTTTCAAGGTGTTGGTGCATGTTGTTGTAATTGTTGTGTATTGGATAACACTACCCCTAAAGATATTTCAAACTCATTATTTATTCAGTGTTTCAACATTTAAATTGTATCTTTAGGAAGATTCCCATATTATCAATAAGAATAAGATGGAATCTTATGTGCATAAGACCTTTAAAGAGTGTCCAGTTAAGATCCAGGACCATCAGGAGAAGGTGTTTCATAGGTATAAAATTACTTTGGTTCATGTCATGTGGAGTCACGGTGTCTTTGTGGATAAAACATGGTAGTGGTGGTCACATATGTGATCTCAATATCTGGATTTTTTCATTGTTTTATCCATATTGAGGTGATTTCTTTTACCTTTCTTGAGATGATTTATAGATGTTTGAATTTTACAAGACCTAATCTGCTTAGGTCTGACCCATGACTACCTCGAGCCCACCACCTATAGGATGGGGGATGGTGAATAGTACCATGTAAGAATATCTCTTAAATGGGAGGAATTATCATAAAGTACTTATACAAACACATATCTGATCCCTCACAATGTTGAAATGCAAACAATTGAAAAAATGTATGCATACATCTTAGATCCCACAATGTAGTACGATAGTAAAATTATTGAAAGTAAAAAAATTGGACAAATAAAAGACCAACCAAAAACTATAAAGAGTCATACTTTTTCCATAAGTGAGTACTAAAGTCAAATGCAAGCTCCCATTAAACACATTGATATGACAAGATTATGATATTCACTAGATGCTCCTTATCAGATCTGAACAACATCAAAAGGGTCATTGTCTAAATAAAACATGACATATGTGGGTGAAGACCATGTAGGGGTGAGTATTGCAATACTCATTCGGACACCCTAAAAACACTAAACATGAAGCATCATGTATATCAATCTCAATACAATAGATCAAAATACATTTATAATAGAAACACCTAGATATACTCAGGAAAGTCACCACACCACCAGGCGGTTGTAACCAACTTCCAGCCATAGTATTCTACTTGAAGCAATGCTCATTTCAAGATATTACACTCTAAAATACATGCGCTCATCAGATACATCCAACACAGATATCTAGATAGGTGGGCCCCATTTAAGAAATATCTATAGTCTAAAAATACCCTCGTACCCAGATAGGGGGTCGTCCCTAGAACCGTTGGGGGACACTATGAACCAAATCTAGTTAAACCCTCTACGGAGGGGATCATATATCAACAATGCCATAAACCCTACAGATAAGTTGTAACACCCCAAGATTTCATAGTACGTTATTTTTTTCAATGTAATTCAATAACTTGCACTACATGCAACATCGAGTTCAAACGCACCACGACTTACCAAACTAGCAGTTCAAAAGTGGTTATGAATAGTATTAACTGAGTTTTTAACTTTATATAATCCTTATAATTTTAGAATCCATATCATGAGTTTCTTATACATAATGTAAGAACTAATTCATTTTTTTTAGATAAAAGAAGTATTTTTCAAAAAAAATGCACTTTTACCACCTTTTAATGGTAAACCCTGTTTAAATACAATATTTTAAACTTTTATATATTAAATTTGAAAAAATAAAATTCATCTTTAGAATTGGTACATAAGAATTTAGTTTCAATAAATTTTTGGTGTTTTTCTGATAACTTTCATATTTGGGTGAATAGTGAAAAATACTATATTTTAACTGGAAACAAATTTTTTAATAAAAATTAATTATAGTATTAAATAATGAATTTTAATGGTTTGGAAGTATAAATAGATTATATTTTTACCATTTAATCCAATTCTGGTCATTGTATGTAATTTCACTTTGAAATTGGACAAAAACAAGTGTCAATCTTTTGATAGTTATTATTTATTATAAACACGCTTTTTGGTTTTGAAAATATGAATTAATTGTAAATTAATAAATGCAGCTTATATGTTTTGAATTTGGTATAATATAATTAATTTCTGAATTCAGAATATCAAAATTAGATTAGGGTGAAATTTTGATATTTTTCTGAAAACGTTCAGTTTTTGATGAATATTGAAAAACAATGAGTTATTGGTTAAAACTGACTTTTTATTTAAATAATTATTTATTTTATTTAAATTTATTTTAGGTAAAAATAGATACATAATACTGGTATAAGATCAATATATTTCAGTGGAGTCATTAATAACAAGTTTAGATATATAAAAATTTTATTGAACTGTTTACCGTCTTATGCCCACCTCCTTGGAAATTTGCAAATTTGCATAAAAATTAATTTTACAATTTCTGTTGGTTAAAGTTAAAAAATCCAAGAGACACGGTTAACCTCAGAAATTAAAATTTTGTTCAATAATATGAAAATAAGTTTTGATGAATAGTAACTTTTGACTTTTATTTACCACGGTTAAAGGTAAATAAGGTAATTCAAGGTAAAAAGAATATTATAATAATAAATATTTACCTTAACACTTATCCTAAAATTATTGGATGAGTCATGGACTACCATAGAAATCCTTGGGAAGATTTTGGGACCCCATGGAGCCACTTATGAATGATAATGGCACTTTATTTTAATTAATATAAAATAAAGGCAAAAATGACAAAAACAAATATCTTTTGGTAAATCAATTTTTACATGGGGTTATGTAAGTAATATTTTAGACTATAAATATTCATTGGAAAGATATAAATATTTCCTACATAATTTTATTTTAATTATATTTTTTAGATATTAAATAATATAATTCATTTATGACACAATGATGATACAGTTAGTTACCTTATTAGTGAAATATTGAAATAATTGATATTATAAATATCTGAATAAATGAAATTTGAGACTTTTGATGAATTAAACTAATTTTATAGGTTAATATGACATTTTATGTTTGGTTAGATGATATTTTTGAGGTAATAATTCTTTTATAAATTTAGAAAAAACAAAATACCAAATAGTGTCAAAATTGACATAAAAGGGTTTCTAAAACAAATATTATATTATTAATTGATATTATATTCCTAAAAATATAAGGTTCAGCTGAAAGACTTATATAATGATATTTGTATCATTAAAGAACCACTTTAGGTTATCTTTGAAGTATATATTAAGTTTATTAACCGTAAAATATAAAAATACAAAGAGACATGGTAAATGTCAAACCATTTTATTAAGAGTTAAATATAAAAGATAAAGTTAATATAGTGACCCAAACCTATCTAAAACCTTTTTATTGAGTGGTTTTGGAACCATACCCACCTTATCATTTAAATAATTCATTTTGGGGCCATTAGAAACCGAAAATTATTTTATTACAAAAACATATTTCTAGCTTTTCCTCAGGTGCCCCTCACCCCTCTTATAAAAGGGAACTTCCCCTTCTCTAAAATTCACACCTTCAGAGACATTTGGATCAGCCAAAACCTGGAAACATACCCTCTAAAATGTCCTATATTCATCCAAGATGCATTACTTTAGTCATAAATCTAACCTAAGGATCCCTTTTGATCATATCAAAAGGAAGAACCCGCAGAAGTGGTAAATATTCCATCACCTCTTTCACGTTCCTTTCTTCTTCCACTTCGTATTTCTTTGTTATTTCCATTATAAAATAAAAACTATAGTATCTTCTATAAACTATGATGTTATTATAAATATGGTACGACCATATTCATTATTCTATCCATCCTTTGAATGACATGTCACCATACGTGCGTATGTACGGCTTACCGTCTTCACGACGTGGTGTAATTGTTGTTCAAAACATTATTATTTGGATTGTTATAATAATTATGTGTAATTTATATAAATAATAAATATAACATGATAATTATTCTTTATATATGATATAACATCCAATTATATATTATTTTAATATCAAAATAATGACATTGTCGCTTCTGCGTACACACGGATTACCGTCTCCACGAACGTGATGAGATTTATTCCCCATAATATCCATTCAAGACTAATTTTCATTTGATGATTAAAAATAATGATTAAAGACTTAATATAATTCTGAATATGAATTAGATACATTCTATCCATAAAAAACACTACTTACATAACAAAGCAAATAAAGTAAAACAAATCTGTTAACACCTGAAACGACGATAATACTAAGATATTATTAACAAAGAAATATTAAAAGATCATATATGATATCATATTAATGTATATGATTCTTGTATAATTTAATAACAATTATTTCACTATTATACAGTAGGTTAACCTACCCTCTACCAAGGAAAAGTACATGGTAAGGGTTAATCTCATAATCTCTTTATTATCTGAGGTTGTTTATACGTAATTGCATTCTGGGACCTTTTTATCATCCACATCCATGTTTCTTAAAAATGAATTTCAAAACATGTAGACTATTTTATAGAAAATGGGGTAAATTCATTTATACCCTTATTTTACCTTATATGTTTTGAAAGTAATATTTCCTTCATTTTCCAAACAAGGTACTTTATGACCTTTTCGACAAAATTAAGGTAAGAATGTTTTTTAACTTGTACGGCGGGTGCAACTATTTTCCGCCATTATAACATCGTCGAAACTTCCCTTACAATATTATAAGAATATTTTCAAGATAAATTTTTTCTTTACAATTATGTGACTCTTAAATGATTTCACAAATGGAAGATATATTTCTCTAAAAATGGTTTTGATTTCATCTATGTCAACATCCTTTGATGGATTTTAAGATTATTTGAAGTTGATTTTTTATCATACAAAACATCCATATTTTATTGAATGTTTTTTGATATTTTTTACTGTGGATTTATTATTTTATACCATTCATGTATTACGGATTAATGATTGAAATTTCGTATTCTATTTCTAATATGAATGTTTATGTCATGTTTAAACCTTTTCATTTGAGGAATGCATTGGACTTATTATTTGACGGGTGGATCCCGTTATATCTCCTTGATGCATCAGTAGGTCTCATGAGACAAACAAGTGTCTTTGCACAAGGCCTTGACAAATATTATTTGTATTCTTGGCACAAGGCCTTGACTATGTGGTTATGAAGTCTGGCATTATTCCTTCCATCATTATGAAAGTTGCTATTAATATTGCATGTTATTATTCGACTAGTAGAATATCCATGTGAGTAAGTAAATGGAATTATTTTGATTTAAATTTTCCATATTATGATGAAGATTATGTTGAAAAGGATTTTGTTTTAGTTTTATACATTTCCTTAAATGTTTACGCTTTTTTTTGAATGTTCCCACTATATTTTTATCCTTACTGAGCATTTGATCTCACCCCTTTCTATGTTTTATTTTTCCCAGGATCTGAAAAATTATATTATGACAGACCTGTAGGGATAGTCTATGGAATCTTAGTGTTGTATATGGAAACAATGTTGTTGTAGTTTTCCATTGTATGATTTAATCTAATCCTTATGAATGTATCTAGTACTTCCAAGGCTACTAAACTAATAGGTCTTTCGTGACTTGATCTTTTGTGATCATGCCAATGATTTGTAATAATGCACCGAATCTGGGCTTCTGGGGTCGGGGAATTATAGTTGGTATCAGAGGAAGTTTATTACAAACCTTGGAAACTATATTTAGATAAACTCTAATTAGAGCACATAGCCCTAAGATAGACTTTGAGAATTAGTATAGAAGAACTTCCTAGAATTTTGGTAATGTATAGATTTGTGAGTTTTCAAAGAAAATAAATCCCTTTCTAGATACGAGTAGGTAGAGGAGGATCTGGCACAGATGTACCTAGTGGTAAAACACGAAAACACTGCTTTGAGCTAGACTCAAATGGGAACTGGTGCATGACAACGAGCCTTGCTGCAATCTTGGTTACGACACTCCCAGGGTATATACTTAGGATAATTCTCTTTTTCTTTACAAATAATTATGAAGGATTTCCAAGTATATACCTCCCAAAAAAATATTTTTATGATTATGGATTATATCCAAAAACTGTTCAATTTACGTTAGGTATTTTACAAGTTTTGAATTATTCATTGCAATTCATAAACACACCTAATGTATTCCATTATATATAAATAGAGCCCAAGTAGAAGGAATTTGAACTCCAGTAATACGTATGATCCAAAGAGTAAGAATGATCATAACTTTCACAGTATTAAGACATCATTTAGAAGGAAAATAATCTCCTAGGTATTCTCAAAATATGAAGAAATAGTATCATGTGTTAATAAGACAAGAAAAAAATTCTCTGATTCTTATGGCTGTGAAGGGAAGAAAAAGATGAAAAGGATGGAAGAGAAAACGGTGGAAAAAGGGAAGAGGGAAAAGAAGGATTTTCCCATATGTGATAAATGTGGAAATAATAACTTTGGTAAATTCTTTAAGGGAATGGGAGTTTGTTGTAAGTGTGGAGAAAAAGGACACCAAGTCCGTGATTTCAAGGTTAAGATAAAAGTTTTAAATGTACAATGCTTCATCTGAAAGGAGTTGGGACAAAACGTGAATCAGTGTCCCATTCATCAGAGTATACCTTAAATGATGCTATTGGATCATAATCAAGTTATGATACTACCTTAGACGAAGATGATTGACTATTTTTCTTACGTTGTTATTAAATAATTATTTCATTTGAGTGTTGTATCAACAATATACATGTTATATGAATTATGGAGATAAATAAGGATTGTACTGCATTACTATTTTATTGACGATTAGAGATTATATGGTTCTATGAAAAGTGACTTAATAGTAAGCTACACTTTTTGAAAAATTACATGGTTGAATGAAATGTAATCCTCAATATGGTCCTAATAATGAGGTAGTGATTTTGGAATTAGAGATGGTTGATTGGGATAAATTATATTAGATATTCTTGACTTCTTTGGAAATGATTAATAGTTTGTTTATTTCATCATTGTTGGAATATTAAATATTTTTGGATATAAGGAATATATCTAGTATTATATAAAGAATAAGGGATCATGATAGTAATCAATAAGGTTTTATGGTAATTTAGGATATTTTTGTGCTTTAAACGAATACATGATGAAGGTGTTCACATGTTATTACGTGGAAAAAAGGATCTTTATTTTGATTACCTTCCGAATAAATTTTGGACTGTGAGTTTGGACAGAAGTATTTTGGATAAGTCTTGTTTTTGATTATTTTTGGATTTCCAAAAAAAGGACAAACCTAGAGGTCGGGCGACAACCCGTCGCATCCGGAAAGGCCGCGAGACTTGAACCCGTAACCGAAGGGCGACAAAGGTGTGTCACCTACCACTAGCCCACGTGATGTCCTGGATTGAATGATGTTGTTTTTTATGGTCAGTTAGATGAATTATAAATTCATTTTTTTGGAACCCTATACAAAAAGGATAATTAGAATATATTTTTTAAGTTCTAATATCTTTTATAGTGAAAGTTGAGTTTGTGGTAGAAATTAGTTAAAGGACGGAACTCTACTAGTAAAGTATATTTTTTGTTCTTCTCTTATTCTATGAAGAAATTAATTTTTAAACTTTAGGTAAGGGATCTTAAAACTAAAAATATGTTATCCTAATCCCTTATGTTTTTTTGAATCGATGATATTTTAAATCATCATAGAATGATGGCTTTGAGGCCCACAATTCTACAATGTTTTGTGACTGATGACCTCAATCACTCCCTATAAATATTTAAAATTTCCCTCCAATTATGTGTATCTAATTTCCACCAATATTCTCTTAATCGAGATCATAATTTGGTGGTGACTTTTTCATTCCCCGTTTCCTCTTATTAAGACTAAATTTTATTAACCTAATTTCCGTTTTGGGTTTTCCCATAAAGAAATTTTCTATTTTCAACCTTTTATTTTCGAAGAACAACTTCAAATTGCGAGGATTAAATTTATTGAAGGAGTGAAGATTGTAACACCCAAAGATTTCATAGTATATTATTTCTTCAATGTTATTAAATAACTTGCACTACACGCAACACCGAGTTGAAATCCACCATGACTTTCCAAACTATCCATTAAAAATTGGTTATGAATATTATTAACTGAATTTTGAGCTTTAGAAAATTCTTATAATTTTATAAAACATATTATTAGTTTCTTAGACATAACATAATAACAAATTCATTTTTTCAGATAAAAAAGTATTTTTTAAAAAAATTCTCTTTTACAGCCTTTTAATAGTCAACCCTTTTAATATATATTATGTGAGACATTTATATATTCAATTTGACAAAATAAACTTCTTCTTTAGAATCAGGACTTAAAAATTTAGTTTCAATAAAATTTTGGTGTCTTTCTAACAACTTTCATATTTGGGTGAATAGTGAAAATACCATATTTTAACTCAAAACAAATTTTTTAATCAAAATAATTTATAATGTTTAATTAAACATTTTAATGGTTTTTAAGTATAAATAGATTATATTTTTACCATTTAATCCAATGCCGGTCATTGTAAGTAATTTCATTTTGAAATTGGACATAAACAAGTGTCAATCTTTTGGAAGTTATTATTTCTTAAAAACATTCTTTTTTAGTTTTAACAATGGGAATTAATTTTAAATTAATAAATTTAACTTATATGTTTTTAATTTAGTAAAATAGAAATAATTATGTAATTCCGAATATCAAAATTATCTTAGTGTAAAATTTTGGTATTTTTCTGAAAACTTCAATTTTTGATGAATAGTGAGAAACACTTAGTTATTGGTTAAAACCGACTTTTTATTTAAATAATTATTTATTTTATATAAATTTATTTTTGGTCAAAAAATTACATAATACCTATATATGTTCAATATAATTCATTAGAGTCGTTTTATAATATGTTTAGATATATAAAAAGTTTATTGAATTGTTTACCGTCTTTTACCCACCTCATAGGAGAATTTGCAAATTTGCATAAAACTTAATTTTACCATTTCTGTGGGCTGAATATAAAAAATTCAAGAGACATGGTTAACCTCAGTATGTAAAACGTGGTTCAATAAGATAAAAAATATTTTTTGGTGAATAGTAACTTTTGACTTTTATTTACTGCGGTTAAATGTAAATATGGTAATTCAAGGTAAAAAAGAATATTATAATAATACAAAATTACCATAACACTTGTCCCAATATTATAGTATGAGCCATGTCTAACCATGTGCATACATAAGTCGATTTTGGGACCCCATGGAGCCACTTATGAATGATACTGACACTTTATTTTAATTAACTTAAAGTAATGGAAAAAAGGTCATAAACAAATATCTTTTAATAAATTAATTTTTACATGGGATAATATAAGTCATATTTTCCAGTATAATTATTAGTTGGAAATATAAAAATATTTCCTACATAATGGTATTTTATTTATATTTTTTAGAAATTAAATAATTTAATTTATTTATGACAAAATGATGATTAAGTAATTACCTTATTGATGAAATATTAATATAATTGATATTAAAAATATCCAAATAAATGTAATTTGAGACATTTTATGAATTACACTAATTTTATTGGTTAATATGACTTGTTAGGGTTGGTTATATGAATGGTTTTAGATGTAATAATGCTGTTATAAATTTATCAAAAACAAAATACCAAATAGAGTCAAAATTGTCATAAAAGAGTTTTTTAAAAATATATTATATTATTAATTGATATTCTATTCCTAAAAATATAAGTTTCATCCAAAAGACTTATATAATTATAGGTGTATCATTCTTGAACCACTTGGGGTTATCTTGGAGGTATATAATATGTTTATTAACCATATAATATAAAAAAAACAAAGAGACATGGTAAATGTCAAACTATTTTACTATGAGTTAAATCTAAAAGATAAAGTAAATGTAGTGACCCAAACCGGTCTAAAACCTATTAGTTGAGTGGTTTTCGACCCATCCCCACCTTATCCCCTAAATAATTCATTTTTGAGTCCTTAGAAACCGAATAATATTTTATTATAAAAAAAATATGTCTAGCTTTTCCTAAGGTGCCCCTCACCCCTCTTTTAAAAGGGTACTATCCCTTCTCTCTAATTCACACCTTAAAAGCCATTTGGATCAGCCAAACCATTCCCAAATACCCTCTCAACTATCCTCCCTTCATCATATGGTCCTTACTTTGGACATAAAGTCAACCTAAGGAGCCCTTTTGATCAAATCAAACGAAAGAACCCAAAGAAGAGGTAAATATTTCATCACATGTTTGACGTTCCTTTCTTCTTCCACTTCCTCTTTCTTCATTGTTTCCATTATAAAATAATAAATCTAGTATCTTATATATACTTTTATGTTATTATATATATGGTACAACCATATTAATTATTCTAACCATCCTTTTAATGACATGTCACTATACGTGCGTACGTACGGCTTACCGTCTCCACTTCGTGGTGTAATTATTATTCAATACATTATTATTTGGATGGTTATAATAATGATGTGTAATTGATGTAAATAATAAATATAACATGATAATGATTCTGTATATATGATATAACAACCAATTATATATTATTTTAATATCAAAAGAATGATATTGTCGCTCGTCCGTACGTACGGATTACTGCCTCCACGAACGCGATGAGATTCATTCCCCATCGTATCCATTCATGACTAATTTTCATTTTATTATTAAAAATAATGTTTAAAGACTTAATATAATTCTGAATATGAATAATATATATCCTATCCATAACATACATTACTTACATAATAAATCATATTAAGTAAAATGAATCAGTTGACACCTGAAACGATGATAATACTAAGATATTATTAACAAAGAAATATTAAAAGATCATATATGATATCATATTAATGTATATGAATCTTGTATAATTTAATAACAATTATTTCACTATTATGTAGGAGGTTAACCTACCCTCTACCAAGGAAAAGTACAAGGTAAGGGTTAATTTCACAATCTCTTTATTATCTAAGGTTGTTTAAATGTAATTACTTACTGAGACCTCTTTATCATACACATCCATGATTCTTAAAAATATATTTCAAAAAATTTATACCATCTACTAGAAAATGGGGTAAAGTAATTTTTACCCTTATTTGACCTTATATGTTTTGAAAGGAATCTTTCCATCATTTTCCAATCAAGGTACATTATGACCCTTTCGACAAAATTAAGGTAAGAATGTTTTTTTAACTTATATGGCGGGTGCGGCTATTTTCCATCATTATAACATTGTCAAAGCTTCCCTTACAAGCATATAATAATATTTTCAAAATAAATTTTTTCTTTATAATTATGTGTCTCATAAATGATTTCAAAAAATAAAGAGATATTTCTCTAAAAAAGGTTTTTATTTCATCTATGTCCACATCCTTTGATGGATTTTCTAATTATTTGAAGTTGATTTATTATGATACAAAACTTCCATATTGTATTGAAGGTTTTGTGATATGTTTGACTATGGATGTGTTATTTCATACCATTCATGGTGTATAGATAAATTATTGACATTTCTTATGCTAGTTTCAATATGATTGTTTATGTTATGTTTAAACCTTTTCATATGAGGAATGCATTGGACATTGTATGTGATGTGTAGAGCCCTCTATAGATACTTGATGCATCTATAGGTCTCATGAGACAAACTAGTGTCTTGGCACAAGTCCTTGAAAAAATCTTATTTGTAGTCTTGGCACAAGGCCTTGACTTTGTGGTTATGAAGTTTGGCATTATGCATTCCATCATTATGAATGTGGCTATTGATATTTCAGGTGATTATTAGACTAGTAGAATATCCATGTGGGTAAGTATATGGAATTATTTTGATTTATATTTTCCAATTATGATGAAGCTTATGTTGAAAATTCTTATTTTTAGTTTTATACATTACCTTAAATGTTTATGCTTATTTATGAAAGTTTCCGCTATATTTTTTCCATACGGAGAATTTGATATCACCCCTTTCTATGTTTTATTTTTCCTAGGATGTGAAGAAGTATATTATGACTGACCTGTAGGGATAGTATATGGAATCTCGGTTTTGTCTATGGAAACAATGTTGTTGTAGTTTTCCATTTTATGATGTAATTTAAACTTTATTAATGTATATAGTACTTCCAAGGCTACTAAACTAATCGGTCTTTTGAGACTTGATCTTTTTTGATCATGCCAATGATACGTAATAATGATAGACTCTAGGCTTCTTGGGTATGGGAATTACATAAGTCATATTAGATGGAGAATAAAAACCTTGATTAGGGAGTTCATAATGATTCCACAAACCCCACATAAGGATTAAATACTGTTGAGGATCTCACTCAAGTATCGTAGAGGGACACCATAACTCTATTTGAGACTCGACCTCTAGAGGGGATCATAATCCTGTGATGTTGATGTAACGTCGCACTGTACCCTTGAGGGAATGGACCAAGGGAACATGACCAACTTAGATTGCACAAAACTAAGGAAATGTAGAGATACAAACACTCTTTAAGGGGGTACCCAACATCTACCAGGGGGTACATGGTGTGTCCATCTATCCCCAAGACTTCCCCTATGGTAAATCTTCTCATGGAATGTAAATATAATTATACATGGAGTATATAAGAAGTGCACAATGTGTAAAGATGTCATGGAACCTACCTGTATACTTCTTGTTGTGTCTGTGTATTTTGGATGGCTTGTGTATCAACCCTTGTATAGGGGGTTGAGTCTATGAACATATAATAATGTTTTTTTTCAAGTACATGGAGTTCCCCTATCCATGTACCTTTTCATGTTCCCATGTGCATATCAAAGTATAAGACAAGATATCATGGAGGGATCACATACCGTGTGACCAGGTCACACGACGTGGGATATTTAACTCTATCTATAATCCTATATCTTTATCTAGGGGACCCACATGGCATGATAACTATAAATACATGTCGTGTTGCTTAGGAATTTATAGATCCACTGGGTTCTCTTCTGCATCATCCTACACTTCACTGAATCCTATTCCATTTCAAGATAAAGGATAAAGATGTCGACCAAGCCTTACTATAATCTTCATCGAGAATCCAGGTTCAAATATTCATAATGAATGATCTTTCAAGAAAAAACCATCACCGTGCATCAAAATTGGGTGGAAAGGGAGCCTTAAATACTTCAGTTCTACTCCTAATCATCCACCACCACTACTAGAAAACTAACCTTTACCAACGGTTTGGAACTGTTGGTATAGGCCTCCAAACCGTTGGTATAGCCTATACCAACGGTTTGTAGAACCGTAGCCAAGTAAGCCATTGGGATAGGACTATACCAACGGTTTTCCAAAAACTGTTGGTATAGACCTATACCAACGGTTTTGGAAACCGTTGGTATAGGTAATATGAAATCTATACCAACGGTGATGGAACCGTTGGTATATAAATTCCAAAAATAAAAAATCCGCTGGGATTTGATCCCAGGACCCCTCGTTTATCATTGAACGACTCAACCACTAACCTAACATGACTTTTGTGATCATAATTACATAAATATATATATTTATTCGCATAAATATTTTAAATTTTGATTTATATAATGTTCTCGGTACGAAGGCCCGATAAAAAATGAAAGTACCTATACCAACGGTTGTTAAAACCGTTGGTATAGACCTATACCAACGGTTGTTACAACCGTTGGTATAGGTCTTTGGTTGTGATTTTCATTCTGCATAGGACGTTGAATTCTGGCCCACGTTTCCCAACGGTTTGGCCAAACCGTTGGGAAAGGTAGACCTATCCCAACGGTTTGGCCAAACCGTTGGGAAAGGTGGCATGTTTGGGGACTTTTCCCAACAGTTTGGCCAAACCGTTGGGAAAGGTGGCATATTTGGAGACTTTTCCCAACGGTTTGGCCAAACAGTTGGGATAGGTCTACCTTTCCCAACGGTTTGGCCAAACCGTTGGGAAAGGGGATCTATACCAAGGGTTTTTGCAAACCGTTGGTATAGAAGCATTGGGAAGGATCTAATTTCCAGTAGTGCACCATTGTCTAACCTTGATAACACCATCAATCATGAACCACACCTACAAAATCGATCTTTTTCACCAAATAATAGTTGAATAGTGATCGAGTATTGAGTATTCATCTAACCATGAGCCAAAAGAAATCATCGTTGATTAATCATGTGAATAACCAAGGGAGAAATCCAAAAGCCACAAAATGTGGGGAGAGAACATCAGCCTTTGTTCACTCGGCCTCAATACATTTTCATAGAAGGTGATGAATGAAGAGGGATAAATCAAAACAAATAATTAAAAATTCTATCAATTTAATTATATTGATGATGGATGTATTAATTATGTTTTTGGAACTGATTCTTGTTCATTTGGGATTAACAAACCTGATGGAAATCACAAGGAAAAAAAACCTACTTAAATTTTGGATCGATTGTAGATGAAGAATGGTTGTGTTAACATCATTTATAGGATTCACAAACTCTATTGAATCAAATATCCATAATCTAACCCTGATCCACTGTTGTTCACAAATAATTCTCTCCTAAAATTGATCCTAGGACTCCAAGGTTTAGTATCCATCCCAAAAAATCCATAACTATATATTTAAAGAGGAAGTAAGTTATTTCATCGAAAAAATAAATTAAATTGTTTAATTTATTTATTTTATTAATTTTTCATCCCTAATTTTTTTTTCACAAATAGCATGTTCCAACAAATATTTTGTCTCGCCTAGGGTAAAAAAGAAATTTTGAACTCATTAGTGCCCTCATATTTCAGATATGTCCCATGTTCAGGAGTTATTCAACTTTTTCAGGAAAACTACGTGTGCGTGTTGTTTAATATATTTAATATATTTTATATATTTCAAAAATTTATTATGGGCACACTAATCTATAAACTCACATGCCGTCTCAATTCTTGGTCTCAAAAATAATCCTTATAAAATCAAAAAATAATACTTGTGAAATCAGAGACATTAAATTACACCCACCTTGAGGATTTTCATCCAAAAAAGAAAAAACTTACTCAAAAGGTGAGGGTTCTTGGCTCATAGATGGTTCTCCCATTTCCATGTTATCTCTTTATAATTCCCATTCTTACACCAGACACAAACAATAGAAATCGATCGCCCATAAAGGATACTCTAATTCGGAACCATGATCTTCATCTGGTACTCAGTAAAGGTAGATCCATCCTTGTTGTCCAGCTCACCCAATCGATTAAGTGAGAGAGGTTATGCACCTAAGTCCTCGTTAATGACATTTGGAAGACTCTAGGTACATCATCTAACTACATTCGTAGAGTTAAGATATGATCCACCTCACCAAATCAATGCAGCATATAGAAGGGACCAATGATTCATGGAGATATCATTTTATCATGGCCAAATATCCTCAATCCATGTTGATGTGAGACCATCAGAAACATATGGTATCCCTCATCAAACTCTATAGGTCTTTTTCTTTAATCCTCATAAAACATATGATCGCTTTTTACAATCCTCATCTACTCTGGGATGATCTACATCGTCTCTACAGTTGCTCACACGAACTCTAATCCCATGAGTGTTGACTCATCTGGATCAGTCCAACAAAGTGGTGACATGTATGGTCACTCGTAAAAATCCCCAAATAGTTACATACCAATGGTGGAAAGATTTATTTTATTTTATGAAAACTGCACTAAGGTTAGGTGATCATCCCATCTATGAAAAAATTCCAACAGACAAGCCTGCAGAATGTCCTCTAAGACATAAATGGTCTGCTCTGTTTGGTCAATATCATGGGGGTGAAACGTCATTATTAAGCATAATTGAGTCTCTAAGGCCCCCTGAAATCCCCTATATACCTAATATGTGAAGTGGGTGTCTCTGTTAGATATTATCATTAATTTAACTCCATGGAGTCGGACTATCTCCTGCATGTAGAGGCGCCTCAATCTCTCTACCAAACACTGCTCTCAAATGCTTGGGATATGGGTTGACAAGTTGAGTTAGTCTATGATCACCCATTTAGAATCATTTCCCATGGAGTTTAATGGTAATATTATCTTGAATATAATTATATCTCATCCCACATACACTCAATAACCTCACGAGATTGTGCTAAACCCACTGTAACTTGATTCTCAGATGTTACCTTCTGAAAAGTGAGGCAGCGGGAGAGAAACTCTACAACTACATTATTCATGTATGAACACTAAAAATAATATAATAGGTCTTGTTACATCTTTTAGAAACTTTTATATACCACTAAAGGGGATGTATTAAACTCCCACATCACATATTCATGAAAAATAAATAGTACCATCACCTGTCCTCTGAAAATGTTAGTTTACTCCCCACCTTCAGAATATCCATCAGGATCATGTCTAATGGATATCAATGTATGTAAGGTCTTGCAGTATATATCTCCTTGTTGAGAATACTTGACACTGTATAAAAATGGTGGGGTAACAACCATCGACTAAATATATGATGCATTATCCTTCTCCATGAAGGATAATTATAATGAAGCAAATTGTTCTAATGCATTGGCCTACAATTGAGAAAAATATCTCATGATGAGAGTATTTACCACCATGTTCCTTTTTACAAGAGTATAAACTATCTTTATGTGATAATCCTATTGTAACTCTATCCATCACTACTTTATAAAGTTAAGATCCTTCTTTAAGAAAATGTACTTTATACTTTTTTGGTCAGAGTAAATGATAAACTGCTTTCCCATCAGATTGTTTCCCCACATCTGTAATGTTAAAACTACCGCAGCTAACTAAAGATTGTGGGTTGGGTAGTTCTTCTCATGTGGCATCAACTAAAATGAACCACATAGAAAAACTACCTGACTCTGCATTATAACACAACCAAGTCTAGTCCCCCATGAATCAAATAACACTACATACTCCACACCCTTCTCAAGAAATATCAATATGAGAGTGATCTTCAAACTCCACATCAGCTCATGAAATTACTCCTAGAAGCTTTATATGAACACAAAGGGTTTCCCCTTACCAGATAAGGATGAAAAGTTTTCATCCACTCTAGAGAGTTTGGGTAAAAACCTCCAATAATACCCTTCCAAGCCAAGGAAACATCGCACCTCAATAACCCACATGGGTGAATCCCATGAAAGAAATGCCCCAACATTTTTTGGGTCTACTAATACTCCATTCATTGAGATGATGTGTCCCAAAAAGTAGACTTGTCGAATCCAAAACTGACAATTCATATTAAAACCATTCCCTTTATTACAAATTAATACATGGTTTAATACATGGTATTGCACTTAATACAACATAGAAGATTAATATGTATAATGTCTTTGGGAATTAGGTACATTATAGAATAAATAAAATAGGTAAAACATCATCTTCATTGAATTATTCCTTAACTTTCTCTTATTTAAAACCGCATTGGATAACCTGGGGACATATATAAGAAATATGGGATCTATAAAGCCTAGTAAGGGAAGAAAAATGGCACCATATAAATAATTTAGTGCATTTTTTACAATAGGTATATCAATGGACATAAAAGTGAGAAAATAATAAACAAAAACAATGATACAAGATATAATGTGACAACATAGAAGAAAAATGGGAAATGTGGAAAAACTGAAAACACTACATCATAAAAAAATATGAAGGATAACTGACAATACATAATGATGGGAAAATCCCATAAAGGAATCAGGTTCACTCCCTACCTCAATATGAAATCTCATGATACTAAACATCACCCAAATCATTATAGGACTAAATAATTTTGGGAACACCTATCACTTTCATTTATTTATAATGGTTATGTGCGCCACATGGATCATACAACATCGATTCATTCATCAAAATATTTAATCCCAATATTATGCAGAGTGTATTTCATAAATGTGAGTTCCAAGTTAAAGGAGTATACGTGTATAAATAAATAAAAATACATTTCCCAGAATTTTTAATTTGAAATATAAGGCAAGGTATAATAAATAAAATTTAATAAATAAGAAAATGTGAGGATCCCTTACTTGAGTGTGTGACTCCAAATACATTGGATGATATTCATTAAATATTAAGGTCACCTTGAGAGTAATCTAGAGAGTTTAATAAGATTAAGGATGTCCTCCAAGGAATTATAATTAAGATAAATGGGATCTTGGGTGGTTTAATATAGGAAATGAGTAGGGATTTCTTCAATATTTCTGAAACATATGTTTTGGACTATATAAAAAAATAACAAAAACCACAAACCTTACGATGGGACTTTTCCATGGTTTCTACCAAATGGGATTGGTTTTCAATATTTTATAATCCCATGGAAGAACATAGTAAAATAATACACTTTCTTAGGTGGATGTGAGTCATACTGTTAAAGAAATTATTTTAAAACCTTAAAATATATTAATGTTGTTGGAGAATTCATAACAACATTAAAAAAATATTCAGATAAACATAAAATAAAATTATTTTAAATTTGAAACATATATTTGGTAGTTTATACCATTTATTGTATTTATTAAATCACTTTTGGGTCATTATGATGTCATAATATAAAAAATATATTTATATGGTTTTTAATTTTTAGCTAAAAATTTGATTATATCAGAAAATTATTAAAAATTCACAATTGGATAATTTCAACATTATGATTCCCAAAATAACATTTATTTTATCTAATTAATGGATAAACATCTAAATATTAAATTTTAGAAAATCGATATTTATTAGGAAATGTTGGATTTTTTTACAATAACATTTTTTCAACCCCTATATAAATTATATTTGATGTGACAAAAATTAAATGATCATTTATATTTGATAAAAATTACATAATAATAAAATATTATTAAATATTATTTATTTTAAAAATCCATTAATTCATCAAAAAAAATTCCTTTATTGAATTTTATTATTGACCAAAAAACTATTCATTGTTTATAGTATCAAAATAAAATTCATTTATAGAGTAACAATAATAGGATGAAAATATATTCATTATTCTATGAAAAAATAATGTAAATACTCATATTTTCAGGGTCTTGACACATATCCCTTTTATACACAAGAAAACACCCTAACGGAAAGGTGTGTGACATTGAGACTTTCATGGGGTGGTTTGACATACATTGTTTGGGTCATAATCTTGAGGAGCTTGAACTTCTCCCATAAATGGTTTCACTCATTCTTATTTTATATGATATCATCTTGGGATTTTTCAAGGTAAAAGCCTTTTGATTCTATCTCACTATAAATCTTTAAGGAATGGGCCTCATAGGGTATGATCCTACTGGTTGGGGCCATCACATCCTTTGTTTGTGTCAATTGGATTTGTAAAAACCCTATATTCATACTAATCATGTGATCACTATTCAATGACTTTATTATCAATTTTAATAATGATAAATGGTAATTTAAATACGATAGGATATAATAAATCCAAATAGGTTAATGTTTTTTCTATAACCATTTTAAATTATAATAAATTTAATTAAATCATAAGGAATATTTCATTTATAACAGTTTAGATCGTTACAATGTCTCCCCCCAAGAAATTTCTCACTCAGAATTTTCATTTCCCACACTAAAACATGAGGGGGAAACTATATTTCTTCACCTCCTCTAGTTCCCACATCACTTCTACAAACTTTAGGTTTCTCCACAACACGTTTGGCTAAGTTCATTGTCTTCTTCTATAAAACATTGTCTCTGTGATCTATGATCTGCACCGGTTGTTCTTCATATGAGAGATCAATCACCAATAGTACCACCAATTGATTGAGTAAATATGATGGGTGTGGTATGAACATTCTCAATAGGGATACATAGAATACATCATGTTCTTGAGATAGGTTAGGTGGGTGTTTTAGTCGATAGGCCGCTGATCTAATGTGATCAAGGATCTCTAAGGGGATAATGTATCTTGGACTAAGGATTCCATAGTTCCCAAATCTCATGACTTTCTTCCATAGAGATATTTAGAGGAATACCATGTCTCAAAAATAAAACTCCATGTCTCATCAAGGATTTTCATCATAGCAGTTCTATCAAATCTAAGAAGTCTTTATGCACTGCTGAATGGTCTTCACCTTTTGCACCATTTCCTAGACTATTTTATGACCAAGCGTTATACATTCCCCAACTTCATCCTAGAATGAAGGTGTTCTACACCTATTCCAATAAAGGGTATCACAGATATCCATTTGTATGCTTGAGTGGAAAATTTTATTATATGATAACTCGACCAAAGGTAGATGGTTGCCTCATCCTTCTTTGAAGTCCATAGAACATGATTGCAACTTGTTATCATGTGTCTGAATAGTCCACCTAGATTGGAGATAAGTTTTAGGATGATAGAATGTACTAAAGGTCATATCAGTCTTAAGAAACGTTTGGATAATTTTCCAGATCATGGAAGTGATGCTGGGATATCGCCCAGATACTATCCATAGGGGTACTCCAAATAGCCTCATCGCTTCTCTTATCTATATTCATGGAAGTTTGTCTTGTGAGAAATCATCTTGAAACACAATAAAATGTGTAGTATTTCTAATACCGTCCACAAAAACATAGATAGAACTATTTCCTTTGGATGACTTCAGAAGTCTGGTGACAAAGTCCATGGTGATGTTTTCCAATTTTCATGTTGGTATGGGTAATGGTTGCATAATATCCTTAGACTTATTCTTTTAATCTATCACTTTATGACATACTAGAAACTTTTATGTATATCCAAGGATACCCTTCTAATTTTTTTCCCACCATTGGTTCCCTATAATATCTCAATACATAATTATACTTCCTAGGTGAATGGATAAAGTTGAACTATGTGCATCATCCACTGGTAACGTAATTAAATCAGTATTTGATGGAACTCACAATATTGAACCAAATATCATAATTCCTTCTTCATTAAAATTGAAATTTGAAGATTTCATTTTTCTAATAGATTTATCTTTACTCTTAATTATTGAATCATCTCTTTGAGAATCCTTTAACCTCTATGGAAGAGATGGTTGGGAAATCATTTGTGAAAGGATTGTTGATTTTGATTCATTTATGATTCCCATGTCCATAATTTTAAAATACAAGAAGGTTAGATCCTTATCATTTCTCATCAATGATAAAATTGATGGATCCTTTTTACATAGAGAATTTTCAACATTATTCTATTTATCGATATGGTCGTGAATTGAAATTTCATAGTCTTGGATCATCTCTAACCATCTTCATTGTTGCATAATCAGCTCTTGTAGTGTGAATATATACTTGAATCTTTTTTATCCATATATATTTGACACTTCACCCCAAAGATATAATTCCACCAAATTTTCAAATTGAATATCATTAGTTCCAACTTCCTTGAAGTATAAGCAAAGACTTTATCAAATTTCATTAACTCACATTCCAATCCTTCCTTCAAATAATCACTGAACACAACCAAAATCTCTCTACTTGTGGGTAGTGTGAGAAAAAGTGCAGTGATAAGCCTTCTTTTTTTATATTTAATCTTTGTTCACATTCATCATTCTAAGAAAATTGAATCCCTTCCATGATATCTTGATCATAGGGTTTTAAAATCATCATAAATTTCTCATGAATGGACAATAATACCCAACTAACTCAAGGAAATTACATATATCTATCATATATTTTGTCCTCATTCATCCATAAATTGGTTATTTCATTAAATAGTTCACATATATTAAATTTCTTGTGATTATATTCCCCATGAATGAGACATCCTTCAACAAGAATACACATTCTCTATACTTGTGACAAACTTCACCTTTCAAAAGAAATTTAGTATAGTGATTAGATGATACTCATGCTCCTCTTTTTGGAGAGTATTAAAATATCATATATAAATACTAACCCAACTTTTATGAGGTAATGTCTATAAAAACTATTCATAATGTCCATGAATATTACTTGAGAATTATCTATTCAAAGAGGAATTAATATGAACTCATAGTTCTTGTACCTTATTCAAAAATAATCTATGGGGATATTCTCCTTCTTCACCCTAACTTGATAATATTCCCACTATAGATCTACCATAAAGAAGTATTTTTCTCTACATATTTCATCAAACAAGTAATAAATCCATGTAAAATGATACTTTTTCTTAATTGTGATCTTATTGAGCTCATTATAATCCATCCAAAGTCACATTGACCCATCCTTATTCTTGATAAAGAGGACTAGTGCACCCCACTGTGATGTAGTTGGGCATATTAAACCTTTATCGAGGTTCTCTTTTTGTGGTTTCTTTAGCTAATCATGTTCAGAAATATCCATTCTATTAGAAGTCTTGGATAATGGTAATGCCACATGTATAAGCTTGGTTAAATAATCAACATCTCGATTGGGAGTAAGACCATGAAATTAATCACTAACACGTCAATGCATTACCTCAGAATGGGAATGTCTTCAAGGATGATTATTTCCTAAGACATAATCATTTGATCTAGATACTCTTTCTCATAGGGAAATAATATCCATAAATGAGATGTAGGTGCTAAATAATATTCATCCACCTCCTTGCACTTGTCTAGAATTAGGGTTCAATTGACAATACAGAAAGTGATTTCTATCTCAAGGAAATTAATGTTGGATCTATATAGAGAAATTCAATCCATACTTATAATTGATTAAAATTCAACCAAAGGGAGTATGACAAGATTTGATGATAATTTCATCCAAAATATTTTGATAGGGGTAGAGTTATAAACTTGGGATATAATAATTCACCCATCTTCTATTTTCACCGATAACACTACTTTTATGCTTTGTGGTGGTGTTTTAATAGTTCTACAAAACATTCATAATATGAAGGAATTTTTAGAACAACGGAAGATAATCATACCTTTAACATTATCATTTTTGTTCTGACCATTTAGTTCAACACAAATAGGCTTAAGGATCAGTAATTTTAAGCTATTAAACACATAAAGGGGGAATCTAATGAAATTGAAGGGATAACTTATAAAATATATTTATTTCTTAACTTATGAATTTCTATGTTTAAATCTATGTTATTCGTGATCTATTTTATAAAATATATTATTAAGGGAGTTTTTTTATTCTATTAAGAATGTTTCATAATGTGATTATGAATTTAATAAATCATATCCCCAGTGAGTTCCAATACAAGTGTACAGTAAGGCTCGTTGTCATGTACTGCATCCCAGTTGAGTCTAGCTCAATACGATGTTTTTGGGTTTTACCCATATAGACATATGTGCTAGAGCCACATCCACATATAGTATCTAGATATGAATTTATTTTTATTATAAACCACATGATATATACTTACCAAAATTTAGGGATGTTTTCTTATAATTGGTCATATTCCTAAATCTTTAGGTAGAGTTTTCTAATCCCAATCCCAAAAAATGATAAAATTTGCTTTTGATACCAAATAAAACAACCCAGATTTTTATTATAAATTAATAAATGATTTATTAAATTTAATACAACCTGGAAGATCAATAATTATAGTTTAATTGTAAATTAGGTACATTACATAACAATTTAAAATAGTAAAAACATTGTCTTTGTTGAAAACATTCGTAACATGCACGTACCAAAAAACTGCATCGGATAAACCAAGGACATTTTTAAGAAATGGGTGATATATAAAGCCCAATAAGGGAATAAACATGCCATAAAATTAATAAATTAATAAATGTTTTAAAAAAGTCATATCAATGGTACATAAAACTGTGATTATCATAAACATGAACAATGATACATGATATAACATGATAAAATAAAGGAAACAAGGCAAACATGGAAACAACTTTAAAGCATGCATCATAAACATTTGTCAATGATAACTACCAAGACATAATGATGTGAAAGGTCCCATAATGGAATTAGGTTAACCACATATCCCAATATTACATCCCATGAGAGTAAACATTACCCAATTCATTGGAGTGCTATATAATTTTGGGTGCACCCATCACATTCATTTTATTCTCATTCTTAAGTGTGCCACATAGATAATACTACATGGAATCATTCATCATAATATCGTATTACATGATCAATGAGTATTGAATAAATACATTTATGTCCCATTTTAAAGAATTATTAGTTTATAAAGTTGAACACCCTTTATATGAAATAGTCATGGTATTCACTACACTATTTTTTGGGATGGAAAATTTCGGTGAAATTTCGATAGCATAATGACATCACATAAAATTTCATAAAATGAGTTGATGATAGATAAGTTGGTATCCCATAATATGTATATAAAATGGATAGTAATAGTGAAATGTAAATTCATATACCCACAATAGGAATTTGAAATATAATTTATGAGATAATAAAGATACTTGAATAAAGAAGAAAATGTGATGATACCTAACCAGGGAGTGAATAAATATTCTTTTGATGAGTTTCTTGAGAGCTTGGAGAACATTGGGAGAACTATAGAGAGGGTAGGGAAGACAAAATATTTTCTAAAATGATTTTTAGGGAAGAAAAATGGGTTCTTGGGTGGTATTATATTGAAAATGAGTGGGGATTTCTTTAATATTTCTCAAATTTAGGTTTTGGAATCTATATAATAAAAGAACCAAAACCAAAAACCTAACCATTGTTTTTGACTATGTTTTTTTAAAATGGGAGTGGTTTAAATTATCTTATAATCTCAAGGTCTGAACTTAAAAAAATAATACCCATTCTTATGTGGAGGTAATTCATACTATTAAAAAAATATTTTAAAACCTTAAAATATATTAATTGGTTTGGAGGATTAATAAAAGATTTATAAAATTAAACCAATAAAAATAAAATCACAATATATTATTAGAAAAACGTATATTTTCTTGTTGTATGCCCTTTATATTATAAATTACATCTCTTTTGGGTCATTATGATGTCATAATACACAAATTATATTTATACGATATTTAATTTTTACTCGAACATTTTACTATCTTAAAGAATTATGAAAAATTCACCATTTTATAATTTCAACATTCTATTTTCAAAAATAATATTAATTTAACATAAATAATTATATAAATATGTGAATTTTCACTTATATAATAAATATAATTTTATTATGAATTTTTTGTTTTTTAGAAAATAAGAGTTCTCGAACCCTTATAAAAATTATATTTGACTTCATAAAACTATATATTCATTTATATTTTATAAAAATATTTAATAAAAATATTTTATTAAAATATTCTTTATTTATAAAATAAATTAATTCATCAAAATAAATTCCTTAATTGAATTTGAATATTACCCAAAATACTATTTGTGTTTTATAGTATCAAAATCAAAATATTTTATAGAGTAAAAATAATAAAATGAAAATATATTCATTATTATATGAAAAATAATATACATACTCCTATTTATAGGTTCTAGATACATATACATTTAATATACTAGTAGACGCCAAAATGTTAATATGTATGATGGTGAGATTTCGTGAGGTGGTTTGGTATACAAGGTTTGGTTCCTGATCTCGATGATCTTGAACATCTCCTATAAATGGCTTCTCTCATGATTAAGCTGTTGGATATAAACTTGGGATTGGTCACAAGTAATGGATAGTGATTCAATCTCTCTTAGAAGCTCTAATAAATGGGATTCATAGTGTATGCTCCTACCAGTTGAAACCACCACTTCCTTTATCTATGTCAATAGTATTTTTTAAAACCCCATATATATATACTAATCATGTGATCACTATTAAATGGATATATTATCAATGGTAATGATGGTTAATGTTCATTTAAATTTCATAGGATATAATAAATCCAAATAAGTGAATGTGTTTTCTAAAACCATATTACATAATAATACATTTAATTAAATCTAAGGTAAATATCATTTATAATAGTTTGGGTCATTACACGTAGAGAGATTACCTTAAAGATGGTGCTCCCAAAGCGTTTATAGGACCATCCTCAAGGTCCTCATGTGCTCCTCCTTGGACGCTGAATACACAAGGATTTCTTCTATAAAGACTACCCTGAACTGGTCTAAGAAGGGATGGAAGATCTGGTTTATAATTCCCATAAACACAGAGGGGGGTTTTTTTATTCCAAATGAAATCAACAAGTACACATAGTGATTGTAAAAATATCTGAATGTTATCTTAGATAAATACTCCTCCCATATTCATAGCTGGTTATATCCCTATCTGAGTTCAATCGCCGAGAACCATCGCACCCCTTTTAGGTGATTAAAGAGGTCATTGATACTTATTAGTGGATACCAATTATTCATGGTCAACTGATTCTGGTGCGGTAATCCACAAATAACCTCAATATCTCATACACCTTCTTTGAGAACAACACTGGGGTTTCCAAGGGGAAACATTGTGTCTTATAAATCCCTTTTCTTACAAGTCCTTCAACTACACCCTCATCTCCCAAAGCTATGTCGGAGC
This sequence comes from Viscum album, assembly GCA_963277665.1. Taxonomy (NCBI): domain Eukaryota; kingdom Viridiplantae; phylum Streptophyta; class Magnoliopsida; order Santalales; family Viscaceae; genus Viscum; species Viscum album. The sequence goes on along the minus strand of OY728153.1, from coordinate 1,507,228,262 downwards.
CATACAATTTTTTGATGCTGATGTCTGAGCTATCATTGGATTCATGTTGATGAAAAATTCTAGCTCTCAGTGTGGTGGTAAACCCAGTACATCCTCAAGAAATACATCTTCATACTCCTCCCCACTATAGGAAACTGATAGATGAAATTATTTTCTGCACAAAAGTTCATGATATCCAACCATTGATTCATCAACTGGACTCTCTTATTCTTGATATTTTCCTACTCTCTTAATGATTCCTTTTCACCCAAAAAGTAAAACCTCATTCCATCCCAACAAACACACCATAACCTCTTCTAAATATTGGAAAATTTGGGCATGAATTGTGGATTGTCAGTCTATACGTAATATGATGTCATAAGGACTCATTTCTGCAATGAAGAGATCTCATTCAAATCCTTCACCTCTAACCATGATATCGCATTGTTAGAACAAGTGATAAATAACTAAGTCACCACATTTTAGAGTCTCTAACCACAAGGGTTGAGCCAATGGCTCAACTGAAATATCTATGTCATGAACCAAAGAAGTGGAAAGGAAGGAATTAATTGCACATATGCTTATCGATACTATATCCAAAGAAATAATGAAAAATATCATACCTCGTATAATCTCTAGAACTCTGGGTTATAAGCCATTATATCTTATAGTTGGCCTAAACCTTTTCCACTAGATACATAATCCTAGAAAGGACTGCCTGGGGGTGGCGTGGTAATATTTTGAACCCTTTATAACCTCATATTACCCTATAGGCCCTTTTGTCACATCTGGATCCCAATGGAACACACAAATCCTACCTATTTCTCTGTCTCTTTATTCTCTCATCCACTTAAATATCTATTGTATGATGGGTCATCCAATCCTAATCCAGATGACACCAACCATCGTAGGAGAAAAAAACCTCTCTCTCAACTGATTCAAGCCACCCTAATATCTCTTCATCGATGACCCTATGTCCATAGATCACCTTCTAAAGCGTATTACATGCTTGAATCATTGTGACTATCATCATCTTTCTACTACCAAGGTATTAGCTACTGGCTTCCTATTACTAGCTCCCACAGTAAGTTCCTACCATAAATCTCTTCACCGCCAAGGCTCAATCAATAACCCCCGTATAGAAGGGAATGAAAAGGGATACCACTGATGCCCTGATTTCCTAGAACAACCCCTTATCAAAATTACTAAATCTAAAGAACGAACCATGAACCATATTCAAGGAATAATGTGAGAGAGTTTTAAATCTGTTTGAATACTCTGTCACCTTCATACATCCCTACTACATATACACAATATCATGTACGAATACCAATCATAGTGGACAGATAGAAATCCTCTCTGACGTGACACTCAAATTCGTACCGTGAGAGAGTTTTCTTACCATGTGACTGAGTCAATAACCACAAAAATCATCTAGGATATCCCTAAAGATGACTCACTATGAGGACCGCCATCACATCGGTCGGCATCCTCATAAAAAGGATAATATGAGTGAGTGTCTCTAGCAGGTCATCAACCACCTGGGGTATAGCTCACCTCGATACCTGGTAGGTCACTAACTCTGAAACATGTATAGTGCACTCAACTTTTGTGCATTCCCATATGGTACTTCCATTTCTAGATTCCTCTCAACATGTGGTGGTATAGCTGGTAAACCACCAGAAGGTTCTATCTCCTGTAAACTCCCATGTATAGATGCCTCGCCACTATGCAGATCATCCTCATGATCATGTGGAGAAATCCAGGCTAGATGTCTGGGTGGTGGCATCATTAAATATGACAATATGTACCATGGTCAAAAAAGTATATCTAGGGATTTGACTCAAGAAGGACATGGAAAATGAAACCATTCCTATGTGATTCATGCACCAATTTTTTCCCTACCAATAATTTTTACACGTACCAAGTCGAAAGGATAAATATTAGAGTCTTTTTGTATGGATACGTTGGTTTCCACACAAAAACCGGAGTCCCTAGACTAAAATAAAAACATGAAACACTAAACACTATTTACCCAAACCAATCTCATCATCTCTGGTCCAAGGGTTGAACTTACTACATTGATATGACTTTTTAATGACCTGATCTACCAAAGTATGATATGTGACTACCCTAAGCCTGCCTCCAATAGGCTAGGGGCTGGCGACCAGTTCCAAGTGGGCATATCCCACAAATGGGAGGCATTATACTAAAGTACATGTACATGAACACACATCTCCAGGACCTCAAAATTTTGAAATGTAAATAACTGAAACAATGCATGCATACATATAAGATCCCACAATAGATTACAACAGTGAAAGTGTCTAAAGCCTAAAAAGGGGCCATGTACAAGGACAACCAAAAACTGTAAAGAGTTTGACCTACCCTAAGGGCATGGAAAAAATCCAAATACATTCTCCCGATAAACACCTAATCCTTAAAAGATCTGGATACACTCAATTCTCTTAATATCCTCCTAAGATACCATCGAAAGGTTCATCTTCTGTATAGGACATTACATTTGCACAAAAATCCCATGTAGGGGTGAGTATAATAATAAATAGTAGGAAAACCCAAAAACACTAAACACGATGCACAAAGTACAGTTATCACAATAAAATACATCACAATTAATGTATAATAGAAACACCAAAATATACTCAATAGAGACACCACACCACTAGGTGATCGTAACCAACTTCCAAAAACATGATTATTATTGAAGCAATACTCATTATAGGAGTGTCCACAAAATTATCCTTGAAATCATTGGAGACACTCGAATAAGGATTTCTAGGACATTGGACCTCAACCAAGAATGATTTAAAGTCTAAGAATACCCTGATACTCGGATAGGGGGTCATGCCCAAAACCATAATGGGGGACACCACGAACAAAATCTTAATCAACATGATTTCTTGGAGATCATATATCAATGTTATCACAAACCATAAAAATATATAGTTCTAAATGGATGATAAATGGATTTATCAGGGAGGTTAAATTGATTCTATAGAACCCACCAAGGGAACAACGATGATAGAGAATCACACTTCTGTTTAACGTAGGGACACCAAAAATCTATATGAGAATCTTCTTCTAGAGTGGATCACAATTCTATTATGTGGATTTAATGATGAATTATACCCTTGAGAGAATGGACCAAGGGAGATCCCTTAATATATATTGGTTAAAAATAAGGAACCAAATAACTATAAACACCCTTGAAGTGGGTACAAAGCGTGTACCAGGGGTACACGATGTTCCCAACTATCCCCAAGTATTGCCATGTGATATATCCTCACACAACACGAAAATAACAATATACATAGAATGTAAATAAGTACATGATATGTAGAGATATCACATCACATGATCATGTGCCACTGGCTTTGTTAGTGTATTTTGGTTTACTAGTGTATAAACTCATGTAAAGGTGGTTGTGTCTGTGTACACTAGACCATGTCCATGACCAAGTACACAGTGTTCCACTAGCCATAAACTTTTTCCTAGGCATTTGTACTTCCATAAGTACATGTCAAGCTATCACCGAGGGGTAACATGGTGTGTGACTGTGTTATATGGCATGTGATATTTGACTTCAATAATAATACCCATTTCCAAGATGGGGGTCCCACATGGTGTGTAAAATCAATATTTATGTTGTGTTTCTCATGAGTTTACAGATCCAACATGATATCTTCCACACCGTCTAGCTATTCGTTGGAGGCACCTCCTATAGTATGACCATTGGATCAGAAGTTTTCCAAGCCTTACCACCATCTCCAACCAGAATCCTAGTACAGATCTTATTGGTAGATGATCTTTCAAACAAGAACCATCTCCACACATCAAAATCTGGAAGAACG